>CM065591.1:134100757-134412586 GCA_033119425.1 Bufotes viridis
ATATGGGGGGTTTCTGAAAACTACAGAATCGGGGCAATAAAAATTGAGTTTTGTTTGGCTGTTAACCCTTGCTTTGTTACTGGAAAAAATGGATTCAAACGGAAAATTTTCTAAAAAATCTAAATTCTGAAATTTTATCTCCATTTGCCATTAACTCTTGTGGAAATCCTAAAGGGTTAATGACGTTTGTAAAATCAGTTTTGAATACCTTGAGGGGTGTAGTTTCTAGAATGGGGTCATTTTTGAATGGTTTCTATTATGCAAGCCTCACAAAGTGACTTCAGACCTGAACTGGTCCCTAAAAAGTGGGTTTTTGAAAATTTCTGAAAAATTTCAAGATTTGCTTCTAAACTTCTAAGCCTTGTAACGTCCCCAAAAATAAAATGGCATTCCCAAAATGATCGATACATGAAGTAGACATAAGCGGAATGTAAATCAATAACTTTTTTGGGCGGTATTACTATGTATTTTAGAAGTAGAGAAATTGAAACTTGGAAAATTGCTAATTTTTCCAAATTTTTGGTAAATTTGATATTTTTTATAAATAAAAATAAAATTTTTCGACTTAATTTTACCAGTGTCATGAAGTACAATATGTGACGAAAAATAATCTCAAAATGGCCTGGATAAGTAAACGCTGCTTTAAAGTTATCACCACATAAAGTGACAGTGGTCAGATTTGCAAAAATGGTCAAGTCCTTAGGGTGAAATAGGGCTGAGTCCTTAGGGGTTAATTTCCCTATTCACATTTGTTTGCACCTACATTTTGCTGCCTTTTGCAGCCCTCTAGCCCTTTCCTGGACTATTTTACAGCTGTTTTAGTGCCTAAAGTTCGGGTCCCCATTGACTTCAATGGGGTTCGGGTTCGGGTTCGGGATAAAGTTCGGTCGAGTTCGGATCCCGAACCCGAACATTTTCGGAAGTTCGTCCGAACTTCCCGAACCAGAACTTCAAGGTGTTCGCTCAGCTCTAGTTATAAATTTTATGGCGTTTATTTTCCAGTATAAATAACATAATATCTTTATTCTCTGGGTGAGTTTGATTACAGTGATACCAAATACATATAGTTTTTTTACTACTTGTTTGCAATAAAAACTTTTTTAAAAGGAAAAATGTTTTTGCATCGCTGCTTCCCAAGACCCATAACTTTTTTATTTTTCTTTCTATGGAATTGTGCGACTTGTATTTTTCATTGTTATCATTTAGGAGTAAATTACGCTCTTTGATCACTTGTTGTTTAGTATTTTTGTTGTCAACTAAGAATAAATTAGCAATGCTGTCATTTAAAAAAAATTTTTATGGCGTTCACAGTAGGGGATAATTTACGTGATATTTATGTAGTCCAGGTTGTTATGGAAGCAGCAATACTAAGCAGATGGAGGAGATTTTTTTGTAATTTTTTTCATTGAAAAGTGTATTTTCAATGGAAAGAAAGCATTTTTTTATCACTTAATAGTCCCACAAAGAGACTATAACAGAGAGTATTTTGCTTGCTTTAAAATGCAATGCACTATCCCTATAGTGCATTGCATTTTAACCGCTTCAACCCCTAGCTTAAACACCCTTAATGACCAGGCCACTTTTTACAATTCCGCACTAGACTATTTCACTGTTTATTGCTCCGTCATACAACTTACCACCCAAATGAATTTTACCTCCTTTTCTTCTCACTAATAGAGCTTTCATTTAGTGGAATTTCATTGTTGCTGACATTTTTACTTTTTTGCCATTAATACTAAATTTAACGACATTTTTGAAAAAAATGTCATTTTTAACTTTCTGTTCTAATTTTTTTTTAAAAACTACATTTCTATATAAATTTTTCTCTAAATTTATTGTTCTACATATCTTTGATAAAAAAAAGTCCAATAAGTGTATTTATTGGTTTGGGTAAAAGTTATAGTGTTTACAAACTATGGTGCAAAAAAGTGAATTTCGGCATTTTGAAGCAGCTCTGACTTTCTGAGCAACTGTCATGTTTCTTTAGGTGCTAGAATGTCAGGATAGTATAAATACCCCCCAAATGACACCATTTTAGAAAGAAGACACCCCAAAGTATTCGCGGAGGGGCATGGTGAGTTCATGTATCATTTCATTTTTTTCACAAGTTAGCGGAAAATGACATTTTCTGAGAAAAAAATAAATAAAAAAGTTTCAATTTCTGCTAACTTCTGGCAAAAAAAAATAAAAAATCTCAGACGGACTCACTATGCCCCTCAGTGAATACCTCGGGGTGTCTACGTTCCGAAATGGGGTCATTTGTGGGGTGTGTTTACTGTTCTGGCATTTTTGACGGGGCTAAATTGTGAGCCACCATGTAAAACCTAAAGGTACTCATTGGAATTTGAGCCCCTTTGCGCACCCAGGCTGCAAAAAAGTGTCACTTATGTGGTATCGCCGTACTCAGGAGAAGTAGGGCAATGTGTTTTCGGGTGTATTTTTACATATACCCATGCTGGGTGAGAGAAATATCTCTGTAAATTGTCAACTTTGTATAAAATTTTTCACACAAAGTATGGGTATATATAAAAATACACCCCAAAACACATTGCCCTACTTCTCCTGAGTACGGCGATACCACATGTGCCAATTTTTGCAGCCTGGTGCGCAGAGGGCCCTAAAACCAATGAGTACCTTTAGGATTTCACAGGGCATTTTTACGCATTTGGATTCCAGACTTCTTCTCACGCTTTAGGGGCCCCTAAAATGCCAGGACAGTATAAATACCCACATGTGACCCCATTTTGGAAAGAAGACACCCCAAGGTATTCCGTGAGGGATATGGTGAGTTCATGTAAAATTTTATTTTTTGTCACAAGTTAGTGGAATATGAGACTTTGTAAAAAACAAAATAAAAAAAAATAAAAATATATATCAATTTCAGCTAACTTGTGCCAAAAAATAAAAATTCTGTGAACTCGCCATGCCCCTCACGGAATACCTTGGGGTGTCTTCTTTCCAAAATGGGGTCACATGTGGGGTATTTATACTGACCTGGCATTTTAGGGGCCCTAAAGCGTGAGAATCCAAATGCGTAAAAATGCCCTGTGAAATCCTAAAGGTACTCATTGGTTTTAGGGCCCCTTTGCGCACCCAGGCTGCAAAAAAGTGTCACTCATGTGATATCGCCGTACTCAGGAGAAGTAGGGCAATGTGTTTCGGGGTGTATTTTTACATATACCTATGCTGCGTGTGAGAAATATCGCTGTAAACGACAACTTTTTACATTTTTTTATTCAAAGTTGTCACATGTGACCCCATTTTGGAAAGAAGACACCCCAAGGTATTCCATGAGGGGCATGGCTAGTTTATAGAAGATTTTTTTTTTAGCACAAGTTAGTGGAAATTGATTTTTTATTGTTTTTTTCTCACAAAGTCTCCCTTTCCGCTAACTTTTGACGAAAAGTTAAATTTTTCATGGACTCATTATGCCCCTCATCGAATACCTTGGGGTGTCTTCTTTCCAAAATGGGGTCACATGTGGGGTATTTATATTGCCCTGGCATTTTAGGGGCCCTAAAGCGTGAGAAGAAAAATGCGTAAAAATGCCCTCCGAAAAGGTACTCATTAGAATTTGGGCCCCTTTGCGCATCTTGGCTGCAAAAAAGTGTCACTCATGTGGTATCTCCGTACTCAGGAGAAGTAGGGCAATGTGTTTTGGGGTGTATTTTTACATATACCCATGCTGGGTGAGAGAAATATCTCAGTAAATTGACAACTTTGAATAAAAATTTTTAAAAAGTTGTCGTTTACAGCGATATTTCTCACACAAAGTATGGGTATATATAAAAATACACTCCAAAACACATTGCCCTACTTCTCCTGAGTACGGCGATACCACATGTGTGCCAATTTTTGCAGCCTGGTGCGCAAAGGGCCCTAAACCAATGAGTACCTTTAGGATTTCACAGGGCATTTTTATGCATTTGGATTCCAGACTTCTTCTCACGCTTTAGGGGCCCCTAAAATGCCAGGACAGTATAAATACCCCACATGTGACCCCATTTTGGAAAGAAGACACCCCAAGGTATTCCGTGAGGGATATGGTGAGTTCATGTAAAATTTTATTTTTGTCACAAGTTAGTGGAATATGAGACTTTGTAAAAACAAAATAAAAAAAAAATATATATATCAATTTCAGCTAACTTGTGCCAAAAATAAAAATTCTGTGAACTCGCCATGCCCCTCACGGAATACCTTGGGGTGTCTTCTTTCAAAATGGGGTCACATGTGGGGTATTTATACTGACCTGGCATTTTAGGGGCCCTAAAGCGTGAGAATCCAAATGCGTAAAAATGCCCTGTGAAATCCTAAAGGTACTCATTGGTTTTAGGGCCCTTTGCGCACCCAGGCTGCAAAAAAGTGTCACTCATGTGATATCGCCGTACTCAGGAGAAGTAGGGCAATGTGTTTCAGGGTGTATTTTTACATATACCTATGCTGCGTGTGAGAAATATCGCTGTAAACGACAACTTTTTACATTTTTTTATTCAAAGTTGTCAATTTACAGAGATATTTCTCTCACCCAGCATGGGTATATGTAAAATACACCCTAAAACACATTGCCCTACTTCTCCTGAGTACGGCGATACCACATGTGTGACACTTTTGGCAGCCAAGATGCGCAAAGGGGCCCAAATTCCAATGAGTACCTTTTAGGAGGGCATTTTTACGCATTTTTCTTCTCACGCTTAAGGGCCCCTAAAATGCCAGGGCAGTATAAATACCCCACATGTGACCCCATTTTGGAAAGAAGACACCCCAAGGTATTCCATGAGGGGCATGGCTAGTTTATAGAAGATTTTTTTGAGCACAAGTTAGTGGAAATTGATTTTTTATTGTTTTTTATTACAAAGTCTCCCTTTCCGCTAACTTTTGACGAAAAGTTAAATTTTTCATGGACTCATTATGCCCTCATCGAATACCTTGGGGTGTCTTCTTTCCAAAATGGGGTCACATGTGGGGTATTTATACTGCCCTGGCATTTTAGGGGCCCTAAAGCGTGAGAAGAAAAATGCGTAAAAATGCCCTCCGAAAAGGTACTCATTAGAATTTGGGCCCCTTTGCGCATCTTGGCTGCAAAAAAGTGTCACTCATGTGGTATCTCCGTACTCAGGAGAAGTAGGGCAATGTGTTTTGGGTTGTATTTTTACATATACCCATGCTGGGTGAGAGAAATATCTCAGTAAATTGACAACTTTGAATAAAATTTTTTAAAAAGTTGTCGTTTACATCGATATTTCTCACACAAAGTATGGGTATATATAAAAATACACCCCAAAACACATTGCCCTACTTCTCCTGAGTACGGCGATACCACATGTGTGCCAATTTTTTGCAGCCTCGGTGCGCAAAGGGGCCCTAAAACCAATGAGTACCTTTAGGATTTCACAGGGCATTTTTACGCATTTGGATTCCAGACTTCTTCTCACGCTTTAGGGGCCCCTAAAATGCCAGGACAGTATAAATACCCCACATGTGACCCCATTTTGGAAAGAAGACACCCCAAGGTATTCTGTGAGGGATATGGTGAGTTCATGTAAAATTTTATTTTTTGTCACAAGTTAGTGGAATATGAGACTTTGTAAAAAACAAAATAAAAATAAAAATATATATATAAATTTCAGCTAACTTGTGCCAAAAAATAAAAATTCTGTGAACCCGCCATGCCCCTCACGGAATACCTTGGGGTGTCTTCTTTCCAAAATGGGGTCACATGTGGGGTATTTATACTGACCTGGCATTTTAGGGGCCCTAAAGCGTGAGAATCCAAATGCGTAAAAATGCCCTGTGAAATCCTAAATGTACTCATTGGTTTTAGGGCCCCTTTGCGCACCCAGGCTGCAAAAAAGTGTCACTCATGTGGTATCGCCGTACTCATGAGAAGTAGGGCAATGTGTTTTGGGGTGTATTTTTACATATACCTATGCTGCGTGTGAGAAATATCGCTGTAAACGACAACTTTTTACATTTTTTTATTCAAAGTTGTCAATTTACAGAGATATTTCTCTCACCCAGCATGGGTATATGTAAAAATACACCCCAAACACATTGCCCTACTTCTCCTGAGTACAGCGATACCACATGTGTGACACTTTTTTGCAGCCAAGATGCGCAAAGGGGCCCAAATTCCAATGAGTACCTTTTAGGAGGGCATTTTTACGCATTTTTCTTCTCACGCTTTAGGGCCCCTAAAATGCCAGGGCAGTATAAATACCCCACATGTGACCCCATTTTGGAAAGAAGACACCCCAAGGTATTCCATGAGGGGCATGGCTAGTTTATAGAAGATTTTTTTTTTTGGCACAAGTTAGTGGAAATTGATTTTTTATTGTTTTTTTCTCACAAAGTCTCCCTTTCCGCTTACTTTTGACGAAAAGTTAAATTTTTCATGGACTCATTATGTCCCTCAGCGAATACCTTGGGGTTTCACCTTTTATTCTCCTTATATTGAGCATACGGGTAATGAGATTTTTTTTTTCCGTTCAGCCTCTGCGCTGAAAAAAAAAAAATGAACGGCATAGATTTTTTCATTCGCATCGATCAATGTGGATGAAAAAATCTCTGCCAAAATCAGTGACTGCGGTGCGGTGGGCTGGGCGCTAGCTACCTATCAAGTAGCTAACTAACTGGCGGTGATAAGGGACCCTTATGCCCCATTCACACGTCCAAAATTCTGTTTGCGGAACGGAATTGTGGACCCATTCATTTCTATGGGGACAGACGGATCCGCAAAACACATATGGACGTCTGAATGGAGCCTTACAAGGGGTGTGATCAATGACAGGGGGGTGATCAGGGGGTCTAGATGGGATGATCAAGGGGTTAACATGGGGTTAATAGGTGAGGGGGGGGTTAGTGTAGTGTTTGGTGCAACTTTACATAGTTACCTGGTCCTCTGGTGGTCGATCCCAGCAAATGGGACCACCAGAGGACCAGGTAGCAGCTATATCAGACGCTGTTCACAAAACAGCGTCTGATATAGCTCTTTGATGCGATTTAATTTGCATCTACAGCCTGCCAGCGATGGATCATCGCTGGCAGGCTGTAGCAGAACTCCTGAGACGCGCTTCACAGGAAGTCTCGGCTCTCTCGAGATGACGCGCCGATGTGTCGTCTCAGAGCTACAGGACCGCCCGCAGGACGCATCCCTGCGTTAGGCGGTCCTGTAGCGATTAATGGCAACGCCATTCTGACATTGACCAGCAGGCTGCGCCAGAGAGGTGCAGCCTGCTTGAAATTACTCAAGGCTGGTCTGGGGCCTTCACGAGACCCCAGCCAGCCTTCACACTCATCGGCACCCCGCGATCGCATTTGCAGAGTGCCGATGGGAGACAGAGGGAGTCCGCTCCCTCTGTCAGCACTTTACATGCGGCGGGCACCACTGCTTGTGGCATGAAAAGTGTTAAACAGCCTGGATCGGCACTTCTGCCAGTCTGGGCTGTTAGAGCAGGGCCGCAGCTTTCATGTGAGAGCAGGGGCGTAACTACCAGGGAAGCAGGGGAAGCAGCTGCTTCGGGGCCCGGGCTTACAGGGGGCCCGGCAAGCACGTGTTGTCCTCACTCCTCTCCTCCCCTGGGTAATCATCAGCACGTGTCCTCACTCCTCTCCCTTCGCTAATTACTCAGTGAATCGCAGTGTACTCTCACCCTTGCCTACTTAAAACTTATTTTTTCTTTCTTTCAGAAAAGCTTGCCCTGGGGATCGAACCTGCGACCATTAGGTTCAAAGGCAAGACACTTAACCACAAAGCCATATGAGCTGATAAACCAGATAGCTAAAAAAAAAAATATAAGACCTCTAGATGTGGAGAACTTTGATAGTGTATCCATACACATTACAGCTGCACCAGCACATTGTATATGGATGTAGCAGTGCTTGGTGTGTTGGGGCAGCTGTTATGTGTATAGATACACTATCAAAGTTCTCCTTATCTAGAGGTCTTATTTTTTTTTTTAGCTACCTGGTTATACAGCTCATATGGTCTTGTGGATAAGTGTCTTGCCTTTCATCCTAATGGTCACAGGTTCGATTCCCTTCACAAACTTTTCTGAAAGACAGGATTTTTTTTTTTTTTTTAAATACTGGATTTTTACTTTACTGCCACAGGGGAGGAGGGGGCTATTGGCACTATAATATTGGCAAATGGGGGAGAGATAGGCACTTCATATTGTCACACACATTAGGGGCAGGGGAGAGGATGGCACTATGATATTGGGATGGGGGAAGACAGAGACACTTGATATTGGCACATTATAGGGGGCACTATGGGGAGAGGAGCACTATGGGGGCATCTGGTGCTATATGGCTGGCTACTGGCACATTATAGGGTGGGTTTATATGTCTGACTACTGGCACATTATAGGGGGGGTTATATGGCTGATTACTGGCACATTATAGGAGGGGTTATATGGCTGACTACTGGCACATTATAGGGGGGTTATATGGCTGGCTACTGGCACATTATAGGGGGGCTGGGGGGGCTATATGGCTGACTACTCGCACATTATAGGGGGGCTATATGGCTGGCACATTATAGAGGGGGAGCGAAACGCGCGGGTAGGGGGGGCCCAATACAAAAATTTGCTGTGGGGCCCAGTCATTTCTAGCTACGCCCCTGTGTGAGAGCCAGGCCCCCGCTCCCCACTTAGCACTTAGACTGGGCCTCCGTTAAAAAGCGGTGGCCAAGCCTAAGGCTCCCTAGTGTACCGCCGTTAAAACATGTATGGGTGATCACTAAGGTTAAAAGTGTTTCAAATGAGAATCAAGTTTCAAATTCATCAAGTTGTTGATTTGGTTCTTACCAGTAAAATATTTACATACAGTACAGAAAATAAAAACTAGAAGTAGGATGTTAATACTGTGCTATATTAAAAATAATAATAAAATTGTTTGCATAGAGTTCCCAAATCTATAACTGTTCAATACTTGCACGTCTACAAGATCTCTTCCCCCTCGAATGAGCCTATTATCCTTAAAAGTGCCTACAGGATTTGTTATCCCAAATGTGTTCCTCCCTCTTTGTTCAGAAATGAAATGCTAATAGACATGCTTGGTATCAACTGAGAATAAACAATCCTAGTTTTAGCTATAATAGCTGAATGGTGCAGTTAGATGAGTAGATAATAGTTACAATTTGAGCGATAAAGAACTTGTTGGGCAATCATTGTCTAGTGTACAAGTATGTAAGGACTGAAAGTTTGCACTGAGGACTCTCGTTCAACATTTTATACAAACAAAAAAATTATCTTTTGTTGCTATTGACTTGCAGTAAAGTAAAGGAACATTGTGTGATCTTTCAGCAACAATGTAAAAACAGGCGCGTTTTACGAAAAACATTGCTGTCTAAATACAGTGAACTATCCTTGCTTAAGCACGTAAACAATCGAATATGTACAAAATAATATTTGCATAAAAATACCTGTCTATCAGTGGCTTTAAATCGCTAAATGCTATTGTGTCGTTAATCGCCTAAAAGAGTATCCACGTCTAAATCCGCCATTATACTGCAGCTTCTATTTAATCTTCCATGATCTCAGGCTGAAGAGACATTTGGTGATGCAAGAAGACTAGGAATGAGCGAATTTTAAAAAAATTTGATTTGCCAAGTTCGCCGAAATTTTTGGAAAAAATCTGGTTCGATCCGAATTTATTCGCTGCGAATTTCATAAAAAAAACGGCTATTTCCTGGCTGCAGAGAGCCTTTATAGTGGTGTAGAACAATGTGCCTTGCAGTAACACTCAGAGGGACTCTGCTTTGGTAGTGAAATAATACTGTGAGTCCGTATGACATGCAGATGACAAGCGTCGCTTTTAGAATCACTGCACACTTCACTTATTTGCACAGTCAAGGGGCCAAAACTGACCAAATAACTCAAGTATAAACTCAGCCTAAAAGGTCGATGTTAGCACCAAGAAAAAGGCACTCCTTTTACACCTTGGTCAGCTGATTCCACATAGATGTCTACAGAACCTGTTCTATTAAACGCTTGTACAAGTAGAGCTCCCCTGACAGAGTGGAGAGAGTGTCAGCAGTAAGTTTGTGTTGATGTCACTGATTATTTAGCCCTTCTTCTGATCTGTCAGAACAATAACCCCCAATAAATGGATCCTGTCTGTTGAGCATCCGCCTTCACTTGGTCAGCATTTGGTCAGTAATCCATCAGTATTGCTAATGCCAAATAAAACAGGAGTAGATCCAAAACAGAGATGACACGTGAAAAGAATATTTGCATGCCTTCTCTGTTTCTCTGCACCCCATTAGGACTTCTTTTTTTGCACTTGATGAATAATACACTAGAAGAGTGAAAGTCGATTCTGGGATCCGGCAACAATCTGAGATACAATCCGGTCACGTGACGCGGACACCACGAGGAACGCCGATATTGTTCAGAGCCGGGACGCCGGCTTCAGCATACTGGATAAGTTAAAACAGCGGCATTCCGATATAGTGGGGAACTACTGGAGGTAAGCCCACAAGAGTGGGTTACATATACTATCTGCGAAACTACCATATGGTGTAAAGTGACTTTGAAGGTGAGACACTAAACCGTGTCTTAAAGGAACAGTGTCCTATTTAATCAGAGAAGTCCGGACTGAATTTAATACCATTAATGGAAGTTATGCACATCTTTGAAGGAGTCTGTTGAGGAATATGGACTGCTTGCAATACATTTTGCAGTTTTTCTACATGCTATTTTAAGGTGGAGGTTTTTACGGGTATCGCGTTTAATTAGTGTATTTGGGATTTCTGGTGGTCAGTGTATATTGCGCATTTAGACATCCAAAATTTCTTTTATTCTTTATTTTATGTTCATATGTACCTCAATAAACTTTGTGTCCATAGGACGTTCATATATGAGTGTCAGTCCTTGCATTACTATTTTATCTCTACCTTGGTTGAGTGGTGAACCAATCTAGGATTAGAGCACCTGTCTTTGAATACACTGGAGTGAGCTATTTCTATCTCTTGCGTCTTCTCTGTTTTGTACCCACTCCTGCTTCTGGCTACCAAACCACAAGCCAATTCTGATGGGACAATACAGGCCTTACAGCTGCTACACAGACAGCCGCCTCATTTTTCATTGCTTCTGACAGATCAGAAGAAGGGTCAAATAAATGATGTCAGCCAGGCCGAAGGGCAAAATAGTGGCCCAGTCATGAAGTGGGGAGGGTAGAAACAGCATGAGAAGTCCACAGAGTGGCACTGTAACATAGTGGTGAGGTTGAAGCAGCATGAGGAGGCCACAGAGTGGCACAATGACAATGTGGAGGTGGCAGCAGCAGTATCAGGAGGCCACAGAGTGGCACAATAACAGAGTGTGGAGGTGGCACCAGCAGCATCAGTAGGAGGCCACAGAGCGGCACAATGACAGTGTGATGGTGGCGGCAGCATCAGGAAGCCACAGAGTGGCAAGGTGACATAGTGTGGAGGTGGCAGCAGCATCTGGAGAACACAGAGTGGCAAGGTGACATAATGTGGAGGTGGCAGCAGCATGAGAAGACCACAGAGTGGCCCAGAGACAGAGTTGGGAGTTGGCAGCAACATGAGGAGACCACAGAGTGCCACAATGACATAGTGTAGAGGTTTGTGGCAATACCAGTACCAGCTGAAGATGGTGGGTGAAAGAAGGAGCACTTGACATCAGATGTGTGGCGTCAGGCGGGTGGCAGCATCAGAATAGTAGCTGAGGCAGGTAGCCAAAAGAAACCGGTCTCTTTTGTCAAAGTGTTGGTGTGGCACCATGGATAATCTACACGCATGATACATCTTGATAAAGGTCACTCTCTCCACATTTTGGGTGGACAGGCTAGTTCTTCTTGGGGTAACTATGACCCCACCGCATTAAACACCTGCTCTGATGCCACACTACTGGCTGGGCAGGACAGCTT
Source organism: Bufotes viridis (assembly GCA_033119425.1). Taxonomy (NCBI): domain Eukaryota; kingdom Metazoa; phylum Chordata; class Amphibia; order Anura; family Bufonidae; genus Bufotes; species Bufotes viridis. The sequence goes on from CM065591.1 coordinate 134,112,650, forward strand.
TTCCAGGGCAAACTCACCAGTTGCAGCCACAAATCAAGTTTGGCTACCCAGTAGTCCAGCAGATATTCAATGACGGCTGGCAGGGTGCACTCCAAGTATGCCACCACCTGCTGGTTCAGGTTCTGCTCTATGTCTAGCTGCTGGTGAGTAGTTTCTTCACTATGCGGGTGAAGAAAGCTGCTCATAAGCGACTCTAGACTTAAGTTGCTGCTGTTGGAGATGGAACTGCTCCTACCCCCACCCCCACCCTGCCACAGCAGCCATGGCAGAGGAACAATAGCGCAGAGAGCCCCCCCCCCCAGTCAGATCTGCGAGAGGACAATTGGGCAGATAGGCAGCAGCCAACTGACTACATAGGATGTCTTTATAGTAGTTCAGTTTGTCCTCCCTCTCAGCGGGTGTAAAAAAGGCCCCCATTTTGGACCGGTAGCGAGGGTCCAACAAATGTGGAGAGACAGAAGTCATCCCTCTGCCGAATAATGACAATTTGGCTGTCAGTACACAAGCAAGTGAGCATGCATCGGGCTATTTGTGCAAGTGACTCGGAGGGACTCCCTGTCTCCATCAACTCTGCATACTGCCACAGTGTGTCTGGGTCCTCTGCCTCGTCTTCCTCATCGCCTTTTAGTTCCTCCGGCTGCTCCTGCTCCTCCTCTCCTATTACCTGTGTAGAAGAACCACCCATTTCGCTACACATTGCTTGTGCTCCAATGTCCTCCTCCTCCAGTTCATCCCCCACAGGGCTCATGTAGCCATGAGATGTAGGCGCCATGTCTCCAGTCCCCTGAGCAGACAGATTTACCAGCATCTGTTCCAGGACATGAAGCAGTGTAATGACATTGTTTATCCCGTAGTCCTGGCGACTGACAAATAACATGGCCTCCTCAAAGGCCCTGAGCAAACGGCAGGCGTCAGGCATGAGCTGCCACTGGCTGACGTCGAAGTTACACAGGGGAGTACTTCCTTTTGGATCATCAAGAAATAGTTTATTGCCTTTCTCTGTTCGTATAGTCAGTCCAACATATGGAGGGTGGAATTCCAATGGGTGGTAACGTCGAATATCAGCCTATGTTGGGGGATGCCGTTCTGCAGCTACAGCGCAAGGAGCGTGTGCTTTGCGGTGTACGAGTGGCTGAAGTGCATGCAAAGTTTCCTGTCATGCAGGGCGCATGGCTCAGCCCACCTTGACGCAGCACCAACACCATGTTCTTCTCGTTGTCGGTCAACATGGTTCTGATTTTGAGTTTTCGCAGAGAAAGCCAGGATTTGATTTCTTGCTGAAGGACACGGACCAGTTCCTCCCCTGTGTGACTCCGTTCGCCCAGGCAAACCAGGTGCAGAACAGCGTGAGAGTGATGAGAGGGGTCGCAGATGGCTCGCATACACTACATGCCTCAAACATAATTCTTGGATCTATGTAATTGCTGTAAATCGCAAGAGGGGCATAGTTGGAGACATTGACTTCACAAGAGATGCAGAGCAGCGGAGTTCAGCCACCTCTATTTGCTTCCCGCTGTTTACTGCTCCTGAATTAAAATTGGGGCAACCAGCTTCAGCTTTCTCTGATGTGTATGCCTATGGAATCCTTTTGTTATGGCTTTGCAAAGGGAGCAAGAATGTTACGCATAATTCTGATGGAACTCCTGATCTTAAGAAACTGGACTTAGACTCCAAAGCAAAGGCTCTCCTGTCATGTCTTGTGTGCTGTGTAGATCGAATGCAGATGGAACAGATAAAAGCACTTGAATATTTTCAACCTACTGTAGCTGCTTAAATTAATTGTGAATAGATAGGTAAAGGCATAGTCTGCGGGTGTGTTGTCCTCAGTGTCTTCATTATGTTTACTGCAGGACCAACGACGTAATTCGGTCCATACAGCAAAAGGAGGTCTACAATCACCCATCAATTTTTCCGAAAAATACATGTTTGAAATAAAAAATTTCACCAATGAAAGGATAATGGAATTCGGTTCATACAGAAGAAAGTCTACAATCACCCATCAATTTTCCCCAAAAAAGCCTGTTTTACATACAGTATGTCACAAAAGTGAGTACACCCCTTACATTTCTGTAATTATTTTATTCTATCTTTTCATGGGACAGCACTGAAGATCTGACCCTTTGATACAATATATAGCAGTCAGTGTACAGCTTGTATAACAGTGTAACTTTGGTGTGCCCTCAATATAACTCAAAACACAGCCATTAATGTCTAAACCGCTGGCAACAAAAGTGAGTACACCCCTAAGTTAAAATGGACAAATTGTGCCCAAATGTGAATATTTTGTGTGGCCACCATTATTTTCCAGCACTGCCTTAACTCTCTTAGGCATTGAGTTCACTAGAGCTTCACAGATTGCTACTGGACTCCTCTTCCATCCTCCATGACGACATCATGGAGCTGGTGGATATTAAAGACCTTGCGCTCTTCCATCTTCCGTTTGAGAATGCCCCGCGGATTTTAAATAGGGTTTAGGTCTAGAGACATGCTTGGCCAGTCCTGCACTTTTACCCTTAGTTTTTTTAGCAAAACAGTTTTCATCTTGGAGGTGTTTGTGGTCATTACCATGTTGAAATACTGCCTTGCAGCCTGGTTTCTGAAGGGAGGGAATCATGCTCTGCTTTAGTATGTCACAGTATATGTTGGCATTCATGGTTCCCTCAATGAACTGCAGCTCTCCACAACTCATGCAGCCCCAAACCATGTCACTCCCACTACCATGCTTGACTGTAGGCAGGACACACTTGTCTCTGTACTTCTCACCTGGTTGCAGCCACACATGCTTGACACCATCTGAACCTAATAAGTTTATCTTGGTCTCATCAGACCCCAGGACGTGGTTTCAGTAATCCATGACCTTAGTCTGCTAATCGTCAGCAAACTGTTTGCGGGCTTTCATCTTTAGAAGAGATTTCCTTCTTGGATGACAGCCATGCAGACCAATTTGATGCAGTGTGCGCATATAGTCTGAGCACTGACAGGCTGACCCCCCCCCCCCACGCCTTTAACCTCTGCAGTAATGCTGGGAGCATTAATATGTCTATTTTGAAAAGACAATCTCTGGATATAAAGCTGAGCACGTGCACTCAGATTCTTTGGTCGGCCATGGCGAGGCCTGTTCTGTTAAACCGCTGTATGGTCCTGGCCACCGTGCTGCAGCTCAGTAGCAGGTTGTTGGCAATCTTCTTATAGCCTAGGCCATCTTTATGTAGAGAAACAATTCCTTTTTTCAGATCCTCAGAGAGTTCTTTGCCATGAGATGCCATGTTGAACTTCCGTTGACCAATATGAGAGAGTGTGAGGGCGATAACACCAAAATTAACACATCTGCTCCCCATTCACACCTGAAAACTTGTAACACTACCGAATCACATGACACTGGAAGGAAAATGGCTAATTGGGCACAATTTGGCCATTTTCACTTAGGGGGTGTACTTACTTTTGTTGCCAGCAGTTTAGACATTAATGGCTGTGTATTGAGTTATTTTGAGAATACACCAAATTTACACTGTTATACAAGCTGTACACTGACTACTTTACATTGTATCAATCTTCATCTAGGTCACAACAATAGACAGTCTGCTTAAACTAATACCACACAAAGAATTAAATGTTACCATGTTTTTATTGAACACACCGTGTAAACATTCACAGTGCAGGTGGAAAAAGTATGTGAACCCTTGGATTTAATAACTAGTTGAACCTTCTTTGGCAGCAATAACTTCAACCAAACGTTTCCTGTAGTTGCAGATCAGACGTGCACAACGGTCAGGAGTAATTCTTGACCATTCGTCTTTATAGAACTGTTTCAGTTCAGCAATATTCATGGGATGTCTGGTGTGAATCGCTTTCTTGAGGTCATGCCACAGCATCTCAATCTCGTTGAAGTCAGGACTCTGACTGGGCCACTCCAGAAGGCATACTTTCTTCTGTTTAAGTCATTCTGTTGTTGATTTACTTCTATGCTTTGGGTCGTTGTCCTGTTGCAACACCCATCTTCTGTTGAACTTCAGCTGGTGGACAGATGGCCTTAAGTTCTCCTGCAAAATGTCTTGATAAACTTGGGAATTCATTTTTCCTTCGATGATAGCAATCCGTCCAGTCCCTGATGCAACAAAGCAACCCCAAACCATGATGCCCCAACCACCATACTTCACAGTTGGGATGAGGTTTTGATGTTCGTGTTCTGTGTGTCTTTTTCTCCACACAGTGTTGTGTGTTTCTTCCAAACAACTCAACTTTGGTTTCATCTGTCCACAGAATATTTTGCCCGTACTGCTGTGGAACATCCAGGTGCTCTTGTGCAAACTGTAAACGTGCAGCAATGTTTATTTTGGACAGCAGTGGCTTCCACTCTGGTATTCTCCCATGAAATCCATTCTTGTTTAGTGTTTTACGTATTGTAGATTCACTAACAGGGGTGTTAGCATATGCCATAGACTTTTGTAAGTCTTTAAGTGACACTCTAGGCTTCTTCTTCACCTCATTGAGCAGTCTGCGCTGTCCTCTTGCAGTCATCTTTACAGGACGACCGCTCCTAGGGAGAGTAACAGCAGTGCAGAACTTTCTCCATTTATAGACAATTAGTTTTACTGTGGACTGATGAACAGCAAGGCTTTTGGAGATACTTTTATAACACTTTCCAGCTGTATGCAAGTCAACAATTCTTAATCGTAGGTCTTCTGAGAGCTCTTTTGTGCAAGGCATCATTTACATCAGGCAATGCTTTTTGGGAAAAGCAAACCCACGAACTGGTGTGTGTTTTTTATAGGGCAGGGCAGCTGTAACCAACACCTCCAATCTCATCTCATTGATTGGACTCCAGTTGGCTGACACTTCACTCCAATTGGCTCTTGGAGATGTTCTGAGTCTAGGGGTTAACATACTTCTTCCACCTGCACTGTGAATGTTTACATGGTGTGTTCAATAAAAACATGGTAACATTTAATTATTTTTGTGTTATTAGTTTAAGCAGACTGTGATTGTCTATTGTTGTGACTTAGATGAAGATCAGATCACATTTTATGACCAATTTGTGCAGAAATCCATATCATTCCAAAGGGTTCACATACGTTTTCTTGCAACTGTAATTTGGTCCATACCAAAGGGCTTTACCACATATTACTGCACCGCTGAACGGCAAATAGGCCCTTTTGTTTCCCCACTTTTACACTACACAAGGCTTTTCAACATATAAGTGCAATGCTGAATGGCTAATATCTTTTTCTTTTGCCACTAATACATGGCAAAAAGGGCTTTACAACATATAACTGCACCACTGAACAGCAAATAGGCCCTTATTTTTTTCCCCTTTTCCACTACACAAGGCTTTTCAACATATAAATGCAACGCTGAACAACGAATATGTTTTTATTTTGCAACTAATACACAGCAAACAGGGCTTTAGAATATATAACTGCACCACTGAATGGCAATTAGGCCCTAATTTTTTTTCCACTTTTCCACTACACAAAAGACTTTTCAGCATATAAGTGCAACACTGAACGGCGAAAATATTGTTATTTTGCCACTAGTACATTGCAAACAGGGCTTTAGACTATATAACTGCACCGCACAAGGGCAAATATATTTTTATTTTGCCACTAATACACTGCAAAAAGGGCTTTACAACATAAAACTGCACAGAAGGGCAAATAAGAAGTACTGTAGAAATATTTCCTTCTAATAAACCCTGTTAATGGCTGTATCAAACAGCACTTGCACCCCAATAACAAGAACGGTTTCCTGGAATGACAGAGATGTATAATTGTGTCTTCATGATTTTAATTGCATTTCCTTTTTTCTTTCTTTTTATTCTTAGGTCTTGCTATTATTAAGTGAAGGCAGAGGGGAAGGTTAAAAGTCACACATGCTGCATATAGGAGGACCTTGATAGAAATAGTCATTTCATAGCATTCGACCAGGTGAGTTTTGCCCGGAGTGATGTGGCGCATTTGTAGTTTGTGGGGAAGACTCCACCCCCCCTTATTTGGGGATAAGGCCCTAGCAGTGCCAATGGAATTGAGGCTCACATCAAATGGTGATCACATAGTGAATGCACATTGAAAGCTTGGTGGTACGGTGACAAATTAGTGGTCCACGAATATAAATGCTATATGAGGAGGGTGGGGGATCCCGCCCCCAAAGATAACTACTTGGGAAGGCGGACCCCTATAATCACCAACTCTAGAATAAATGGGAGGGATCAGCAGACATGGGACACACTGTGGAAACAGATGTATACCCATGTCAGAGTATGGTCCCCTGATTGAGTTTATAAATGCCAGTGGATCTCACTTATCACCGTTATAACCTTGTAGCTATACAATGATGAATAATGGTTATGAGCTATAAAGCGATCGGCGCTGCTAGTTGCTGCCACGCCCCTTCCCTAAAAGGTTAGGGACTTTTGTTCCTGCTTATGCGCCAACTAACTTTGGGATCTCCCTGGGTCGACTGTAAGAAGAGCGACTAATTTACCGCATGATTCTCGTTGTGTGGCAACGATATACATAAGGGGATCATGTGACAGGCGGTTGCCTAGTAATTATATACAAGGAGATCAGGTGACTCCACCAGCATCATGTGACCGGAAGTGGGGAGGTAGCGCCAGATACGCCGCACTGAGGGCATTGTAAATAGAAGCAAATAGGGTTTGTCCTAGGCAGAAGCTTATGTCCATATTGCAAATGTTGATATATTGCCTGGCCAGTTGAAAACTCAATGTATTCAGGGGACGCCAAGTCCCGTCAACCGGAAATGATGTCATAACAGAGCCGTAGGTACACAGAATACAGGCGGGATCTAAGGACACGCGCACCATGATGAACTTCACTCCGGTTTATTGTTAACCAGTCCCCAGCCTCCAGTAAGATATTTGTTATCTGTTATGATGATAAATTGGAATGTTGTATGTTGCTTGTCAATTATGAGAGTGGGTGAGCCTGCCCAAGGTTACACCCAAGGGTGGAGATATCACCACTATTTAAGTGCACCATGTCAGTGTGTAATGTATGCTTGAAAAAGACTTGTATTAAGTCGAAACGTCGCATCTTGGGAAATAAAGAAGAATTCAACTACGTGAGTGTCGCGGTTTTTCTCTTCATTTTTGAGAGCTGTATAATGGCAATTTGGATCCCCAGTCAGTGCATCAAGGTGTAATAGGATTGTTCCTATTACCCAGTCTGTAACCTTCCCTACTGGACCCTGTTATACATAAATTCTGTGGAATGATTCCTCCCTATCCTTTCCCTACACCTTGAATATTCTTTTCCTATCACTGTCCCTAGCGCCTGCTGACGTCTCTCCCTTCACTAAGTACACTGGTAAATGGCAGAATCTAAGATGGCTGAGGCTATTTATAGGGCTGTGACATAACAGGGGCTGGCTGGCTGCTGATTGGCTGCATGCATGGCATTATGGGTGATCCCGCCTTCCCAGAGTTACTTGCTCCACGTCCTCATATATGTAGCAGCCATTTTAGAAGAAAATGCAATTCGTTACCACGAAGCGTGAGGAAATTTGGCTCCGGTGCAAAGCAAATTTTTCCTGAAATTCGGATTGAATTTCACTTTGTCGGCTTCGATCTGTCATCTATAAAGAACACAACAACTCAAAGCACACAAAACACAAGTAAATCAAGTTAAGAATGGGTGAATCAGAAGATTTGTGTTTTGGAATGACCAAGATTGTGCCTCGAACTTGAAGTGCTTAAATTCACCAAAGTATACTCACGAAAGGAGCTGCAGTTCCTGGATACTAGAGTATATGCGAATGGGAAAGGCTGGAGACGGACCTTTTTGTAAAAACAACGGACCGTAACAACCTTCTCCTTTTTAATAATGCACACCCAAGAAAGATGGTATATGCCTTTCCATTTAGCCAACTATTGAGGACCAAAAGGATTGTCTCGCATGAGACATTATTGGATGATAGATTACAACAGATGGGACAGAAGTTTAGGAAAAGGGGCTACCCGAGGAATCTGGTGGATAGACATCAACAGAAAGTTAAACATAAAGAGAGATATGATCTACTGAAGGTAGTGAGGAAGCCGGAGAAGGAAAAGAGAATACCATTTGTGTCTACATACAGTGGGGCAAATGGTCAAATTTCCGGAATTCTAAGACGGAATTGGCATATTCTCACGCAAACATTACCTCAAATTCAGGAATTCCAAATTCCTCCCCTAATGTCATACAGGAGACCCAGGAATCTGGGAGATAATTTGACTAAGGCTGACTCAGGGAGAGTACAACATAATGTGAAAAAGAAAAGAAAAGGATGTTACCCTTGCTTGGTTTGCTGCAATTGCGGCAACCTAATCAAGGGCGATACGTTTCATCACCCACGGACGGGTAAACAATATGAAATACGTGACTTTTACACTTGTACATCAGATTACGTTGTCTATGTCCTGCAGTGTCCGTGTGGTCTGCTCTATGTAGGGGAGACCACTTAGCCCTGCAGGAATAGAATTAACCAACACCGCTATACGATATGTAAACGTATGGCTATTATGCAAGAATCAGTGGAGAATGAGGATACACCTTTGCCAGTACCGGAACATTTTGTGAACAATAGACACAACACCTCTCAACTAAGATTTTGAATCATAGACAGTGTACCTATCCTAAGGAGAGGAGGTAATAGGGAAAAATTACTAAAAAGTAAGGAACTTAGGTGGATCTATGAATTAGACACCTTAGAACCCAAATGAATGAATATGGAGTTTAAAATAGGCACCCTCTTCTGATCCTTTTGATATCTGTTAATTTGTGTGGGGACATGTATATATATATACTTTTATTATGTGTGGAACCCCGCCTGTGGCTGAGACTGTTTTAAAGTACTGTGGAATAATATATGTGTCTCTCCTGCATGTTTACAAAGGATATCTGCGGGTCGCTGGTAGCTCCATCCATGGACCTAAAGAAGATCAATTTATATGAGGGTGTTGTTGGTGCTGTTATGTGTCTGAGCAGCGATGGAGTGGTAAGTGGCCCGAAGGTGGGTTAGGCCCATACTGGGGTGAGACTGAGAGTGCACCACTTGAGCTTAGGGGTGTGCCCTGTCCATGTTAAAGCCTTTTTTTAAATAATTCTTCTTGAGGCACCCCAGGAGAGCTCGGGGTAAGAAAGAATGTATGGATTTTGGCAGCTTATAGTTTAAGGGGAATATAAAGAATGTACAGGATTAGGCACTTGAACCTTATACCCCTCTGAGGGAGGGAGAAGGAATCAGGAGGCCAAACTCCTTGTAAGATCACCTAAAAGGTAGCTATGCTGTCCTAAGAATGTATCATATGGGACAGATTGCGGATCATGAATCAAGCGACATTACCCCGTTATTAACATAAGGGTGCCTTAAATGATATGGATGAATGGATGGCCCCCGGCCCTGGAAGTTGCCTCTAATATGGAACGATTTATATTATCGACCTTGATACATTTACTGGACATAGGGCATCTTCTTTGCTTAGTGTGTTGTGCCCACTGCTCTGAACCCCAGGGGGTACTGACCCACATTAGGGCCTTTATCCCTATCTGTTGTGAAGACTCTATACAGCGCTACTTGCATCTATTATGTGATTCTTAAGATGGGTTGATAGGAATTTGCAAGTAATCATTTTGAATTTGCAAGTAATTATTTGAGAGGACATTCCTTTATCGTTGCCTTGGCAATTTGTGCGCGTCATGTGACCATATGGAACGTTTGCTGTGTATAAAAGTTAAACCATAATGAGTACATATGCATAGGTACAAAGGGAAAAGCCGCGCACGTGACCCAGTAGTGCGCACGTGATTAGGCTTCACTGACGCGCATTAGTAGATGGAATAATGCGCGTTCACAAAATATTCAAAAATATGCGCATAATGGACATGGTGATGCGTGTCATCAGTGATGCACTCAATATACTCAGTGATGCGTGACTTGCAGCTAAAGGGAGACGAGCATGATGTTGGTCAGCAATGACATTGTGTGCGCATGCGCACATCCGAAAGATTGGGCTCTGGCGATGCGCGTCATTAAGGATGCGCTTAATACATGTAGGGATGTGCCCCGAAAATTTGAAAGAATGCACACAAGATATTCATCAGTAATTAAGTCATGTGCGCACGCACACATCTGAATGGGTGCATTGGACACGCGAAGGATCTAATGATGTACGTCAGCAATGACGCTGCGTGCACATGCACATGAACATTTTGAAATAGGAGAATGGCTGGATCTATGAAGGGGGCTGCCAGCGACTATTGCAGGTGAGAATGTGTTTATGACAATACTAACTGGAGAGGCTGTTTTTGATTATGTCTAAGCTGTTAATGATTTGGTGGGTAGGGCCGAGCTTTATACCAATCAGCTTGTGCCTGGCCCTGACTAATGAATGGAATTGGTGGGGTATATATGTTCACTGTGTTTGGTGTTTTAACTGAGCTTGATAAAGACCGTGGAGGTCGAAACGTCGCTGTCATTTTTTGGGTGCTAATAAAGAAGAAAAAGCTTTACTGAAAAGTAGTGCCGCGGTTTCTTTTTGATATTGTGTCCACTGATCATCAGTAGTGATGAGTGGCACAGGCATTATTCGAATTCGTGATATTTCGCAAATTTTTGGTTGAATATTTGCCATAAATTCGCAAATTTGAGAACTTGTGATCTCGTCATTATTTACTTGATCAGCAATATAATATATTCCCGATAAAAATTTGCGATTAGAATATTCGCGATCAACACTAAGGGGCAGGCAACTTTCCTACTGTTTGCTAGGGATGTTGCTAAAAATTAATTAATGGATGGCAGTTGTGGGGGCAAATTAATAGATGGCAGTTGTGGGGGAAAATTAATGGAAGGCAGTGTGGGGGCAAATTAATGAATAGCAGTTGTGGGGGCAAACTAATTAATGGATGACAGTGTGGGGGCAAATTAATGGATGACCGTGTGGGGGCAAATTAATGGATGACAGTGTGGGGGCAAATTAATGGATGACAGTGTGAGGGCAAATTAATGGATGACAGTGTGAGGCAAATTAATTAATAGATGACAGTGTGAGGCAAATTAATTGATAGATGGCAGTGTGGGGGCAAATTAATTAATGGATGACAGTGTGAGGGCAAATTAATTAATAGATGGCAGTGTGGGGGAAATTACTATATGGGGGCAGTGTGGGGAAATTACTATATAGGGGACAGTGTGGGAAATTACTGTATGGGGACAGTGTGAAGGGAAAATACTATATGGGGTAGTAGTGGGGTATTGGGGGACACTATACAGGTATTGTTACCTGGAGCACAATATAGGATGTTAGTATTACTGGGGGCACTCTATGGGACATTATAACTGCTGTAGACACTATAGGGATCTTTGGGGTCATTTATCAAACTGTTGTAGTAGACCTGGCTTAGTTGTCCATAGAAACAGGTTCCACCTTTCATTTTTGACAGCTCCTCTGGAAAATGAAAGGTGGAATCTGATTATTACTATGGGCACCTAAGCCAGTTCTAACTTACACCAGTTTGATAAATGACCTAATATGAGAAATCTAACGTGTCTGTGTAACAAACTCTGTAGGGACGAGGATGCGGCGGGAGGAATTAGTCATGGCGGTCTGGGTCAAACAGAGGAGAAGAGGAAAGAGAAGAGCTACATGACAGGAGAAGTCCCTGGATGTAAGAGGTATGTGGTGCTGTATCCTCACTGCTGTGACCTGCGTCTCATCTTCTCCTCCAAGTCTTTATCATAATCATATGTATTTTAAATTTGGCACCTCAAATTTAAAGTGCCTATATTCGTGATGATTCCGAGATTAGAATATTCGCAATCAACACTATTTGCGAATACGAATATATAGCACTATATTCTAAATATTTGCAAATTCTCGAAGTGGCGATATTCGTGATTAAAATTCGCGATTCGAATATTCACGGTCAACACTAATCATCAATGTTCCGACACACCACATCAGCTATTTGGGTGACAGTTGACAAAGCTTTGTAGTTCTGGCACCAATTTACCAATTTATTAATTTACAGAACTACACCCAAACAGCTGATCAGTGGAGGTGCAGGGTGTCGGACCCTACACGATCAGCTAGTGATGGCCTATCCTCAAGATAAGAGATCACTCAGAAAAGGCTGGACAACTCCTTTAACCCTAGTGATGTACTGTTGCAGGACCTGAAGATGGCTGTGCACACAAAACATCAAGAAATATCTATTAACTGGCACATTTGTCAAGAGGAATGACCATAATTCCTCCTAAACATTGTGTATGTCTAATTAGCAGACAAAGAAAACATTTGGTGGATAAGATTGCTGCTAAAGGGGATCAATAGGTTATGAAATTTCAAGGGTTCACTTATTTTTTCTCAGTGCATTGTGGAAGTTGACTCAATATGCTCAATAAAAGACCTGAACAGTACAGCTGTATTATTAATATAGTCCACAGTTTGTTAGTAATACATTCAGAAATTCAGGTAATTTCAAAGGATTTGCTTACTTTTCTTGTAACTGTATATGATAATGCCTATTACCATTTCCAAGAAATCCTCTTTAAATATTACAAAGTAGCAAATACAATATGTTTTATGAGTCCCTATTTCTTTGTCTACTTCACAGAGAGAATCACAGTCTATCCAGCATTTGCAGATTTTTCTGGGTTTCAATACCAACTATTTTATCCACAAATATGTTATTCTGGGGCAACTTATTAAAAATTTTTATTTTATGGGAAAAAGTTCCCTTATAGGAATTCCCTCATTATGACACCCCAGATCTGGCCATATCTGTGTTAGTTATTAAATATAACTGTGGCAGTCCATTCATTTTTATGCATATTTATTTATTTATTTTATTATTTATTTTACACACTTATATAGCGCTACTACATTCCTCAGCGTTTTACAGACATTACCATCAAGCTGTCCCCAATGGGGCTCACAATCTAAGGCCCCTATCAGTATGCCATTGGAGTGTGGATTCAGAAGAAACCCTCCCAGACAAAGGAGAACATACAAACTCCATGCAGATGTTGTATGATATGTATTATAAAAATGAATAGGTAACATGGCCTTTACTGCTTGCTGTATATGTATGCCAGTATTAACATGTAATATAGCTTCTTAGGTAAAATAAAAATTGTCAGTCAAACTATATAAACTAATAATAAAAATACATTAACAAACTCAGGAACAAGAAAGTTTTGTTTTGTTTTTTTGACAAAAATATTAAATATATTTGTTAGAAATAGAAAACATTTGCCCAATTTGTTTAGTTTGCATATAAGAATGAAGGCTTTTGAAGTATTGGAAGGAATAGAAAAAATCAGACAATGGGCATATGCAACATATTACTACTTTACTCTAGACAGACTTTAACATTGATTTTTATGAAGGTGCCCGGTCAATATTTTACCCACTTGGCTATTATGGTTTTGCTGTGCTGGTTGGTTTGCTGACAAAGGCTGAAAATAACAGAGAATATTGATCCCTATTAAACCCATCCATTTGAAAAGTTGATATTTTGTACTGTGGTGCAGAGAAGTACTTAGGTCTGCATTCAGTTTTCTGTACATGGGATAGTATATGATTCAGTCAGTGGTAATCCAGAATGTAAAAAGTGAGATAAAATGTCATCAGGAGAATAATGAAGATTTAGGATTTTATTCTGTTTCTCATTGCTTCTGTGGCACCAACTTATTCTGCAGTGCTGTACAGATTCACATCAGAGCTGTTTTCAAATGATTGTTAATGTCTGTGCATGCAAGTAAACAGCTGTAAATCCTATAGACCCTCAATATTTATTTAGAACTGCTGCTGCATCTATTTGCACTAGGTGGGTCCATGCACTAAGGGTATGAACACACCTTGTGGCAACTGCAGATGGGTAATCCTGCACACATGCTGGCACCAATCACACTATTCTGGACTATTTGACCCCAAATTGGGGTATGCCTCCACAGTGTGGAACCACGCACTGACACAAGCAGAACTCTTTAAAGCTCAGGATAGGCCACAATTGAAGGGACTATCTCTAAAAATTAGGGACCATACATGAAATTTGGGAATGTTGCCAACTATGATGGCTGTGTTGGGATGCATAGCAATCACCTACAAGCAACTATACTTTTAATTTGTTCATATCCTGAAGGAGTATCAGTGCAAAAACACGACACTTTGGCTTCATGCACACAAGTCAACCGCATCTGTTTTTTCAAGTCCACAAAATGGAGATCTGCATAACATGGATGACGCCCATCCGATGTCATTTTTTTTTGCAGACTTTTTGAGTTCAGCGGGTCTGTGATCTGCATTTTGCGGCCAAGAATAGAACATGTTCTATCTCTTTGCGGAAAGGGACACATGAATGCGGACAGCATACGAATGTCATCTGTATACAATCTATTTATTTTTTTGCGGACCCATAGAAATGAATGGGTCTATTGGGCAATCCACAAAAAACACCAGGTGACCATATGTAACCGAGTCTAATTTATATTTGTCAGCAATTTTCACTCTCACATTTCAGCACACTTTGCATCAATCAATAGTACAGTATGTGCATGAGGAAGAACACCATTACTTGCCATTATATGACTTGCATAGGGAATTTTCTAGCACTTTTCCCATTTGTATGATTTATCAGTTCTCCTAGATCTGGTGGCTGACGTTATAGCCTGTATGGACTTACAGGGATAATTGTCTAAAGTCTCCCCCTGGCTGAATTATGCTTGCTAAATAATTCAAATGATTAATTTCACAGTGCGGTTCACTGTGACACTGTGTTGCCATGTTGGCTGCCTGCCGGTGCTCTTGCATACTGGCTGAAGGCTGTTACCCGTGTATGCTGGTTGCTTAAGTGATGCGTGCTGGCTTCGGCCTTTTATAGTGTGTGAACTGTGTCCTGTGAATTGTGTACTCCCTGTTTCTGTATAACAGTGCGGCTCAAGATGACACTGCATTGCCATGTAGGCTGTCTGCCTGCACTCTTGTGTACTGGCTTTGGTACGTTCCCATGTATGCTGGTTGCTTGGGTGGTGCGTGCTGGCTGCACCCTTTTATAGTGTATGAATTGTGTCCTGTAAATTGTGTGCTCCCTGTATCTGTATCACAGTGCAGCTCAAGGTGACACTGCATTGCCATGGATGCTGTCTGCCTGCGCTCTTGTGTCCTGGCTGTGATACGTTCCCATGTATGCTGGTTGATTGGGTGGTGCGTGCTGGCTGCGGTCTTTTATATTGTGTGAACTGTGTCCTGTGAATTGTGTGCTCTCTGTTTCTTGTACGTTTAATTCTTCCCTGAGCCTGTGTTTAAACATCAGGTGGTCAGGGGCTCTCATCACCCTGCTATTTAGACCTGTGTGCTGTATGCCTGGGAGTTCAGTCTGTCTCCAGGAATTCTGTGTGCAGGGTGCATGCTCCTGACCAGTGTGTTTGTGACTCTACCCTGACTTGTGTGGTCAGCCTGCTTTTTCATCAAATGTCTTCATGTCCTAGACTAGTCTGTCTGGAAACGTCATGCTCCCCATTCTGCATGTGTTCCAAGCTAAAGAATGTACCACGTTTCTATGTTATTATGTTTTTGTGTTTCCAAATCTGTAGTAAGTGCGCCATGTATCAGTTCCACATAGAGTTCAGGCAATATATCAACGTCGTTTGTATGTCCTGATCTGTCTGTGTGAACCATGCATCAATTCCATATGGGTTCCACGTTATGTATCATTGTCGCCTGATTATGTTCTTATCTGTCTATGTTCACCATGTTCTGTGTACCCTGGTTTGCATGGGTTCCTGGCTATGTGGCTCTGTCCGTGATCCTGTATCCTGGTCTTGTGTCTAAACAGTGCTCTATATTGTTTGCCCAGATTGCTGGTGACATGCATGGGTGTCTCTGTTTTCTTGCAGGTCAGCTACCAAGTGTAGCAGGACAATCCCAGGAGGTAGTGCTCCAGTTGACCCCTTGTGGCAAAGACCAGACACACAGGGGGGCAACTGGAGCAGATATAGGGGTTAAAGGATGAAATCCGGGGGCACACCGGAATAACACCCTTAGGCCTCTTTCACACAAGCATGACAGATTAGGTCCAGATGCTTTCAGGGTGCGTTCAGTGAAACTCGCACCATTTTACAAGCAAGTTCAGTCAGTTTTATCTGCAATTGCATTCAGTTGTTCAGTTTTTTCCACACGAGTGCAATGCGTTTTGATGCGTTTTTCACGCGCTTGATAAAAAACTGAAGGTTTACAAACAACATCTCTTAAAAATCATCACCGAAGCCCCATTTGAGGGCAGCATGAAAAACGCAGAATATAAAATATGCTGCATTTTTTAACGCAACGCAGAACTGATGCGTGAAAAAAAACGCTCATGTACACAGACCCATTGAAATTAATGGGTCAGGATTCAGTGTGGGTGCTATGCCTTCACATCATGCCTTGCACTTGCGCGGAAAACTCGCTCATGTGAAAGGGGCCTTAGGCATCGCGTGTGAGGGCCGGATAGGATGCGGGTGCATTGCGAGAAATCGCGCAATTTTTCCACAGGGGGCATCGTGCAGCCGGCATCGTCTTCTTTCTCTTCTTTCAGGACCTGCAAAAGGACTTTTGATGATGTAATTGCGCTCATCACGTGGTGAGCATAGTGACGTCAGTGCAGGTCCTGCTGAATGAAGATAGAAGGATTCCTCTTTCAGCAGGATCTTCATTCAGCAGGACCTGCGCTGACGTCACCACGCTCACCACGTGGTGAGCGCAATTACATCATCAAAGATCCTTTTGCCAGTCTTGAAAGAAAAAAAAGAAGACAATGCCGGCTGCGTGATCAAGTGGATGAGGTGAGTTAAGTATTTTTATTTTTTAACCCCTCAATCCACATTTTAGTAAGCATTCCCTATTAAGAATGCTATTATTGTCCCGTATAACCATGTTATAAGGGAAATAATACAGTAAATAGACTAATTGGGTTGCTCATCCCTATAGTCTCCTAGCAACCATGCGTGAAAATCGCAACACATCCGCACTTGCTTGCGGATGCTTGTGATTTATACGCAGCCCCATTAATTTCTATGGGGCCTGCATTGTGTGAAAAACGCAGAATATAGAACATGCTGCGATTTTCACGCAACGCACAAGTGATGCGTGAAAATCACCGCTCATCTGCACAGCCCCATTGAAGTGAATGCGTCCAGATTCTGAGCATGTGCAATGTGTTCACGTCACGCATTGCACCCGCGCGGAATTCTCACCCGTGTGAAAGGGGCCTTAGGGTTTGGCCCAAAGTCAAACCAGTCACTTGGCACAGCAGTTACACTTCTGCCGAGGATCTGCCTGATCCTTACAGCTTGCTCAGTTCTGATACCCGCTGTCCATCTTAGTTGCGGTTCCTTCCTGGCTTGGTTTATTCCGATTGTTAGTGCTTGGTACTTTTGTTTAAAAATATTCATTTTGGCTTCTTTTGGTGTACTGGAGATGTTCAGGGGTTCTCCTGATCATGACTCTGTTGTGATATGTTTAGAGATTCTAGTGACCCCTGAACATGACAATTGGCAACAAACTATTTGCACAACTTTGCATAAACCAATAGCATATGGTGACTATAAGAAACTTTGTAATATATCTAGAGATGAGCAAATGAAATCAGATGAAGTGGAATTCGATCCGAATTTCTGGAAAAATTCGATTCGCAACGAATGTGAATTTTCTCACACTTCGTGGTAACAAATCACAATTTTTTCAGAAATGGCGGCCACACAAGTGAGGACTGAAGACATGGGGAAAGGAACTCTGGGAAGGCGGGATCACCAAGATTGACATGCATGCATGCAGCCAATCAGCAGCCAGCCAGCCAGCCAGCCATGTGATGTCACAGCCCTATAAATATGAAAGCCATTTTAGATTCTGCTATTTTCTAGAGTTCTGAGTGCAGTGACAGATGTGAGAAGGCACTAGGGACAGCAACTGGAAAAAGCTAATTGTGAAAAAAAAAAAATTTGAAAAAACGTCCTATCCTTTATAAGTGCAGGTAAAGGATAGGAAGGAATCTTTTCACAGCATCTTAGTCCAGGGAGAGACGTCAGAAGACGCTAGGGACAGTGCTAGAAAAGCGATTTACAAATGCAGGGAAAGATAATTTGGGGATCCAAATAACCATTATACAGCTCTGTCATTAAAGCAATTTGATCTTGGGGTGCAAGTACTATGGAAAAGCTAATGATGCTCCGGCCACCTCCAGATTCTGTCATTGTGCCACTCTGTGGCCTACTCATGCTACTGCCACCTCCAGATGGTCATTGTGCCACTTTGTGGCCTACTCATGCTGCTGCTACCTCCAAACTCTGTCATTGTGCCACTTTGTAGCCTACTCATGCTGCTGCCACCTCCACACTATGTAACCTTGCCACTCTGTGGTCTCTAGATGCTGCGGCCACCTCTACACTCTGTTATTGTGCCATTCTGTGGCTTCCACATGCTGCCGACACCTCCAGATTCTGTCATTGTGCCACTTGCCACTGATGCTACCTCCACACTATGTCACCTTGCCACTTTGTGGTCTCCTGATGCTGCGGCCACCTCCAGACTCTTTAATTGTGCCACTTTGTGGCCTACTCATGCTGCTGCCACCTCCAGACTCTGTCATTGTGCAACTCTGTGGCCTATTCATGCTGCTGCCACCTCCACACTATGTCAACTTGCCACTCTGTGGTCTCTAGAGGCTGTGGCCACCTCCAGACTCTGTCATTGTGCCACTTTTTGGCCTACTCATGCTGCTGCCAACTCCAGACTCTGTCATTGTACCACTCTGTGGCCTACTCATGCTGCTCCCACCTCCACAATGTAACCTTGCCACTCTGTGGTCTCTAGATGCTGCAGCCACCTCCACACTCTGTCATTGTGCCATTCTGTGGCTTCCATATGCTGCCGACACCTCTAGACTGTGTTATTGTGCCAGTTGCCACTGACGCCACCTCCACACTATGTCACCTTGCCACTCTGTGGTCTCCTGATGCTGCCACCTCCAGACTCTTTAATTGTGCCACTTTGTGACCTACTCATGCTGCTGCCACCTCCAGACTCTGTCATTGTGCCACTCTGTGGCCTATTCATGCTGCTGCCACCTCCACACTATGTCACCTTGCCACTCTGTGGTCTCCTTATGCTGCGGCCACCTCCACACTCTGTCATTGTGCCATTCTGTGGCTTCCACATGCTGCCGACACCTCCAGACTCTGTCACTGTGCCACTTGCCACTGATGCCACCTCCACACTATGTCACCTTGCAACTCTGCGTTCTTCTGAAACTGGGGCCACCTCCAGACTCATTGTGCCACTCTGTGGCCTACTAATGCTACTGCCACCTCCAGATGGTCATTGTGCCACTTTGTGGCCTACTCATGCTGCTGATACCTCTAGACTCTGTCATTGTGCCACTCTGTGGCCTACTCATGCTGCTTCCACCTCCACACTATGTCACCTTGCCACTCTGTGGTCTCTAGATGCTGCGGCCACCTCCACACTCTCACATTTTGCTATTCTGTGGCTTCCACATGCTGCGGTCACCTCCAGACTCTGTCATTGTGCCACTCTGTGGCCTACTCATGCTACTGCCACCTCCAGACAGTCATTGTGCCACTTTGTGGCCTACTCATGCTGCTGCTACCTCTAGACTCTGTCATTGTGCCACTCTGTGGCCTACTCATGCTGCTTCCACCTCCACACTATGTCACCTTGCCACTCTGTGGTCTCCTAATGCTGCTGCCACCTCCACACTATGTCACCTTGCCACTCTATGGTCTCCTGATGCTGCGGCCACCTCCACACTCTGTCATTTTGCTATTCTGTTGCTTCCACATGCTGCTGACACCTCCAGACTCTGTCATTGGGCCACTCTTTGGCCTCCTCCTGATTCTGCTGCTGCCAATACATTTAGAGTCTGTCAGTGTGCCACTCTGCGGCCTACAAATGCTGCTGCCAGCTTCAGCCTCTGCCATTGTGCCACTCTGTGGCCTCCTCCTGATGCTGCTGCCAACACCTCCAGACCCTGTCATTGTGCGACTCTGTGGCCTACTCATGCTGCTGCCACCTCCAGACTGTCATTGTGCCCCTCTGTGGCCTCCTCCTTATGCTGCTTCTGCCGATACCTCCAGTCTCTTTCATTGTGCCACTTTGTGGCCGACTCATGCTGCTGCCACCACCAGACCCTGTCATTGTGCCACTCTGTGGCCTACTTGTGCTGCTGCCACCTCCACACTATGTCACCTTGCCACTCTGTGGTCTACTGATGCTGCGGCCACCTCCAGACTCTGTCATTTTGCTATTCTGTTGCTTCCACATGCTGCTGCCACCTCCAGACTCTGTCATTGGGCCACTCTTTGGCCTCCTCCTGATTCTGCTGCTGCCGATACATTCAGAGTCTGTCAGTGTGCCACTCTGTGGCCTACAAATGCTGCTGCCACCTCCAGCCTCTGCCATTGTGCCACTCTGTGGCCTCCTCCTGATGCTGCTGCCAACACCTCCAGACCCTGTCATTGTGCGACTCTGTGGCCTACTCATGCTGCTGCCACCTCCAGACTGTCATTGTGCCACTCTGTGGCCTCCTCCTTATGCTGCTTCTGCCGATACCTCCAGTCTCTTTCATTGTGCCACTATTGTGCCTACTCACGCTGCTGTCACCTCCAGATTCTGTCATTGTTCCACTCTGTGGCTTCCTTATGCTGCTACCACCTCCAGACTCTGTCACTGTGCTACTTGGTGGCCTCTTTATACTGCTTCCACCTCCCGAACCTGCCATTGGGCCACTCTGTGGTCTCTCCATGCTAATTCCACCTCACCACTATGTCATACATCTACACTATGTCATTGGGCCAATTTGTGGACTTCTCATGCTGTTCCCACCCTCCCCACTTAAGACTGCTCCACTATTTTGGCTGTTGGCCTGGCTGACATCATTATTTGTTTGACACCTCTTCTGATCTGTCAGAAGAAAGGAAAAATTAGATGCACAACGGATCCTATCTGTGTAGCAGCTTTCAGGCCTGAATGGTCCCATCAGAATGGGTTTATGATTTGGTAGCCAAAAGCAGGAGTGGGTAGAAAACACAGAAGATATGCAAACATTCCATTCACATGTCATCTCTGTTTTAGATCCCCTCCTGTTTTTTTTTTGGCATTAGCAATACTGATCATTGAGCAAATGCTGACAGAGTGAAGGCATATGCTCCACAGACAGGATCCGTTTTTTCTGGGTTATTGTTCTGACGGATCAGAGAATGGGGAAAATTAATCAGTGATGTCAACACAAACTTACTGCTACACCCTCTCCACTCCATCGGGGGGCTCTACTTGCATAAGCGTTTAATAGAACAGGTTCTGTAGACATCTATGTGGAATCAGCTGACAAGGGTGTAAAAGGGATGCGCTTCCTCTTATCACTAACATCTACCTGTAAGGCTAAGTTCATATTTCAGTTATTTGGTCAGTTTTGGCCACGTGACTGCCCAAATAAGTGAAGTGTGAAGTGATTCTAAGAGCGGACCCTGTCATCTGCATATCTTACTGATTAACAGTATTATCTCACTACCACAGCAGACTCACTATGCGTATTACTGGAAGGCACAGTGTTCTACACCCCTACAAAGGCTCTCTGCAGCCTGGAAAAAGGCGTTTATTAACACCATTCCCCAGGAATAAATTTGGATTGAAGAGAATTTTTCACAAAAATTCGGCGAACTGGCCGAATCGGATTTTAGAAAAATATATCTTATCAGAGAAAAATGTCTTGTCCTTCTGTTAACAGCTGTTTTCCACTCCTCCTCCTTCCTAAACTAGCTTTCTCTCCAAAATGTCTCCTATATTGACCTTGAGATAGACCAGCTCACAGAAGTATCAGATTATACATGTCAATACAAATTTATGGAGAGGGGAAGGAGGGTAGTGAATAGGAGCTGAGTGAGACAGATGAGACACACACAGATGGACTGCAATAGCCGAATATGCAGTTTTAACTTAGCCCAAGTGATTTGTTCATATTCATACAGGTCAGTACTTCTCTGTAATGTTCTCCATGATCCTGGCAAGAGAAAGTTAGAGAAAAAGCAGATTTCTGCTCTAATTTCTGTGTACGTGTGGCTGGTTTTCTTACAAAACTGGAGTACAATCAGGACTGGTTTATACTGTTGCAAAGTTTACACCTGTGTTTGTACAGGCTGCATCATGAGCTTTAAAGCCTTTTAATATGTTTCATGCATAACCCAAATTAATGGCAGATTTTATATACTGCCAGAACTTGTCTGTGGCAATACTCATAAATTTGCCCCAGGATTTTCATAATGATTAAAATAGTATTTATAATGATGTACACTAGGCAAAATGGTGAGTGTTAGCCCACGTGTTTGCTGTAGGTGTCCCACAATAATATGTTGATGCCCAGAGCTACCTCTGGTTATTGATGAAGCCTGACAGTGAATAGCTACAGCTGCTTCTGCCGTACTAGCTGTGCCTGAAAATCTATTTTTATGAGAGAGATGGGAGGGGAACCAGCTGTGGGTCTGTCGAGAACAGCATGGTCTGTCTGAGAGCAAAAAAGGATGCCTCAGCCGATTCACAGCTTACATCAAGCTATCACATCTGCAAATCCTTCGATCGATGAAAAGAATGGATAATATTTGTCAGCTGCAGACCTTTTGCCTTTCAGTGCCTGCAAGAATGGGAAAGAGTAAGATGAAGCAGGAGGGGTTGCAGTTACTGCCAGGAGCATTTCCTGCTGTTCTCAAGTGTGACCTATAGCCAAATAAGTAGAGCAGATGATGTGTGATACACTTTTCCACAGCAGCTGAGGGACTGACAGCAAAATTCTGGCTCCTGTCTTAGCCTTCCATAGTATTACAGTGAGGAGCCAAGTCTGAGCTCATCACCACAATTTTCGCCTGCTTAACCCTGTGTTCACTGAATGGAAGTCTACGAATATTCAAACAGATAATACAACAAATTATATTTTAAAGCATGTCTTATTTAAAGCGTTATTCCCATCTTCACACTTAGGCCCTATTCACACGTCCACAAAAGGGTCCGCATCCGTTCCGCAATTCTGCGGAATGGGTGTGGACCCATTCATTCCCTTTGGAGCCGGACGTGAAGCGGAGAGCACACTATGTGCTCTCCGCTTCCGCATTTGCGGAGCGCGACCCCGAACTTCCGGGCTTCAGACCCCAACTTCCAGTCCGCGGCTCCGCAAAAGATAGAACATGTCCTATTCTTGTCCACAGTTGCGGACAAGAATAGGCATTTCTATGGGCGGTGCCGGCCAGGTGTGTTGCGGATCCGAAATTTTGGGATCAGCAACACACCACAGACGTGTGAATGGACCCTTATGGTGTATCCACTGGATATGCCATAAATGTCCAATAGGTGTGGGTTGAGAATGGGGAGGGTCCTTCAACCCCTGTCTTGCAGTTGCTATGAATGGAGAGGTATTCGTGCAAGCTCTCTCTCTCTCTCTCTCAATTCACTTTCATGAAAACATGTTAAGCTATGTTACACATAGTGAAAGGAAAGAGTCTTGCATTTGTGTCCACCTCTTCCTTCACTGCAGCTGTGAGAGATTGGTGTACGGTGTGGCTCCAAAAGGCAGAACCTACATTTATTAGACATTTATAGTACATGTAGAATGCTGAGATGAGATTAAACCTTTAATCTGTATACACTGTTTTCCAGTTGACAATCCTGAGATGGTTGGAGCAGAAGATCCGAACATGAGGAATATGAATTGTACTAAAATGAAGCAAACTTTTCATGTAAAAACTTTTTCCATCCTAAGATGATTGGGGCAATCTTTGCATGTTAACCAAAATTAATTGTTGTGCCAGATATATTATAGTTTCATTATATTCCTCTGAACAATATATTTCATTACAGTTGAGCACACAAGGTAAAGGATCCCTGACAGTCAAAATGGTCTAATCCATGTGGAAGTGTTTTGTACTAATCTCCCTTCATATGTGAGGGATACTACAGAATTAATGAAATTGGTAGAGATAGAAATGCATCCTCAAGCAATTCTGGTCAGTATACAGTAAATATGAAGGACATTTTGCAACTCATCCCCACATCTTTGCTGTCTGATGGCAGCCAGGTATTTTTTGAGGACCAAAGACCTTCCCTCAGCCCCGAATATAAGACTTTTCTACCCTAACATTTAACATTAATTTACTTTCTGTTAAGTAGGGTCTTCTATCAAAAGTAGAGATGAGCGAATTGAAGCTAACGAAGTGGAATTCAATCCGAATTTTAGGAATTATTCGATTCGCACAGAATCTGAATTTCCTCACGTTTCGTGGTAACAAATCACATTTTTTCCTAAAATGGCAGCTGCACATGTTAGGACATGGAGCAAGGAACTCTGGTAACGAGGGATCACCCACAATGCCATCAGCAGCAAGCCAGCCCTGTGATGTCACAGCCCTATAACTAGCCTCAGCCGTCTTTGATTCAGCCATTTTCCAGTGTACTTAATGCAGGAAGAGATGTCAGCAGGTGCGAGGGACAGTGCTAGGAAAGACTTGAAAACTTATATTTTACTCAATAGAAGTTCAGGGAAAGAGCATCATAAGTGTAGGGAAAGGATAGGGAGGAATTATTCCACACTATAAAAGATAAGAGAACAGGGTCCAATAGAGGAGTGTACAGCCTGGGTAATAGGAACAATCCTATTACACCTTGCTTCACTGACTGCAGATCCAAATTGCCATTATACTGCTGCTCATTTCAGGTTTGCAATACCTCTGTAATTCCAGCAAACCGTTCTTGTTATTGGGGTCTTATTAGCCCTTGTGTGGTACAGTTATATATATGTTCTAAAGCCTTTTTTGTTATGTATTAGTGGGGGGCTTTTTAGCCGTTGTGTGTTTAAGTGAGAAAATTACAGCCCTTTTTGGCGTGTATAAGTGGCAAAATAAAAATATTATTTGCTGTCCACGGCTGTAGTTATATGTTCTAAAGCCTTTTTTTGGTGTGTATTAGTGGGGAAAAGAGGGGCTTATTAGCTGTTGTGTGGTGAAGTGAGAAAATTACAGCCCTTTTGGCTTGTATTAGTGTAAAAAAAATATATTATTTGCCGTTCACGGCCGCAGTTATATGTTCTAAAGCCTTTTTTTGCGTGTATTAGTGGGAAAAAGAAAAAGGGCTTATTAGCTGTTGTGTGGTGAAGTGGGAAAATTACATCCCTTTTTGGCATGTATAGTGGCAAAAAAAAAGTATTATTTGCCATTCACGGCCGCAGTTATATATTCTAAAGCCTGTTTCTGTCGTGTATTATTGGTGAAAAAAAGGGGGCTTATTAGCTGTTGTGTGGTGAAGTGAGAATATTAAATCCCTTTTTGGCATATGTTAGTGGGGAAAGAGAAAAAGGGCTTATTAGCCGTTGTGTGGCGAATTGAGAAAATCAAAGCCCTTTTTGGCGTGTATTAATTTCCTTTTTATTTACTTATTTGATCTAACAGTATGTCAGACAGAGAAGTGACAGGCCCTGCACAGGGGAGGGGCACAGGCCTAAATGTTTCTGACACAGCAGGGTTCACTTCAAGAGTCTTGAGCTCCCAGTGTCAGCTAGCGGTCGTGTCTTGACCAGTAACCCAGCGGTTCTTGAATGGTTGACTCGATCTTCGATTTGGTTGCAAGTGACATCAGACACTTCCAGCCAAGAGTCGGCGGCTTCGTCAGACACAATCCTTAGTTGGCATGGCCTGGGAGCAGGCCCTGTGATCTCACCTGTCCTCAACCTGCCTCTGTCCTTTTCTGTTCCCTCAGCCAGAGAAGTACTATATGCTGTGGGCTCAGCTCCACTATACATCGAGGACAAGTTACTAGAGGACAGTCAGCAGCTACTGCCCAGCAAAGATCTGGAGGAGAAATTCGCTGCTCCTTCCGGTAGGCGGGCAAGTAGTGATGAGGAGAGTGGCGAGGGAGCTGGTATTGCGAGCGGTCAGGCTCCTGGCTCAGAGACCGTTGACGAGGACATCAGTGACGTGCAGACAGTACTCGATGATGATGTAGCCGATTGCAATTGGGAGCCAGGTGTCGAAGGAGCTTCATCATCATCGGGAGAAGGGGGTGGCAGCTTGCGCGTGACGCAGCGGTGGAGCCGGCAAGTCGGTAAGCCACTGGCCCGGAAAGTAGTGGTATAGGGGTTAACGGAGGCAGTGGCGGTAGCAGTCCGTCAGTGCCAATGTTGCCCTGCACTCATCCAATGCCGCATAAGCTGAACGTGCTCCTGGCCAAGTTGCTGGTACTGCAGTCCCTCCCTTTCCAAGTGGTGAACTCTGCACCTTTCAGAAAACTGATGGCTTGTGCCGAGCCGACGTGGAGAGTCCCAAGTCATCATTTCCTTGCCAAAAAGGCAGTACCAGCCCTGCATACGTATGTAAAACAGAAGGTGGGCCAGTCCTTGAGCCTGTCGGTGTATGCCAAAGTGCACAGCAGCGCTGACATGTGGAGCTGTAACTATGGTCAAGGGCAATATATGTCTTTCATGGCCCACTGGGTAAATGTGGTTCCTGCCCAGCCAAACCAGCAACTTGGCCAGGTGACGCCTCTTCCACCTTCATATTCTCACACCATTGGTCCTGTGACAATGTCCACCTCGGCCTCCTCATCCTCCACCGTGTCCTCAGCCTCCACTGCAGGGACAATTCACAGTGCCCCTCCAGCATACCACATGTGCAGGGCACGGCGGTGTCACGCTGTTCTGCACCCAGTTTGCCTAAGTGACACAGGGGAGGAACTGCACCGTGTCCTTCATCAAGAAATCGAGCCCTAGCTTTTTCCGCGACAACTCAAAATCGGAACCATGGTGACCCACAACGGGAACATGGTGTCAGCGCTGCGTCAAGGAGGGCTGAGCCATGCACCCTGAATGGCGCTTGTGTTTAATCTGGTTGTCAAGTGTTTCCTGAAGTCTTCCACCCATCTGCAAGACATCCTAAAAATGGCTAGGAAACGTTGCATGCATTTTAGCCACTCGTACACCACCAAGCACACCCTCCTTGGGCTACAGCGGCAGTACGGCATCCTCCAACATAGGCTGATATGCAACGTTTCCACCCATTAGAATTCCACCCTTCATATGTTGGACCGACTGTACGAACAGAGAAAGGACATAAATGATTTCTTGATGATACAGAAGCACAGAGGTACTCTCCTGTGTTACTTTGATGTTAGCCAGTCGCAGCTCATGTGTGACACCTGCCATTTGCTCGTGCCTTTTGAGGAGGCCACTTTATTTGTCAGTCGCCAGGACTACGGGATGAACAACGTCATTCCACTTATTCATATCCTGGAAAAGATGCTGGTAAATCTGGCTTGTCAGGGGACTGGAGACGTGGCGCCTACATCTCATGGCCACATGAGCCCCGTGGAGGCTGAACTGGGGGAGGAGGAGAAGGACATTGAAGTACAAGCAATGTGTAGAGAAATAGGTAGTTTTTTCTACACAGGTGACAGGAGAGGAGGAGCAGCAGCAGCCGGAGGAGCAAGAGGGAGATGAGGAAGACGAGGCAGATGACCCAGACACACTGTGGCAGTATGCAGTGGAGATGGAGGCAGGGAGTCCCTCAGAGGCACTTGCGCAAATGGCCCAATGCATTCTCACTTGCTGGCGTAGTGACAGCCGAATTGTCACCATTCGCCAGAGGGATGACTACTGGCTCTTCACTATGTTAGACCCTCGCTACTGGTCCAAAATCGTAGCCTTTTTTACACCCACTGAGAGGGAGGACAAACTAAACTACTATAGAGACATCCTATGTAGTCAGTTGGCCACTGCCTATTTGCGCCATCGTCCATCCTCTCGCAGGTCTGACCGGGGAGGGGGGGGAGTCCCTCTGCACTCATGTTCTTCTGAAATGGCTGCTGTTGCGGGGGGCAGGGGTTCAGTTCCAGCTCCATCAGCAGCAGCCTGAGTCTAGAGTCACTGATGAGCAGCTTTCTTAACCTGCCTAGTGAAGAAACTGCTCACCAGCAGATAGACATACAGCAGAAACTGGACCAGCAGGTGGTGGCATACTTAGATAGCACCCTGCCACCCCACATTGAAGATCTGCTGGACTACTGGGAAGCCAAACTGGATTTGTGGTCGCAATAGGCCGAGTTTGCCCTGGAAAAGCTGTCCTGCCCAGCCAGTAGTGTGGCATCATAGTGAGTTTTTAGTTCGGCGGGGCCATAGTTACCCCAAGGAGAACTCGCCCGTCCACCCAAAATGTGTAGAGACTGACCTTTGTCAAGATGAATCAGGTGTGGATCAACAAGCCTTTCCATCCACCAATGCCTGATGCATCAGATTAGATCATCAATGTTGCCTCACCCAAACCTTGACAAAAGAGACCAGTTTCTTCTGGCTACCTGCCTCAGCTACTATTCTGATGCTGCCACACATCTGATGCCAAGTGCTTCTTCTTACACCCACCATCGTCAGCGGGTATTGCTATTGCCACCCACCTCCCGACTCTGTCACCGGGTCACTCTGTGGTCTCCTGATGCTGCTGCTTCCACCTCCACACTATGTCACATTGCCACTCTGTGGTCTCCTGATGCTGCTGCTACCTCAACACTATGCCACCTTGCCACCCTGTGGCCTCTTCATGCTGCTGCTGCCACCTCCACGCTCTGTCATTGTGCCACTCTGTGGCCTCCTCATGCTGCTGGTGCCATCTCCACACTATGCCACCTTGCCACTGTGTTGTTTCCTGATGCTGCTGCCACCTCCACACTATGTCACCTTGCCACTCTGTGGTCTCCTGATGCTGCTGCCACCTCCACACTATGTCACCTTACCACTCTGTGGTCTCCTGATGCTGCTGCCACCTCTACACTATGTCACCTTGCCACTCTGTGGTCTCCTGATGCTGCTGTTACCTCCACACTATGTCACCTTGCCACTCTGTGGTCTCCTGATGCTGCTGCTACCTCAACACTATGTCACCTTGCCACTCTGTGGCCTCCTCATGCTGCTGCTGCCACCTCCACACTGTCATTGCGAAACTGTGTGGTCTCCTGATGCTGCTGCTGCCACCTCCACACTGTCATTGCGCCACTCTGTGGTCTCCTGATGCTGCTGCTACCTCCACACTACGTCACATTGCCACTCTGTGGTGTCCTGATGCTGCTGCCACCTCTACACTATGTCACCTTGCCACTCTGTGGTCTCCTGATGCTGCTGCTACCTCCACCCTATGTCACCTTGCCACTCTGTGGTCTCCTGATGCTGCTGCTACCTCAACACTATGTCACCTTGCCACTCTGTGGCCTCCTCATGCTGCTTCTGCCACCTCCACACTGTCATTGCGCCACTCTGTGGTCTCCTGATGCTGCTGGCACCTCCACACTCTCATTGCGCCACTCTGTGGTCTCCTGATGCTGCTGCTACCTCCACACTACCTCACATTGCCACTCTGTGGTCTCCTGATGCTGCTGCTACCTCAACACTATGCCACCTTGCCACTCTGTGGCCTCTTCCTGCTGCTGCTGCCACCTCCACGCTCTGTCATTGTGCCACTCTGTGGCCTCCTCATGCTGCTGGTGCCATCTCCACTCTATGTCACCTTGCCACTCTGTGGTCTCCTGATGCTGCTTCCACCTCCACACTATGTCACCTTACCACTCTGTGGTCTCCTGATGCTGCTGCCACCTCCACACTATGTCACCTTGCCACTCTGTGGTCTCCTGATGCTGCTGTTACCTCCACACTATGTCACCTTGCCACTCTGTGGTCTCTTGATGCTGCTGCTACCTCAACACTATGTCACCTTGCCACTCTGTGGCCTCCTCATGCTGCTGCCACCTCTTTTTTTTTATATTACCAATACTGATAGATTACTGACCAAATTCTGAACGAGTGAAGGCGGATGCTCAACAGACAGGATCTGTTTTTTGGGGAGTTATTGTTTTGACGGATCAGAGGAAGGGCAAAATAATCAGTGACTTCAACACAAACTTACTGCTGACACCCTCTCCACTCTGTCAGGGGGGGCTCTACTTGTGTAAGCATTTAATAGAACAGGTTCTGTAGACATCTATGTTGAATCAGTTGACGATGTTGTAAAAGAAGTGTGCTCTTTCACGCTATAGTAGGATCTTGGGCCTCTGCATGGTTCTTTATACCTGACACTAACATCGACTTTAAGGCTGAGTTCACACTTGAGTTATATGAAGTGTGAAGTGATTCTAAGAGCAACACCTGTCATCTGCATGTCATACTGACTCATAGTTTTGTCTTACTACCACAGCAGACTCACTATGCGTGTAGCTGCAAGACATAGTGTTATACAACACTATACAGACTCTCTGCAGCCAGTAAATAGCAGTTTTTTAACACGATTTTCCACCAATTAATTAGAATTTAATCTTTTCGGAAAATTCAGCTAACCAACCGAATCGAGTTTTTGAGAAATTCGCTCATCTCTAATCACAAGCTCAAGAGCACAATGACTAGAGGCCCACATACGTCCAAAACCCATTCATGTGTTCTTATCTTATATTTATTGCAATTGCAGAGAGGGTGAACAACATCAGGATATACTCTTAAGGTTTATTAATTATGTCTGGCAGAGGACCATTAAGGAGTCGGAAGAATTTGTGCTCTGTGTCAATTGCAATGCGATTGGTATGAAGTTCATGTATAACAATGTGAATGTCCTTAGGATCTGTTAAATCCAGAATCCAAAGATGAGATAATCCATATTATGGGTGATGAAGCACATGATGACATGATAATCATTTTTTCAAGACACTGAGCTATTTTCAAAGTTGTTAAAGAATAAATTCTACAAATAACCAATGGAAGGTGACAAAGTCTCAAAGATAGCATTCATACAAGCATTGACTAAAAATGCTAACATGAAAAGGTGATCTGCCAATTGCACTTTTGTTTGCATGGTTCTAAAAAAAAAATCTGTTTTGAACCTGGACTTTTGTATGGTTGGTTTTTAGACTTAAGGGAGTTGTCCAAAATTTTGATATCAAAGGGGTTTTCACATTACAACAAGTTATCCACTGTCCAATAGATAGGTAGGGGATAAACGTCTGATTGGCGGGTATCTGACCTCTGGGGCCCCCACTGATCATGAGAACGAGGGACCCCTGTTTCACCTTTTCAAATGAAATGGCAGACACTCATGCACGCTGCCACTCTATTCAGGTCTATGGGGCTGCCAGAGATATCTGTGCGTTTGTACTTGGCTATCTATGGTAGCCACATTGAGTTGAATGGAGCAGCGGACCCACGTGCATGTCTGAAACATTCATTTCATGATCGGTGTGGGCCCCAGCAGAAGGGAGGGGCTGGGAATCAGTCCGTACAGAGAGCCCAGGGCACAAAATATGAAAGGGCCGCCTGCTTGGCACTTTTTTTGTGGAACTAGTGGTATTTAGGCTTTGATTTGTGTGCCATGCAACTTACGTGGCCATCATGCTAGGTATGTCTGCACTGCTTGCCCCATCAAATATATAGTGCTGTCAGCAGTTTTGAAGGTTCATAAGTGCTGACAGAATCCTTTTAAAGAACATTTGTTACCAAAATTACGGTTAATAGATACAATAAATCTATACACTATGTAACGGTTATTGTCCAGATAACTCAGAACTCATGTGGTTACCCAGTTTTATGAAATCTGCTAAAAAAAAAAAAAAGTACCCTAGCAACATGGTTGGTATTAAATTCTATACTTCCAATTTTCTATGTTTTGATTTCAGACCAGAAAATGATGGATCTTCCAGAGAAAGAGAGAGTTGACATTTTACAGGTGTGATATTTTGGAGAAATGTAAGTACCGTAGATCTGCCCTAGTTTTACTGATGTTTTTTTCAAATAAACATGAAATTATACTTGTCAATCCACTGGCAGCAAAAATAACATGACATGTGGTAATCCACTTCAGGTTAAAGAAAAACTGTCGCCACAAAATGGAACACACTCTGTAGGCAGCATGTTATAGAGCAGGAGAAGCTGAGCAGTTTGAAACATGTATTGTAAGGGTCTTTTTAAGTGACTGATGGTTCTCCCCTTTAATTCTGTTTAATACTCTGTGTAATAGTTTATAAGTTTCCCTTGTAATTAAGTGGGTTAGAGATAGTACCCATCCCCCATTGTGCTGATAAGACCACATTCCTGAATGATCTCAGAGACATGTGTGCTGCACACTGGAGGAGGGGCTCACAGGTAAAACATTATGACCCACATTTTCTTGGCAGACTCCACCAGGCCCTTTATTCTAGGTAGGATTTGAGTATGATTGCCCTATCTCTCTTGTACACCCTGGGGTGTCGGTTATACAGTTGTGTTCAAAATTATTCAACCCCCAATGCTGTAAAGGGTTTTAGGGAATTTAGTCTACATTTGTAATTGTGTTCAGAATGAAATCTTACAAGGACTTTTTAAAGAACCAAATGCAACTAAAATTACATCAATTGTTTTTGTAATACAGTATTAAATGGTTTTTTTTGTGATTTCTTCATTGACACAATTATTCAACCCCTTAAAGACTACCACTCTTAAGAACAGAGGTTCATTCAAGTGTTTTCGATCAGGTATTAGAAACACCTATTGGATGTCAAGGAGCAGCAATCAAGCATAATAAGCACCAATTAGGCAGATGTAAAATGACTGTGATACTCAGCTCCTTCTAGACATTTACTGGTGTGTTTACAAACATGGTGAAGTCATGAGAATGGTCCAGGAAGACAAGAGAAGAGGTGATTTCTCTTCACAGGAAGGGCAATGGCTATAAGAAGATTGCAAAGATGTTAAACATACCAAGAGACACCATAGGAAGCATCATTCGCAAATTCAAGGCTAAGGGCACTGTTGAAACGCTACCTGGTCGTGGCAGAAAGAAGATGCTGACTTCGACTGCTGTGCGCTACCTGAAGCGCAAATTAGAGAAAAGTCCCCGTGTGACTGCTGAGGAACTGAAAAAAGATTTGTCAGATGCGGGTACTGAAGTTTCAGCTCAGACAATAGGGCGCACACTGCGTAATGAAGGCCTCCATGCCAGAACTCCCAGGCGCACCCCCTTGCTGTCTCCAAACAATAAGAAGAGTCGACTGCAGTATGCCAAAAGTCATGTGGACAAACCACATTTGTGTTCTGTGGACTGATGAAACAAAATTAGAACTGTTTGGGCCCATGGATCAACGCTATGTTTGGAGGAGGAAGAACAAGGCCTATAAAGAAAAGAACACCTTGCCTACTGTGAAGCATGGCGGGGGGTCAATCATGCTTTGGGGCTGTTTTGCTTCTACAGGTACAGGGAAGCTTCAGAGTGTGCAAGGTACTATGAATTCTCTTCAGTACCAGGAGATATTGGATGAAAATGTGATGCAGTCCGTCACAAACCTGAGGCTTGGGAGACGTTGGACCTTTCAACAGGACAATGATCCCAAGCATACCTCCAAGTCCACTAGAGCATGGTTGCAGATTAAAGGCTGGAACATTTTGAAGTGGCCATCGCAGTCACCAGACTTAAATCCGATTGAGAACCTCTGGTGGGACTTAAAGAAAGCAGTTGCAGCGCGCAAGCCTAAGAATGTGACTGAACTGGAGGCTTTTGCCCATGAAGAATGGGTGAAGATACCCGTAGATCGCTGCAAGACACTTGTGTCAAGCTATGCTGCACGTTTAAAAGCTGTTATAACTGGAAAAGGATGTTGTACTAAGTACTAAGATTGAATGTCACTTGGGGGTTGAATAAAACTGATAATGATGTGAGCACAGAAAAGACATTTGTGGTTATTTCATTATAAATGTTATGTTATATTTGTCTGACTTACAAGTGCCTCTTTGATTTAATTGTAAACAAGATGACTTAAATGATCAAAATCAATGTCAAACTGGCCAAAACACTAAATTTCAGTGGGGGTTGAATAATTTTGAACACAACTGTATGTTATAACAGGGTAGACAGCAATGGGTTATAGCATGATCGACGGAGTCTCCACCCCATTTGGGCTAGTGATGTTTATTTACTTTTTATTATTCTGTATGTGATTTCTTTGTGCTATCGTATGTTTAATCACTTAGTAAATATATTTATTCACATAGCCTGCGTAGGCGTATTCATTCTTAAATCTTTTGAATTCACTTTATTACAATACAGTATATAGTTTTATAGGAAAAGGTTTAGCAAAACTTACATTTTGTATATTTAATTCTCTGCTCTGAGTTCAATATACACAGGGGCAGTCTTATCAGTGGTGAACAGCTATCTCTGCATATACATATACATATACATATACACATAAAATGCTATCAATCACTGATAGATAACACCTCCCCCATGTACAAATAAGAGCAGAGATTTAAACTTATAAAATACAAGTTTTACTGAACCTTCTCCCATGTAACTAAACATCCATTTTCTCAGCGTCTCCTGCTCTATTACATGCTGGTTGTTTTTAATTCTGTATATATTTTGCAATAATTTATGATGATTTTACATTTCAATAATCCAGACTGCTGCAGCTGGGATAGCAATCACTTCATTAACCCAGGTTTACTGAAACATTACTTTTGTTATCACTTGTCAATGAGCTGAATGACACTTGGTAAGAGGCTGGGTTAATGTTATGACCTGATCTTAAGTCTTACAAAACACGCAAAACGCCAAATGAAATGATTTCACTGTCATCTTCTCACTCTCGCTTTTCTCACTCTCTCTCTCTGGCTCATTGAAAAGCAGTACATTTTTCAAAACTGTTCAGTATCTGAATCAGCATGTCCCATGCTGTTGTCTTGAATGCTGAATTACATGTGCTGCTTGGTCAAGCAGACCTATTTCCCTGTTTTCTCTTGCACTCACTGCCCTCATGGACTAAAAGGATTTTTGTAGCATGAGGGTTTACAACTCCCATAAGAGCATTATTTTACAGTCACTCAGTTTAAAAGAACAAATTTCTTTGCAGGTCTGGTCTTTTTGACCAACTGAATTACTGCCTTAAGAAAGGTTAAGAAATGTTCTCAGACTTTTTCCCATAGTATCACGTCTTCTTACTGAATGGCAATTTCCCTATCTCCAGGGGCCATGCTTGTGAACGTATTATATATTATGGATCACGGTGTTGTAAGTGCCTTCTAATGCCATTACAGGATGCGGTTTATTGGCCATTATAAGAATTGCCTGGCAGTGCTTATTTTAGGCCCAGAACTACATTGCGGATCAGTCTGTCAACCAAAGCTGAAACAGTTTTGAAATTATGCACTCCAAGTGCAGCGCCAGCATGAATAGGTTTTGCGCATTAATTCTTGGCTGGAGTGATGGTTAGTGTTAGAGATGAGCGAATCGAAGTTGGTAACGAATCACTTTTTTTCTAAAATGGCTGCTGCACATGTTACAAAGTGAAAGTAAGAAGCACAGGAACGAGGAAGCACCCATAAAGCCATACAGACAGCCAATCAGCAGATTGCCCCTGTGATGTCACAGCCCTATTAAATGCCTCCTCATGCTCGGTCTCGAACTTAGTGCAGGGAGAGGTGTTAACTCCTTAAGGACACATGACGTATGGGTACGTCATGTGTCCAGTCCCTGAAGATGGCGCCCGCTCCTGGCCGCTGCGGGCACCATCGCTGCGGGGGTCCGGCTGATTCCTGTAGCTGACCCCCGCAGCTGATGATCGCGGTCGGCAGCGCTGCCGACCGCGATCATTTAACCCCGCAGATGCCGTGATCAATCCTGATCACGGCATCTGCACGCGCTAAAACCGAAAGTAAAACTTTCGGCAGCGCTCCGGCTCCCCCTAGTGGTGATCGGGAGAATCGGAGCGCTGTAAGGGATAGCCTCAAGCATTTCATTCAGCTTGAGGCTATCACTTACTATTTACTATGGAGCCCTTGTTAGCAATAGGGCTTCATAGGAAAAGTAGTAAAATGCTCATAAACTCCAATACAAGTGTATTGGAGTTTATGATAGAAGCAATCAGGTAACTGATTTATATAGGTCCCTATGGGATCTATATAAAAGTGTAAAAAAATAAAAAAATAAAAAATAAATAAAAAAACCTAAAAATTTAAATCACCCCCTTTCCCCAAAATTAAAATAAAATAATAAAAAAATAAAAAAATACACATCATGGGTGTCGCAATGTGCGAAAACGCCCGTAGTATAAAAATATAAAAATATATTTCCTATACGGTAAACAGAAAAACGGAAAAAGCGCCCAAATGGCCGATTTGCCGTTTTGGACGCTTCATTTCCTCAAAAAAATTAAATAAAAGCGATCAAAAAGTCCTACACACCCCATAATGGTATCAACTAAAAGTTAAGATCGCCCCGCAAAAAAATAAGCCCCCATACAACGCCATACACTTATTTACAAATACGTTATAGCGGTCAAAACATGGCGACAAAAAAAAAAAAAAATTTTTTTTCACTATCAAAACGCAAGAAAAGCTATACATATTGGGTATCGCCGGATTCGTACTGACCTGTAGAATAAAACTAAATGGTCAGTTTTATCGCAAATCAAACGTCGTAATTTAGAAACCCGTAAAACTGTGGTGAAATTGCTTTTTTTTTTTGCAATTTCACCCCATTTGGAACCAGTTTTGGGGTTGTATTTAGTTGATATATAAGTATTCCATTCACCCTTGCTTCTGTACTGAAAGTACTGTCTCATACAACCAGTGTTGGGGTGTATTTTGTTGATATATAAATAATATAACTACTTTCATTTACCCTTGCTTCTATACTGAAAGTGTGCTCTGATACAAACTGTTTTGGGATGTATTTATTTGATATATATATAACTACTTCCATTCATCATTGCTTCTGTGATGAAATTGCTGATAGTCTGTGATGAAAGTCTGATAGTCAGGGGCGTAACTACCATAGCGTCAGACCATGCAACTGCTATGGGGCCCAGGGCAAGAAGGGGCACATGGGAAGATGGGGCCCAGTCTTAGCTGGGATTATCTCCTCTTCTACTGGAGGTGAAAACTTGGTCAGGACTCTACCCTCTAAAGTAACAACTTTTAGCAAATGAGGCAGTGGTAAAATGGCCAAAGGTTCATCGCAGAGGGTTTAGGCAGAAACCCTTCTGTCCTGGGGGGGGCCTGGTTTGATCCTTGCTATGGGGCCCTTACTTCTCTATGTACGCCACTGCTATAGCATTTATCTTTTCCCCTTGCAGTTTCTTTTAATTTACAGTATGTCGGACAGACAGGGGACAGGCCCTTCTAAAGAAATGGGCTGTGGCTAAAATGTTTCTAGAGCAGGCAGAAGTAGCAGCAGAAGAAGTGCTCCTGCTCCTACTCCTCATCGCTCATTTCATCAGCAATCAATCACAGAGGCGATTGCAAATAGACAACAGTATGTTTGCACTCATCTAACGGTGCAGAAGCTGAATGTGGTCCTGGCCAAGTTGCTGGTACTACAGTCCCTCCCTTTCCATGTGGTGGACTCTGCACCTTTAAGAGAACTGATGGCTTGTGCCGAGCCAAGGTGGAGAGTCCCAAGCCATCATTACTTCTTCAAAAAGGCAGCACCAGCCCTGCACACGTAGGTTGAAGAGAAGGTGGGCCAGTCCTTGAGCCTATCAGTCTCTGCTAAAGTTCACGGCAGTGCCGATGTGTGCAGCTGTAACTATGGTCAAGGACCAAATGTCCTTTATGGCCCACTGGATAAATGTGGTTTCTGCCCATCCACACCAGCAACTTGGCCAGGTGACGGCACTGCTTCCTCCATAGTCTCAAGGTGTGGGTCCTGTGCCAATGAACTTCGTTTCCTCCTCTTCCCCCACCTGGTCCTCAGCCACCACTGCAGGCACAATTCAGAGTACTCCTCCAGCATACCACATATGAAGGGTACGGCAGTGTCACGCTGTTCTGCATCTAGTTTGCCTGGGCGAACTGAGTCACACAGGGGAGGAACTGCTCCATGTCCTCCATCAAGAAATTAAATCCTTGCTGTCTCCTTGCCAACCTAAGATCATAACCATGGTCACCGACAATGGGAAGAATATTGTGTCAGCACTGTGTCAAGGAGGGCTGAGTCACACGCCCTGCATGGCGCACGTGGTTAATCTGGTTGTAAAGCAGTTCCTGAAGTTTTCCTTCCATCTGCAAGAAATTATAAAAATTGCCAGGAAACTTTGCATGCACTCAAGCCACTCTTACCTCAAAGCACACCCTTCTTGAGCTGCAAAGGCAGAATGGCGTTACCCAACATTGCCTCATATGCAACGCTTCCACCTGTTGGAACTCCACCCTCCACATGTTGGACCGACTATATGAGCAGAGGAAGGCCATAAATGATTTCTTGATGAAACTGGCGGACAGGAGCACTCACCTGTGTAACTCTGACATTAGCCAGTGGCAGCTCATGCGTGACACCTGTTGTTTGCGCAGGCCCTTTGAGGAGGCCACTTTATTTGTCAGTCGCCAGGACTATGGCATGAACAACGTCATTCCACTGCTTCATGTTCTGGAACAGATGCTCCAAAGTCTAGCTGGCAAAGGGACAGGAGATGTGACATTTACATCTCTGTGGGGGCTGAACTGGAGAAGGAGGAGGATGTGGACATTCATGCACAATGTATACAGAAATGGGTGGTTTTTCTGTAGAAGTGACAGGAGAGGAAAAGCAGGAGGAGGTAGAGGGCGATGAGGAAGACCAGGCAGATGACCCCGAGACACAGTGGCAGTATGCAGTGGAGATGGAGGCAGGGAGTCCCTCCGAGTCCTTTGCGCAAATGGCCCCATGCATGCTCGGTTGCTTGCGTAGTGACAGCCGAATTGTCACAATTTGGCAGAGGGATGACTACTGGCTCTCACCATAATAGACACTCCCTACCGCTCCAAAATGGGGGTCTTTTTTCCACCCGCTAAGAGGGAGGATAAATTGAACTACTGTGGAGACATCCTATGTAGTCAGTTGGGCGCTGCCTATGTGTGCCATCGCCCATCCTCACGAAGGTCTGACCGAGGGGGCCCTCTGCTCTCACATTCCACTGCCATGGCTTCTGGAGGGGTGTGGGAGTTAGGAGCAGAACCAGCTCCATCAGCAGCAACTTAAAGGATAACTGTCACATTTAGACCCAAATTTCAATGTTCATATATGTAGTTACTAATAACATGATATTCCAGAATCAATAACTACAGTTGTGTTCAAAATTATTCAAACCCCACTGAAATTGAGTGTTTTGGCCAGTTTGACATTGATTTTGATCATTTCAGTCATCTTGTTTACAATTAAATCAAAGAGGCACTTGTAAGTCAGACAAATATAACATAACATTTATAATGAAATAACCACAAATGTCTTTTCTGTGCTCACATCATTATCAGTTTTATTCAACCCCCAAGTGAAATTTAATCTTAGTACTTAGTACAACATCCTTTTCCAGTTATAACAGCTTTTAAACGTGAAGCATAGCTTCACACAAGTGTCTTGCAGCGATCTACGGGTATCTTTGCCCATTCTTCATGGGCAAAAGCCTCCAGTTCAGTCACATTCTTAGGCTTGCGCGCTGCAACTGCTTTCTTTAAGTCCTACCAGAGGTTCACAATCGGATTTAAGTCTGGTGACTACGATGGCCACTTCAAAATGTTCCAGCCTTTAATCTGCAACCAGCTCTAGTGGACTTGGAGTTATGCTTGAGATCATTGTCCTGTTGAACGGTCCAACGTCTCCCAAGCCTCAGGTTTGTGACGGACTGCATCACATTTTCATCCAATATCTCCTGGTACTGAAGAGAATTCATGGTACCTTGCACACGCTGAAGCTTCCCTGTACCTGTAGAAGCAAAACAGCCCCAAAGCATGATTGACCCCCCCGCCATGCTTCACAGTAGGCAAGGTGTTCTTCTCTTCATAGGTCTTGTTCTTCCTCCTCCAAACATAGCGTTCATCCATGGGCCCAAACAGTTCTAATTTTGTTTCATCAGTCCACAGAACACTATCCCAAAACTTTTGTGGTTTGTCCACATGACTTTTGGCATACTGCAGTCGACTCTTCTTATTTTACAGCAAGGGGTTGCGCCTGGGAGGCCTTCATTACGCAGTGTGCTCCTTATTGTCTGAGCTGAAACTTCAGTACCCGCATCTGACAAATCTTTTTTCAGTTCCTCAGCAGTCACACAGGGACTTTTCTCCACTTTGCGCTTCAGGTAGCGCACAGCAGTCGAAGTCAGCATCTTCTTTCTGCTACCAGGTAGCGTTTCAACAGTGCCCTTTGCCTTGAATTTGCGAATGATAATTCCTATGGTGTCTCTTGGTATGTTTAACATCTTTGCAATCTTCTTATAGCCATTGCCCTTCCTGTGAAGAGAAATCACCTCTTCTCTTGTCTTCCTGGACCATTCTCTTGACTTCACCATGTTTGTAAACACACCAGTAAATGTCTAGAAGGAGCTGAGTATCACAGTCATTTTAAATCTGCCTAATTGGTGCTTAATTGGATCTTCTGCACCTCAACCAATAGGTGCTTTCCACACTTAAACACGCCCCCTCCTGCTATCACATACACTTTAGGAAGTGGTAGAACTGTGTGAAGATTCTCTGTAGCTTGGACAAAGAAAACTAATGGTAAGCTAGTCTTTATAATATAATAGCACTGCCTTACACTGTATATTTTCTTTATTATTTATGTTATATGTTTGTGGTGGTCAGGCATGGTTGTATCCCCTAAATGCTCCAGCACCACACTCGGCCTTTGTTGCACATGCTCTGCTTTTACAGTGTTTCTATGTAAAAAGCACTACATGCAGTTTGAGTTCATTTCCATTACAGCATGGGCAGCAGAGATGTGATCTAACCACCTTAGATCTACTGTGATGGTGGCACATATATATGTGCTGAATGACTGGTGTGATAGGGGGACATACATGGCCTGCAGAATTTAATGTCACGGGGACACATATGTGCTGTATCACTGCTGTGATAGGGGGACATACATGGCCTGAAGAATTACTGTCATGGGGACACATATGTGCTGAATTACTGGTCTTAGGGGGACATACATGGGCTGCAGAATTACTTTCATGGGGACACATCGAGGGTTAACAGCCAAACAAAATTCAACATTTATTGTCCTGATTCTTTATTGCCCTGATTCCTGTTTACAGGAACACCCCACATGTGGTCGTAAACTGATGTAAGGACAGACGGCAAGGCACAGAAGGAATGGAGCGCCATATGGTTTTTGGAAGGCAGATTTTTAGATGCCATGTCCCATTTGAAGCCCCTGATGCACCTTTACAGTAGAAACTCCCAAAAATTGACCCCATTTTGGAAACTAGGGGATAAGGTGACAGTTTTATTGGTACTATTTTTGGGTAAAGATGATTTTTAATTGCTCTATATTACGTTTTTTGTGAGGCAAGGTAACCAATAAAGGGCTGTGTTGGCACTGTTTTTATTTTTTACAAGATTCTTATGACAGGGTAGATCATGTGTTATTTTTATAGAGCAGATCGTTACAGAAGTGGCAATACCCAATATGTATACTTTTTCAGATTTATTTATGTTTTACACAATAATAGCATTTTTGAAACAAAAAAATGATGTTTTAGTGTCTCAATATTCTGAGAGCTATAGCTTTTTTATTTTTGACTGATTGTCTTAGTTATGGACTCATTTTTTGCGGGATGAGGTGTAGGTTTGATTGGTACTATTTTGAGGGTCATATAACTTTTTTATCGCTTGCTATTACACTTTTTGTGATGTAAGGTGACAAAAAAAATGGCTTTTTGACAAAGTTTTTTTTTTTACAGTGTTCACTTGAGGGGTTAGGTCATGTGTTTTTTTTATAGAGCAGGTCCTTACGGACGCGGCGATACATAATATGTATACTTTTTAAATTTATTTAGGTTTTATACAATAATATCATTTTTGAAACAAAAAAAAAATCATGTTTTAGTCTGAGAGCCATCGTTTTTTTCAGTTTTTAGGCGATTGTCCCAGGTTGGGTATTATTTTTGCGGGATGAGGTGACGATTAGACTGGTACTATTTTGGGGGTCATATGACTTTTTGATCGCTTGTAGTGTTAAGCGAACAGTTCGAGCATAGAATTTTGGGGTGTTTGGGACACGGACCAGGACCTGAACATTTTCAAAAAAGTTCGGGTTCGGGTCCGTTGTTCGGCGATTTCTTCCTGCTTTCTTATCCTAAGAAGCCATCACAGCCATGTCTACTAATAGCATGGCTGTAATTGGCCAAGTGCAGCATGTGACCCAGCCTCTATTTAAGCTGGAGTCACATAGTGCCGCACGACACACTGCTCTGATTAGTGTAGGGAGAGGACGCAGCTTCTGTGAGGGCGAGATTAGGCAGGGAAACGTCAGCAACAGCACTTAATGAACTGATCGATCTACAGCTGTGAATGATTCAACTTCTGCTAGTTAATTGCTCACTGGTTTTTAGGCTGCACAGAGCGTTTTTCTGTCACTTTTTTCTGGGGTGATCGGCAGCCATTTTGTGACTTGTGGTGCACCAGAACAAGCTGCCACCATGTCCATCAATCCATCAATACTAGTTTTTTTTTGCTATATCCTACATCAGGGGCTTGGCTGTGCTTATTGTTACCCCTAGAAACTCAGGATAGCTATTTCTATGTTTTATTAAGGGGTTAAAATAGACAAAATAGCAATACCCTGAATCTGGTGTCCCAGCAGTGGCTGACAAAGTATAATAGTGTCCGCCAAAACATGTATTTTGTTCTGGGGTGAAATTGAATTG
This sequence comes from Bufotes viridis, assembly GCA_033119425.1. Classification (NCBI taxonomy): domain Eukaryota; kingdom Metazoa; phylum Chordata; class Amphibia; order Anura; family Bufonidae; genus Bufotes; species Bufotes viridis. Next base: position 134,155,353 of record CM065591.1, read on the forward strand.
CCAAAATAGCAATACCCTGAATCTGGTGTCCCAGCACTGGCTGGCAAAGTATAATAGTGTCCGCCAAAACATATATTTTGTTCTGGGGTGAAATTCAATTGCCAAAATAGCAATACCCTGAATCTGGTGTCCCAGCAGTGGCTGGCAAAGTATAATAGTGTCCGCCAAAACAAATATTTTGTTATGGGGTGAAATTCAATTGCCAAAACAGCAATACCCTGAATATGGTGTTCCAGCAGTTGCAGGCCTAGTTTAAATCTGTCCGTAACAGGGTATATTTTGTTCAGGGGTGAAATTCAATTGCCAAAATAGCAATACCCTGAATCTGGTGTCCCAGTAGTGGCTGGCAAAGTATAATAGTGTCCGCCAAAACATATTTTGTTCTGGGGTGAAATTCAATTGCCAAAATAGCAATACCCTGAATCTGGTGTCCCAGCAGTGGCTGGCAAAGTGTAATAGTGTCCGCCAAAACATATATTTTGTTCTGGGGTGAAATTCAATTGCCAAAATAGCAATACCCTGATTCTGGTGTCCCAGCACTGGCTGGCAAAGTATAATAGTGTCCGCCAAAACATATATTTTGTTCTGGGGTGAAATTCAATTGCCAAAATATCAATACCCTGAATCTGGTGTTCCAGCAGTTGCAGGCCTAGTTTAAATCTGTCCGTAACAGTGTATATTTTGTTCTGGGGTGAAATTCAATTGCCAAAATAGCAATACCCTGAATCTGGTGTCCCAGCAGTGGCTGGCAAAGTATAATAGTGTCCGCCAAAACATATATTTTGTTCTGGGGTGAAATTCAATTGCCAAAATAGCAATACCCTGATTCTGGTGTCCCAGCACTGGCTGGCAAAGTGTAATAGTGTCCGCCAAAACATATATTTTGTTCTGGGGTGAAATTCAATTGCCAAAATATCAATACCCTGAATCTGGTGTTCCAGCAGTTGCAGGCCTAGTTTAAATCTGTCCGTAACAGTGTATATTTTGTTCTGGGGTGAAATTCAATTGCCAAAATAGCGATACCCTGAATCTGGTGTCCCAGCAGTGGCTGGCAAAGTATAATAGTGTCCGCCAAAACATATATTTTGTTCTGGGGTTAAATTCACTTGCCAATATAGCAATACCCTGAATCTGGTGTTCCAGCTGTTGCAGGCCAAGTGTTAATCTGTCCGTAAAAAGGTATATTACACTCAAGGTGTATATACAAGTGCTGAGAGGGTCATCCTCAATAACTTCACACGCTACCGTGCAACTCCCATTGTATTTCTGTCCATTAAAGGGTATATTACACAAAGTGTTAAAATACAATTGCTGAAGTCATAACCCTACATATTTTTTCACACGCTACTGTGCATCTACAAGTGTAAATCTGTCCATAAAAGGATACCTTTCATCCAGGGCCTAAATACTAGGCCTACAATTGATATTCCCCTAAATCAGTGGTTAATGCTGTGCCTGGATTAGTGTAATACGCTACATAAATAAATAGGCAGATAGTGTTAGGTGCCTGTAAAAAAAGGCCTGAATTTGAAATCAATACATTGGGCGGACGCGGTCGTGGGGGTGTTCGTGGACCCTCTGGTGCTGGGAGAGGACGTGGCCATTCTGCCAAAGCCACACGTCCTAGTGAACCAACTACCTCAGGTTCCAGTACCCGCCAGAATTTACAGCGATATTTGGTGGGGCCCAATGCCGTTCTAAGGATGGTAAGGCCTGAGCGGGTACAAGCGCTAGTCAATTGGGTGTCCGACAGTGGATCCAGCACGTTCACAACATTATCTCACACCCAGTCTTCTGCAGAAAGCGCACAGGTGGCGACTGAAAACCAAGCCCATCAGTCTTTCACATCACCCCCATGCATATCAGGGAATCTGTCTGAGCCTCAAGTAATGCAGCAGTCTCTTATGCTGTTTGAAGACTCTGCTGGCAGGGTTTCCCAAGGGAATCCACCTAGCCCTTCCCCAGTTGTGGAAGACATAGAATGCACTGATGCACAACCACTGATGTTTCCTGATGATGAGGACATGGGAATACCACCTCATCGGAGTCCGCACGTCTCTGATGATGATGAAGAAACACAGGTGCCAACTGCTGCGTCTTTCTGCAGTGTGCAGATCGAACAGGAGGTCAGGGAGGAAGACTGTGTGAAAGACGATGCAGGGGACGATGAGGTCCTAGACCCCACATGGAATGAAGTTCGTGCCACTGACTTTCATAGTTCAGAGGAAGAGGCAGTGGTGAGACCGAGCCAACAGAGTAGCAAAAGAGGGAGCAGGGGGCAAAAGCAGAACAGCCGCCTCCAAGAGAGTTCGCCTGCTATTGGCCACCGCCACCAGGGACCGAGCACCCCAAAGGCAGCTTCAAGGAGTTCCCTGGCATGGCACTTCTTTAAACAATGTGCTGACGACAAGACCCGAGTGGTTTGCACGCTGTGCCATCAGAGCCTGAAGCGAGGCATTAACGTTCTGAACCTTAGCACAACCTGCATAACCAGGCATCTACATGGAATGAAGGTCGTGCCACTGACTTTCATAGTTCAGAAATAATGGCAAAAAGGGGGAGAGGCGCTCATAGGGTAATAGTTTGATTCAGATGAAATACTGTGTTATAGAGGCGATCAGTTCTACTCACCTTTTTGTGTTGTGCGATGATAGGCACAACATTAATTAGGGCATTCGGTTTTGGTGTACGGGTGGTCGGTGCTGCCGATACCAATCGCTCCTCTTTTGTGTGGCGGCCAAGCCTCAAGAGGGGCGTTAAGAGCAAAATGTTTCAGTGTGGATAGTGAATCCACCAGTTACTGGTACTTTTTTGGCGCAATGAACACGACCTTGTAGGGTTATGGTTGGATGTTTTATTGTTCTCCCAAGATAAGACAACGCGTTTTGGAGTAGTATAGCACTCCTTTTTCAAGTCTAGAAGGATGATTGGGTGACATGAAATGGGCTCAATTCATAAAACAAAAGATAAAAAAAAAATGGCATGATAAAAAATTGCGCGTTTTAGAGCATAAAAGGCATAATAAATACATAAATAGTAGTTAATAAAAAACCAAACATATAATAGTAGATGGTGTAAAAGTACATAGATCCTTAAAATATTTAGTCCCTAGGCGGACGCGTTGTCAAAGGTGCTGACCGCACCATAGGTACCTACTCAGGCTCCGTAATATGTACATGTAAATACATATATATACATACACACACACACATAAAAACATTGGTTAAATACCTGTGGGCCCTGGAGAGCATCACGGTTCATGGACAGATGTTTTTTGGGATAAATATTCCTCAGGGGATGTATTTCGGTAGAATGATTAAAATTGGATTATCTTCCTTGCAGAACGTTAAATGCTGTAAAGATTGTACTTTAGGAGACATGTTTAATCTGTTCAGGACATGTTTAGGGGAAGGTGCAATATTGGCCGGACAGTTTCTCTGAAACTGAAATTAAATAGATAAATAAATAAATAAATGGATGGAAAAAAGAGGAAAATATAGGAATGATTTATGTTATGGACTCGGATTACGGCGGGAATCTAGTTTGCGCTAGGTAAATTGTATGTGCAGCGGCGTAGTGTGCAGGGATGAAGGGGGGGGTTAAGGAGGGGTTTTGTATATCAGGATTAACCCTTAGTACTGGGTGGTATGTGTTAAATAGAAATAGGGACTGTATATGACCCATAAATATTACTAGGGAGTGGTATAGTGCCCAAAGGAAATAGAGCATGTAAAAGAATGACGAGTGGATAAAAGCAGTGTTGTAAGGAAAATGAGAGAAGTTGTGATACCTGTATTAACAGTTGAAAATCTCCTGGTGGCATGTCTCCTCTCAGCACGAGAGCTGAGGAAAAAAGGCGCGCTATGGAATATATGGGTGGTGCATGGGAAGGCAGAGGGGTGATTGGTGGATATCACCCCTTTGTTACCTGGCCGTTCAATTAAGTAGCGCCGCAGCCGCGGCGGCGCTGACCTTCCAGAGAGGGTTGGACCGGACGGCAGCACAAGAGGGATGGAGGGGGCGGGACCTAGTATCGGAGCTCGGTCCTTTTTTTTTAGCATGCCATTTTTTTTTATTTTTTTTTATCTTTTGTTTTATGAATTGAGCCCATTTCATGTCACCCAATCATCTTTCTAGACTTGAAAAAGGAGTGCTATACTACTCCGAAACGCATTGTCTTATCTTGTGAGAACAATAAAACATCCAACCATAACCCTACAAAGTCGTGTTCATTGCGCCAAAAAAGTACCAGTAACTGGTGGATTCACTATCCACACTGAAACATTGTTTTCATAGTTCAGAGGAAGAGGCAGTGGTGAGACCGAGCCAACAGCGTAGCAAAAGAGGGAGCAGGGGGCAAAAGCAGAGTGGTTTGCACGCTGTGCCATCAGAGCCTGAAGCGAGGCATTAACGTTCTGAACCTTAGCACAACCTGCATGACCAGGCATCTACATGCAAAGCATGAACTGCAGTGGAGTAAACACCTTAAAAGCAAGGAACTCACTCAGGCTCCCCCTGCTCCCTCTTCTGCTGCTGCCTCGGCCTCTTCCTCCGCCTCGGGAGGAATGTTGGCACCTGCCGCCCACCAAACAGAGGATGTGCCACCGACACCAGCACCTGAGTCACCAAGCATCTCCACCATGTCACACAGCAACGTTCAGCTCTCTTACAAACCTTGGAGAGAAAGCGTAAATTCCCACCTAGCCACCCTCGAGCCCTGGGCCTGAATGCCAGCATTTCTAAACTCCTGGCCTTTGAAATGCTGTCATTCAGGCTGGTGGACATAGACAGCTTCAAACAGCTGATGGCTATGGCTGTCCCACAGTATCTTGTTCCCAGCCGCCACTACTTCTCCAAGACAGGCGTGCCTTCCCTGCACAACCAAGTATCCGATAAAATCAAGTGTGCACTGCGCAACGCCATCTGTGGCAAGGTCCACCTAACCACAGATACATGGACCAGTAAGCATGGCCAGGGACGCTATACCTCGCTAAATGCACACTGGGTAAATGTAGTGGCGGCTGGGCCCCAAGCGGAGAGTTCCTTGGCGCACGTCCTTCTGCCGCCAAGGATCGCAGGGCATCATTCTTTGCCTCCTGTAGCCTCCTCCTCCTACTCGGCTTCCTCCTCCTCTGCTTCCACCAGCTCATCCAGTCAGCCACACACCTTCACCACCAACTTCAGCACAGCCCGGGGTAAACGTCAGCAGGCCATTCTGAAATTCATATGTTTGGGGGACAGGCCCCACACCGTGCAGGAGTTGTGGCGGGGTATTGAACAACAGACCGACGAGTAGTTTCTGCCGGTGGGCCTCAAGCCCGGCCTGGTGGTGTGCGATAATGGGCGAAATCTCGTCGCAGCTCTGGGACTAGCCGGTTTGACGCACATTCCTTGCCTGGCGCATGTGCTGAATTTGGTGGTGCAGAAGTTCATTCACAACTACCCCGACATGTTAGAGCTGCTGCATGTGCGGGCTGTCTGTGCGGGCTGTCTGTGCGCGCTTCCGGCGTTCACATCCTGCCGCTGCTCGCCTGTCTGCGCTACAGCTGAACTTCGGCCTTCCTGCTTACCGCCTCATATGCGACGTGCCCACCAGGTGGAACTCCACCTTGCACATACTGGAGAGACTGTGCGAGCAGCAGCAGGTCATAGTGGAGTTTCAGCTGCAGCACGCACGCGTCAGTCGCACTGCGGAACAGCACCACTTCACCACCAATGATTGGGCCTCCATGCGAGACCTGTGTGCCCTGTTGCGCTGTTTCGAGTACTCCACCAACATGGCCAGTGGCGATGACACCGTTATCAGCGTTACAATACCACTTCTATGTCTCCTTGAGAAAACGCTTAGGGCGATGATGGAAGAGGAGGTGGCTCAGGAGGAGGAGGAGGAGGAGGATGAGGGGTCATTTTAAGCACTTTCAGGCCAGTCTGTTAGAAGTAGCTCAGAGGGAGGTTTTTTGGCCAGCCAGGGCCCACTACTGGAGGACGAGGAGGATGAGGAGGAGGTGGAGGAGGATGAGGGTGAAGCAGGTTCACAGCAGGGTGGCACCCGACACGGCTCAGGCCCATCACTGGTGCATGGCTGGGGGGATACGGAGGATATGGAGGACGATGACGATACGCCTCCCACAGAGGACAGCTTGTCCTTACCTCTGGGGATCCTGGCACACATAAGCGACTACATGCTGCAGTGCCTGCTCAACGACAGCAGAGTTACCCACATTTTAACGTGTGCAGACTACTGGGTTGCCACCCTGCTGGATCTCCGGTACAAAGACAATGTGCCCACCTTACTTCCTGCACTGGAGCGTGATAGGAAGATGCGCGAGTACAAGCCATTCCCAAATGTCACAGGGGAACAGGTGGAAGCCCAAGGTAAAGGCAGAGGAGGAGCAAGAGGTCGCCAACGCAGCTGTGTCACGGCCAGCTCCTCTGAGGGCAGGGTTAGCATGGAAGAAATGTGGAAAAGTTTTGTCTCCACGCCACAGCTAACTGCACCACCACCCGATACGGAACGTGTTAGTAGGAGGCAGCATTTCACTAACATGGTTGAACAGTACGTCTGCACACCCCTCCACGTACTGACTGATGGTTCGGCCCCATTCAACTTCTGGGTGTCCAAATTGTCCACGTGGCCAGAGTTAGCATTTTATGCCTTGGAGGTGCTGGCCTGCCCGGCGGCCAGCATTTTGTCTGAACATGTATTCAGCACGGCAGGGGGCGTCATTACTGACAAACGCAGCCGCCTGTCCACAGCCAACGTGGACAAGCTGATGTTCAGTAAAATGAACCAGGCATGGATCCCACAGGACCTGTGCCTCCCTTGTGCAGAATAGACATTTATAACTGCCGCCCCCACAACCATGTATTCTTGTACTCCGGGGCACTTCTTTATTGAATCCTCATTTTTTTAACTTTACCATGATCTTGCGGTGCAAACCAAAGTTGAATGAACCTCTCCTCAATCTGTGCGCCGGGGCCTAAATAACTGAAAGTGGCCTTCTCCAGTGGTGGGTGATATGACGCATGATTCCTAGCTGTGGGACCTCTCTCCTCTGTCTGGGTGCTGGGGCCTAAATAACTGAAAGTGGCCTTCTCCAGTGGTGGGTGATATGACGCCTTATTCCTTGCTGTGGGACCTCTCTCCTCTGTCTGGGTGCTGGGGCCTAAATAACTGAAAGTGGCCTTCTCCAGTGGTGGGTGATATGACGCCTTATTCCTTGCTGTGGGACCTCTCTCCTCTGTCTGGGTGCTGGGGCCTAAATAACTGAAAGTGGCCTTCTCCAGTGGTGGGTGATATGACGCATGATTCCTTGCTGTGGGAACTCTCTCCTCTGTCTGGGTGCTGGGGCCTAAATAACTGAAAGTGGCCTTCTCCAGTGGTGGGTGATATGATGCATGATTCTCTGCTATGGGACCTCTCTCCAATTGATATTGGTTAATTTTTATTTATTTTATTTTATTTTAATTCATTTTCCTATCCACATTTGTTTGCAGGGCATTTACCTTCATTTTGCTGCCTTTTAAAGCCCTCTAGCCCTTTCCTGGACTATTTTACAGCCTTTTTAGTGCCCAAAAGTTCGGGTCCCCATTGACTTCAATGGGGTTCGAGATAAAGTTCGGGTCGAGTTCGGATCCCGAACCCGAACATTTTTGGGAAGTTCGGCCGAACTTCTCGAACCCGAACATCCAGGTGTTCGCTCAACTCTAATCGCTTGCTATTACACTTTTTGTGATGTAAGGTGACAAAAAAAAGGCTTTTTGACAAAGTTTAGATTTTTGTTTTTTTAACAATGTTCACTTGAGGGGTTAGGTCATGTGGTATGTTTATAGAGCAGGTTCTTACGGATGCGGCGATACATAATATGTCTACTTTTTGAAATAAAAATTACATTTAACACAAAAAAGCATTTTTGAAACAAAAAAAATCATGTTTTTAGTCTCAGTGCCATAGTTTTTTTATTTTTTGGGCGATTGTTTTTGGTAGGGGCTCATTTTTTGCAGGACGAGGTGACAGTTTTATTGGTGCTATTTTGGGGGATGTATGCCTTTTTGATCGCTTTGTGTTGGAATTTTTGTCATATAAGGTGACAAAAAATTGCTTTTTTTTACGTTTTTTTTTTTTTTTACGGTGTTCACCTAAGGGGTTAGGTCATGTGATATTTTTATAGAGCTGTTTTTTACGGACGTGGCGATACCAATTATGTATATTTTTTTTATTTTTTATGACAAACGGATTTGAGAAAAGACCATTCTTATTTTATTTTCATTTAAATTTTTATTTATTTATCGTATGTGATCTAACAGAATGGGTGGAGTCCCCGCCTGTTGAGACACAGGAGGAAATTGAGCTTGATCTTGACCTTGTCTCATGCTATGCGTCATTTATACACACGATTATTTTCAAAGTCTTGTTTGTCCCTCTGAAATTTCTTAATTTTAGTCGTTTTTATCTGTTTCTCCCAAATGTCATATGATTCCTGAATCTCTTTATCCCAATGTTTCTTGTCACTAGTAGACAATCGTGCGGTTACCTGTTCTATGGTGATTTTTATAATTTCTTCCAGTTCACATAATGTTCTTGTATTCAAGTCAATAATTGACTGAATCAGAGATCTTGTACATTTATTGCATGTCTCCTCCCATTTCGTGACAAAATCAACATCCTGACTGCCATAGGATGGAAAGATTTGGACCCTCAAACCTCTAGGGATATAGTTATACTTAAGATAGCTCTCGAGTCATACCTTATTCCACCAAGTCCTCACTTGCTTAAGATGATATTTCTTCAATTATTCTTGAGGTCCCTGATCTGTCGACCATCCATGTCCTCACCTGGACCACCATTGCCGCTAAATAAATCATGTGCCTGTGTTTGCCGCAGTGCAGCTCGAGCCCGGAATTTCATCTCAAATATTTTGAGGAAAAAATGTCTCTGTAAAATCAAAGAACATAAGATGCACACCAAATTTAATACTGAGCAAATTTAATAATGTCACTGTTTACTGGAGGGAAAGACATAAATAAGTTGTAGTACCTACCAACAAAACTGAAACACAATACCTCCATTACATAATATTTTTAATGTTATTATCAACAGGAAGACAGTACAATAATAAAAACATGATGTACAATAAAAAATAGCAACAAATGGATACACCAAAAGAGAGGAACAAAAACAGGAGGGGGCTACAGGGTCAGCACGCAAAGGGCAAAAGTGATAGATACAGAATAATTACACAACCCAGAACAGATAAGTATAAAGCCCCGGACACAATGGTCCAATATAAATGAATAGCACTGCAAAAAAAAGTAAGTGTGGATAGAATCAATGATAGATACCCAGCAATGCGTGCCGATCCCGCAGCCGCCTCCTCCCAATGCCGTTTCGCCAACAACTGGCTTCTTCCAGGGATAAGATTTTAGATAAACCTCCTCCTTATATAGTGCCCACCTATTTTAATTAAAAGCAAAATTACCTGCTGGTGTGTAACAGCACAGTTATGTCACCTGCGCACTAGTCCATTCACAGCTGGCTCGCGTGTCACGTGACTACAAGTGGAGTGTATCCATAGCCCGGAACTGACACGACCGAAGTGAAGACAGTGGGCGCGCCACGTGATTACTGTGACACCACCATCACATGATCGCCAAAGTCACATGATCACTGTGACGTGACCATCACATGACCGCCACGCCACCAGCAATACACAACATTGTCCCGGACATAGACACAATCTGGTATGTTTTTGAGCGAATATTGTGCAAAATCGCAATCTGAGCCTGAGCACTGCTATAGCGAATATATATGTTATAAAAAAAAAGTCCTTAAAAGATCATAATATATATTGTGGTAAGGTGCAGGGTGCCGTCCTAGATGGCAGGTACGTGTCACCGAGGTTCATAGCCTCGGTGAGGTAAGAGCCGTTTGTTGATGTCAGTAGCAGGTAGTGCTACTGACACATTTGCTAAATAGCATGGCTGCAAAGCCGATCCAGGCCGGCTCTTACCGGGAGCAGCTAAAGTGTAGGGTGGGTGGCTGCTCCCACGACCCAGTCCTGGTTTTGGGCTGGGTTTAAAAACTCAGCCAGCACCAGCAGCTGTGGGCTGTGATTGTCCTGGAGCTGCTAACAGTGCTGTGGAGTTCTCTGACCTGGAGGAAAGAGCTCAGCAAGGTGGTGTTTTTCCCTGCAACCTGAAGGTGGAATCTCCTGCGACTGGGCCGACTGCTAGGTGTGAACCCGCACCTAAACCTCCCAGGTGACTGGACCCTGTGTTGCCCTGTTTTGTTTTGCCACATTATTTCTGTTGTGTGTGAATTATCACCAAGAGACTGTTTTTCATTTATGTTGCGCAAGTGTGAATAAAACACTGTTTATTGCACATTCTGGACTCCTTGTTTTGCCTTGGTACTGCACCCGCACCGCTATCTACCAGAGCGACTCCCCACATTTGGTGGAGGATGCGGGCATGCGCAGTGAGGCTGGCGTGAACGCCGAAGTTTGTTTTTGCTGGGCACGACTGGATGTCCTATATTCGGCCGGCAAAGTTGCAGCCTGTGTTCCCTGACAAAATGGAGGCGGCTGTGAAAGCCCTCATAGAGGCTAACGTGCAGCAGCGGGAGACCAACCAGCTACTGCTACAGCACGTGATGGCGTTACAAGCGGCAGGAGCGTCCCACCACGTCCACGATGCCCGGAAAGCTGTCCGTGCAGCGATCCCTAAGATGACCCCCTCGGATGATGTTGAGACCTATCTGGCGGTGTTCGAGAAGGTGGCCGTGAGGGAGAAATTACCCTGAGAACAGTGGGCAGAGGTCGTCGCTCCGTTCCTGGCGTCTGGACCCCAGCAAGTATTTTTGACCTCCCAGATGACCAAGCAGCTGACTACCCGACCGTGAAAGGTGAGATCCTGGCAAGACTGGGGGTGAATGTTTTGGTCCGGCCCAGCGGGTGCATCAGTGGGAGTTTAACCCGGCTGAACCCGCCAGACCACAATACTATGACTTGCTACAACGGTTGCAAAAATGGCTGCAGCCAGACATACTGACTCCCACTGCTATGCTCGACCGTCTGTTAGCCGATGTATTCTGGAGGGCTTTGCCATACCCTCTCCAGCACTGGATCGGCCAGGTGTCACCTGGGAATGCCTTAGAGATGGTCGACCTGGTGGAGCGATATGAGGCCACCAGAAACCTGCAGGGGGGTTCTTTTGGGAGGGGACCAGTCAAACCCAGGAAATCTCCACCCCGGACCCGGCGGCCGGCCAAACCCGCCTGGGATGTACCCCTTGCAGACCCATCCCCATTGGTCTGCTGGCAGTGTCGGGAGCCTGGACACATAAGGGCCGACTGTCCACGCCGGGGAGAACCCATGGAGACTAATTATGGGTACCGGGCTTCCATGTATGCCCGGAGACTGTGTGCGACCGGCACCCCCGAGACAATAGACAATCGTCATCTGTGCCAGGTGCAAGTTGGTGATAACCTGGCAGTGGCGCTGTTGGACTCATGGAGCCTAGTAACCTTGGTAAGTGCTGCCCTGGTACAGCCCACCCAGTATACGGGCCGGAAAGTTGGTGTGGTGTGCATACACGGAGACTTAAAGGACTATCCCACTGCTGTAATGTCTCTGTCCACGGCGGCCGGCACATGGACTTGTGAAGTGGCGATCTCCTCAAAGCTACCCTATGAACTAATAATTGGGAGAGACTTCCCTGGTTTTCCGTCACTATGGCCTGAGGTGAAAGTGACTAATAGCCCTGAGACAGGGGTAACCCTAGCTGAGTGGCCTGGTTCCAGTGGGAGGCCAGAGCCCTGGGAGCCCGAGTCCGAAGGGCCTGCGGTAGGGGTGACCACCACTGCTGTGATAGAGGGGGAGACACCCCCACTGAGTGTAATGGTGGGAGACATGGAGGACTTGCCACCAGGGCCTGAGTTGGCAGACCTCCACGTCTCCGGAGATAATTTTGGGACCGCACAACACCGGGACCAAACCCTAACCAGGGCCTGGGAAAGTGTCGTAATAATTGATGGTAAACCCCAGAAACCTGGGGCTGAATTAATGTTTCCGCGATTCATTGTTCTTCAGGATATGTTGTATCGGGTGAACCAAATCCGAGGTGAGCCAGTTGAACAGTTGGTGGTGCCCACAGCGTACCGCAAGCTTGTCATAGAGCTTGCCCACCAACATGTTCTTGTGGGACACTTGGGGTGGCAGAAAACACAGGACCGCATACTGCAGCGGTTTTATTGGCCCGGTGTGTTCAAGGAGGTAGAAAATTATTGTAAGTCCTGTCCGACCTGTCAGATAAATAGCCCCCAGCCACATTTCCGTAGTCCTCTGGTACCTCTTCCAATTATTGAGGTCCCGTTTGAGCGAATCGCTATGGATCTAATTGGGCCTGTACCAAAGTCTGCCAGGGGCCACCAACACATTCTGGTAGTTCTCGACTATGCCACTCGGTATCCGGAGGCGGTGCCTCTGCGACATACCTTAGCTAAGCTCATTGCCAAAGAGTTAATGGAAATGTTTTCCCGGGTGGGCCTGCCAAAAGAGGTTCTGACAGACCAAGGGACCCCTTTTATGTCCAAAGTTATGAGGGAACTGTGTAAATTATTGCGTATAAAGCAATTGCGGACGTCCGTTTACCATCCACAAACGGACGGTCTTGTCGAGAGGTTTAACCAAACTTTAAAAAATATGTTAAAAAGGGTGGTGTCTAGAGATGGGAAGGACTGGGACCTGCTTCTGCCCTATCTCATGTTCGCAGTGCGAGAGGTACCCCAGGCCTCTACTGGGTTCTCGCCCTTCGAACTGCTTTATGGCAGACACCCTCGGGGCCTGTTGGATATCGCCAAGGAAGCATGGGAACAACAGCCTGTCCCCCACAAAAGTGTCATTGAGTATGTCACCCGATTTCAGGAAAGAGTTCGTTGTCCAGACCGACGCCTCTGAGGTTGGCCTTGGTGCGGTACTATCGCAGGAAGTCAACGGGGAGGAGCATCCCGTTGTCTTCCTCAGCCGCAAGCTCACCCCAGCCGAGACTAGGTACAGCATAGTCGAGAGAGAGTGCCTGGCCATCAAGTGGGCACTCGAGGCCCTCCGTTATTACCTGTTGGGCAGAAGCTTCCGCCTGGTGACCGACCACTCCCCACTCAAGTGGATGTGCCAAGCCAAAGAGAGGAATGCCCGGGTCACCAGGTGGTTTCTGTCTCTACAGAATTTTAAATTCACGGTGGAGCACAGAGCGGGCCGGTTGTTAAAAAATGCAGACGCGCTCTCCCGGGTACACTGTTTGTCGTGTGTCCACCCCCTCAGGGTTGAACAAAGGGGGGGGGGGTATGTGGTAAGGTGCAGGGTGCCGTCCTAGATGGCAGGTACGTGTCACCGAGGTTGCTGGCCTCGGTGAGGTGAGAGCCGTTTGTTGATGTCAGTAGCAGGTAGTGCTACTGACACATTTGCTAAATAGCATGGCTGCAAAGCCGATCCAGGCCGGCTCTTACCGGGAGCAGCTAAAGTGTAGGGTGGGTGGCTGCTCCCCACGACCCAGTCCTGGTTTTGGGCTGGGTTTAAAAACTCAGCCAGCACCAGCAGCTGTGGGCTGTGATTGTCCTGGAGCTGCTAACAGTGCTGTGGAGTTCTCTGACCTGGAGGAAAGAGCTCAGCAAGGTGGTGTTTTTCCCTGCAACCTGAAGGTGGAATCTCCTGCGGCTGGGCCGACTGCTAGGTGTGAACCCGCACCTAAACCTCCCAGGTGACTGGACCCTGTGTTGGCCTGTTTTGTTTTGCCACATTATTTCTGTTGTGTGTGAATTATCACCAAGAGACTGTTTTTCATTTATGTTGTGCAAGTGTGAATAAAACACTGTTTATTGCACATTCTGGACTCCTTGTTTTGCCTTGGTACTGCACCCGCACCGCTATCTACAAGAGCGACTCCCCACAATATGAAAATGAACAATTAATTATAAGTATAAATATGATACCCTATGGTGAGTAATGTATTATCAACAATCAGCACAGATATAGCATTCTCTCTAAAAGTGACAAAGTACTGATAAACGACCATGTTGACATATTGTGAAACATGATCCTTAGACTCGTGAAATTAAATATAAAATCCAAAAAACAATCTATGGACGTGTGACAAAAGCATTGTTACAATGCTACAATGTGTTGAATTACCAAAAGTGCATATAGAACATTATAAACAATATACCTAAAATAAAAATGATAAATAATAAAGTGCAAGGGGAAGTGAAGTGCCACACGAAAAGTGTAGTGCATGCAGTGACCAGAAAAGTGAATACTCGAGAAAAAAATTATAAAATTATGATTTTTTATGTGTATACAGGCATCAAAAATATATATCATCCTTTGACCATATCACACATCTACTTAGTTCATAATTGTATCTATCAATCAAATTGTCACATCCATAAAGGAACAGTTTTGGAGACTCCACAGAGAAGAATATCCAGCACACAGCTCAAAGAGAAAAGGAACAGCACAGAAAAATACCTCCAACATGTCCACCACGATCAACATCCCAAGCTCCGCCGTTCAAGACACACCTCAGGTATGTATACATATATACGCTTTCTGAGCTAGTGGTTACATGTGGTCTGCGGTTGAGAGGCTGGTTGGATGTACTGTCAAATTGTCTGAAACGCCTTTGGAAACGGCTTATGGTAGACAAATGAACATTCATTGCACGGGCAACAGCTTTGGTAGACATCCTGGCAGTCAGCATGCCAATTGCACGCTCCCTCAAATGTTGCGATATCTGTGACATTCTGCTGTGTTATCAAACTGCACATTTCAGAGTGGGCTTTTATTGTGGGCAGTAAAAGCACACCTGTGTAATATTCATGCTGTCTATTCAGCACCTTTATATGCCACACCTGTGAGGTGGGATGGATTATCTCGGCAAAGGAGAAGTGCTCTCTAACACAGATTTAGACATATTTGTGAACAATATTTGAGAGTAATGGGTCTTTTGTGTATGTAGAAAATGTTTCAGATCTTTGAGTTCAGCTCATGCAAAGTGGGAGCAAAACCGAAAGTGTTGCGTTTATATTTTTGTTCAGTGTATGAATTCATCACACAAAATATCCTACCACTGGGTCCATTCATTTTTAATGAACTGCCAGAGATAGCCAAGCATTGTACGCTATCTTTAGCTGTCCCATAGAGAATGAATTAAGCAGCAGTGTGCATGCCTAACCTACCACTACATTCATACAGGTCCGTGAGACCCTTTTTCTCATGTTTGAACCCTCACAATTAGATGCTTATCCTCTGTCCTATACATTGGAAATAAGCTAATATCTTTGCACAAACTGTGTAAGGAGTATAGTAAAATGTCATTCAAAAGCAGAGATTTCCTTTAACTCGAGAAGAGTAATAATTTTATCTAACACCATGCACTTCCACTTATAGTATAGTAACCAACATACATGGAGCCAACACAACTATACCATAGTGTATACCCTAACTCTGTGAGTAAGCAATTCTTTAGAATATGCAATTCACTTACAGGTCACGGGTTTCAACTTTACCATTTGCAACTGAATGATTCACACATGGCAAGTGTTTGGCAGCCGCACAAACAATACCCACGGTCAAAAATCCCTTGTCAACAGCTTTCTTTCAGAATCCTTACATACCACTGCTAAAGTCTGTAGCATCAGCATTATGTCAAGCTAATTATTAACCCCTCAACAACAAGCTCACGAGGTGGACCACAAGATTTCCCCAGGGGATATATGTCACAATAAGCTAAAGAAACAAATAACAGAGCAGAAGTGTCTCTGGTTTTATAACATTTGTAACATTTAGTGACAACGTGGCTTTTGTTCGGTTGTATGTTCTTTTAGAGTTAGGAATTTTTCAGTGTGAAATCTATAAATTTACTACAGAAACCCAAGTTAAAAACTATTGACTGGATTGTATAACTATTAATTTGCATTAAATTTCAAATCTTTAATTTAATTTTGTTGTGCATACATCATGGTCCACTCCATTCCATAGTTAGTGTTGAAGAAGCTTTGGAGAACATTAATGGTGTATCTTTAGACTGTGCCATCAATTTATTATTCGGTGGCCTGGAAGCTTGGACTGATTTTGGCTTTAAGGAGGCTATGGTGCTTCTTCACAGTTTTTGAAACATTACAATTTTATTTAACATGGACGTTTTACAGAAAAATAAAATTCATTTCTTACAAAGTCTGACAAACTCCATAGGTGATCCAATGAATAAAATGAATTAAAAAAAAAACATATTACAAATGACGATCAGGAATAGAACATAGTGATACTAAACACAAAAGGCGAGATAATATTGCCTATAAGTTATTTTTGCATTGATAACCAGACATTCTATTTTTTCTTAAATATGTTTCTTTGGTTTAGGATGAGACAGTTTTTAATGCACTCGAATACTAGTTCTGGTATCACAGCTCAGTTTTATTTTGTTAAATGAGTCTGAGCTAGAATTCTGGATATATAACATGGACAGGAGCAGATCTGTCTGGTAATGCTAAATTGGTGTTGTGGTGCTCTACCAAATACCACAGTACGTTTCTTCTCAGGATAAATTGGGCTCCCAGATGTCATATTATAGCAACCGCACAAGGGAAAAGCTGGATGAGGGGAGTGGTAGTTGTGGCACTGATAGGAGTTATAGTGATTCACTGTAGCTGTCCTGACTCCAACAATTCCTGGGGCACTGGAATGAATGAAAGAGGGACCCTTTCTTCCCTCAGGCAAGACCCTGGGCCTTTTTGGGGGCTCCTGCCTGGTGTTAGATGGTGTGCTCCTGATGTTAGGTAAATGCATGCAAGGCAGGAGGGCAGATTAGGTTGGGGCTGGCAGATCATGGTGGCGTAAATGACCAGGCCTTTTTAGTTGCAATAGATAGTCTTTCTTTTCTGAATATATAAAAGAAGAAGTTCATACAGCAGCAAAAGATAGTTATGAGGTATGTTACCGAGTAGGAGTCCCGCAATTACTGTGTATAGGCAGTAGCAATGATAGTAGTAGTAGTCCAGCAGATCTTAGATGGCCACTTCAGTTCAAAGTGGGGTGGGGTAGGTGCCGGAGGCACTAAATTCTTAAAGCCATAAACAAGCTGTACCTTACTGTCTGAATCCAATGCAGGCCATTAATGGTTCTAAACCTTCTGTGAATGTCTGTTCTCTTTCCTTCAGTGGTAGTCTCTCAGTTGAGATGTTGTCGGTCAGCTTTTCAGTCTCAAGAATGTTTTTTGCTGGATGCGAGTTCTCTTTGGGCTTACTTGGCAGGAGCTCACACATGTTGGCCTTGCCTCTAGTTCTGCTGCACTAAGATTCTCTAACTAACCAGAGAAAGCTGGAACTTCACAGCAACCTAATCAAGACTTCCATTATTAACTGTTTTTCATCCATATACGACTATTTGGAATACATAGTGCATAGAGAGATACGTGCTATCACCGGTTAAACACAACATTTTACTATTTGCAAACAATAAACTTTTGCCAATAATTACTGGGTCACTGCAATATCCAGGTCATATATTAGGAATATGAATCAATGTGAACTGAGAAAACCCCTTTCATATGACACCGTCAGGACTAAGTCATAGTTTGTGAATGCCCCAGGGTAAAAAAAATCTAACAACTACTTATCTCATCTCTGGAATATGGACCCAAATCTTACCTACTTGTTATGACATTCATATATTATAAGGGAGGTAGCATCCCTGGTGGTTGGATCTCCCTACTGAAACTTAAGGGAGCCAACGATGGACTCCGTCTGACAACAAAAATAAAAGCCGGACCCATGCAAACCCAAATCTTCTCTTCTCGATTGGATCACTGAATACAATCAAGGAAGGTGGGTAGTGGAGGCCTCTAGGTATTCAAAGTGATTATGGCCCCATCACATGTTCCTCCATTCCTGAACAGACTGTCCAGTGTCTGTAAACAAAATGGATTGGTCTGTGATTTTTTTTAGGCTGGAGGAGTTTGTGCAGAATATTATGATTGTAATTATCATCACTTTACAGTTCACAGTGAATGCTGCTAATGCATTCACATCAGTATTCTCGGCTGTAGACATATATCACTTATAAACCTTGCTATTTATTATGGTTTTCCAAATTGCCAGTAAAAATGTTATCTGTCTGTGATCTTATGATAAATTGTCCAGATTGGCAACCCGGCTCATTTCTCCTCCTTATAATTCAGTCCCAGGCTAGCTGGCAGAAGCCTCCAATATATATCAAGTTTCTAAACCACGAATGTGACATGATAATGTAAGCAATTCATTGGCATTTTGCTTCCTTATGATATTTAAATAGTACATGTCATGTCAGCACCGCTCCACAGCCTCATCCCCACTTCCTGAGCAATCAGTGTCTTTTATTTTGGCTCCCAATATGCTTTTGAGGCCCTGCACTCAAGGTGGGTAGTCAACAGTGCCGATTCTCAAGGGGGAGTGAACCAAAGCATTCAGACACTGTGTAATCAGCAGGAACATAGTCAGAAAGCTCTAGTTTACTCCCTGTTGAGAAACAGCTCCGGTCGTCACCCTCATTGACGGTTCATACCCTCAGTAGTATATAGGGAACTGAAACTAATGACACCAGTTGCTCAGCAATGGGGCTCTAGAAAAGAAGAAAAACACCAGCAGAATCTGTAAAGTGATGGCTGGAACATGGTAAAGTGGGCTACTGTCATTGGAGGAAAAAACAGGTCCTATTTAAATCTGGCATGACTCATCTACATTTTTGAGAATTAAGTTTTCAAGTCAGATATCATTAATATAACATATAGTACTCATAGAAGTATTTAGAAAAATCAATACTGATCCTAAATAATAAAATGTTACATACATTTGTTGTACACTTTGCTAGGGTTAGGAAAGAAAACTGTCCCTCCTTGATATGGCTTTCCAATTTTAATTAATTAAAAGGCCATACATACCACACTAAATTAATATGATGTTTAGATAAGATTAGTTATCATAAAGAGGCCCCATGTACAACACAAGAAGTATACAAAATCATATAGAAGTCAACAGCTCTCATTTGTGCAGAGCCTGCCAGCAACTGTGACAAGTTAAAAGCCATTTGATTTAATAGGAATAAGGGATAATAAAGAGAGGCACTCAATGGCAGTGAAATCCCCTAGTGCCTTGCATGTGAAACCTGGTTGAATTATATATTTTTCCCTTGTATTGTAGACACAATAGTGAGACGCACACAAAGTGGCAGCGCACAGGAGGAAATCATTTGTGTGTTACCAGGGAAAAGCATTCATCTTACAGCGTCTTGCCTTGTTTTTCTCTCAAGGTAAATTGCCAGTTAATCCCCTCACTGCAAGAAAGATTTCTCAGCCTAAGAAACATTTGAAGGATAACCTCCAATGTGGTAGAGGAAATCTTCTAGATGTAGAATTCCATGTATGCAGATAAGCTGAAGTGAAAACTATAAAAAAAACTATAGATATATAAATGGATAGATAGATAGATAGATAGATAGATAGATAGATAGATAGATAGACAACACAAAATTATTTTAAATTTATTATTGTGTACATATTATATGCTAACAATTTAACTTGAAGAAAGCACCAGTGTAAGAGCTGAAAGCAAAAAGTTAGGGCTGGCATAATTCATGCAATACAATAATCTAAGCAATGTCCAAATCAAGGGCAGAAGTTGAAAGTGTGGGGCAATCCAAGTCATCCCAAGCACTACAAAAACTAGAAAACCTATTGCCAAGGCAAAAAGCAGAGAGGGAGGATGTCACTTGGGGACTGCAATGGCGCACATGGCCCTATCCAGGAATTGGTAGGAAACAGGTTAGTATTGTTCTTTCGACAGGTACAGCAGGCTAGGTTCAAAGTTAAAAAGAAAACTCAGAAATTCATTTTTAGATCCGACTCCCATCACACCTCCATTCATTTTTAGACTTCAGATCAGATCAGAGCCCCATCAGACCTCACATCAGCCTCCCATTCCTCATTAGACCTCAGATCAGATCAGACCCCAAGTAAACTTACCTCTCCTGCTCCAGATGGAGCTACCATTCTGCAAATCCAGTGGCTCTTCCTGCACTCATTGCTCCCTGGCCTTCTCCGGGCACCTCACTGCACTGTGACCTGACATCGCACAGCATCAAGTCACAGTGCGCACACTATGACCTGATGCTGTACACAGTCAGGACAGTGTAGTAGACCAGGAAGCGGGGAATATAGCCAGCACCAGGAGTGCTATAGTTACCACTCCCCTGTTCTACTGTGTACTAATGAGCGCTTCCATAATGGTAGGAACCCCAGCAATCAGCTGCAATACTAGAGATGAGAAAACCTGTCAGTAAGTGTTTAGTTTCCCTGCAGCACCTCCACAAAGGAAGTGAAGCATCACACAGTGCCTATGCAAATCAATAGGTTGTCTCTGTAATGAAAGACAGGAAAGGTTATCGCAAAGCAAGATATGATCTTTATACAGATATAGTAGAGTTAACACACATGCTTAACTAGACGTGTTAATTAAACTAGCTGTGTTAAGCCGACACCTCAATTATTGCTTTTCAATGGCTTTTGTTTCAGGATATCATAATGAGTTAAGAATTTGAGTGTTAACTCTGCTACATTCATATCTGCTCTTTACTTTGATGAAAAGATTCTAGTCATAAGGATGTGTCTTCTTCCTAATTTCCTCAATGTCATTATAGTCTTCTCACCAGCAATAAAATTGCTTTGAAATGTTAAAGGTGTTGTGTCACTCCAGCATTTTGCATTTATCATGTAGGCAAAGTTAATACAAGCACTTTCTAATGTATTGTTATTATCTATATTGCTTCTTTTGCTGGCTGGATTCATTTTTCCATCTCAGTATATACTTCTCGTTTCTATGGTTATGACCACCCTGCAATCCATCAGTGGTGGCCATTCTTGCCAGTGTATAATGTGATGCAAAAATGAATCCAGTCATCAAAGGAAACAATATGGATAATAACAATACCTTAATAAATGCCTTGTATTAACCTTCTCTACATAATAAATGCTATTTTTGCATTTTTTTTATTTATTTGGACCTTAAAATCCAGACTTGCTTATTACAGTCTCTTGGAATAAACATGTTAATGGATTTGGACACTATAGGGGGCATTTGTTTTTGCTTTCTACTTATTTTGCACTAAAATTCTCTTTTCCATTTGGTCTTGGTCTTATTTTTTTCATCTACAGCCTTCAGTTTCACTGCATCTAAAGACTGTTGCTTCTGTACTTCTTAGTGCAGTCCGTCAGAGATGGCTCGATCTCTAGCCCTTATCTATAGTTCCTTGGTAGCTGATAAACACTCATTTAAGCCATTTTATTTTCTGTTTAATAAGAATTTAGCTTAAATAAGTGTTTATGAGCTGGTGGGAAAGTAAAAACATGTATTTATAGTCTTTATTTAAGCCTTGTCATTCGAATATGCAGTAAATACAGTACATCATTAGATAATTTGCCAAACCTATTGCATTAAGTTCTATTATTTTAGAACTGGTGTAGAAAGCATCTGCCTAAATAAATCACAGTAATGTTTAAAGTGGAAGGCATTTACAGTCTAAAGTACACAGCCAATGAGAAATATAATCCAAATATTATGTAATTTTGCCTATTTTTTAACATAATCACTGTAAAGCAGGAAACTAAGTGTCAGATTTTACTGAATTTTAATAGTCTTGTATCGAGACCTTCTTCGACTCTCCTGTGTATGGTTAAACCCATTCAGCATAGCTAAAAAGTACTTCAGCACTAAGTACCGATGAAACATAAATGAAACGATCCAGTTTGAAAATGTAATTAATTAACCAATTAATTAACTTAACAGGGCTTGAATTACTAAGGAGTTAATGTGTTCAGTTCCACAGTCAATCTGTAACATGTAATTAACAGGCAATTAAGATATATTAAGAGTCATTTACTTGATGAAAAATAGTGTATTTCATCAAGTGCAGATGTTGACCCTTTGTGGGTTTGCATTCCCACTGTTAAATGCATATACCAGCAGATAAAGAATAAAGTTATACTTTCTCTTAGCATGCCTTTAGACAGGCTGTAGTCCTTTTGAGGGATCCACATGTGCATTACCGGTTCTTGAGTGGCTGAACCTCTACTTGCTATTGGAAACAACAGTAAAGACAGGGGCAGTTTGGCGAGTACAGGATCTCACAAACGGAAACCAAAACGCCAATTTGAAAGTAGCCTTACTGGCAATCTACATGAACCGCACCATGTATGAACACCCTTGTACTTTAGGAATGGAATGTTAAAATCAGTTTAGGGTAGGAGTTATATTCACTCAGCAATATTAACAAAGCAAAAAAAATACATAAAAGAGACAACTAAGCAATATTCAATACACAAATATCCAGTGCCACAGTATAGCACAGTAAAAGGTCTGCTTATTAAACATTATGCATGTAGAAGCAAAGAGAAGAAGTTGAGTAGGGACAAAATAATAATCATAAGTGGATAAATACTATATAAGGAGAGAAAGGAATAAGAAAGGAGAAATATGACAAATAAAAATAAATTCAATTACTGTAAATTAGCCGTCTGAACAAGCCTACCACAGGCAAGAAACTGAGACAGAAAGATAAAAAAAAATAAGAATCTAGTATAAAAATAGTATGTCATGTGCCCAACTGAATAGGAAAGACTCAGATGTATCTATGCTTTTAGTAAAATGCTCTTCCATATGATAAATGTGGTTTAAGGGGTTTCCGGAAATACAATATTGATAATCTATCCTCAGGATAGGTCATCAATATCTGATCAGTGGAGGTCCAACACCTGACACCAATCAGCTGTTTGAAGAGGCTGAAGCGCCCTGGTGAGCAATGCAGTCTCCTCAAAAGCATTGGTATTGCAGTCCAGACCGATTCATATTTTTTAAGTGCTGGATCCTTTTACTAAATTGTCCAAGTTGTCCTGGTGTTTGCTGTTTGTTCTGTGCAAAAGCCTGACTACAGAAGGATCCATAAGAATGTTAAGTTGGAAATATACAGTAAGTACCTGTCGTTGTCAGGAAGCGAAAACAAGGGTTTGATAGAAGTAATAGAGATTGACAGGTGGGTGTCCCTCAGAAATCAGATACCATCAGACCTGCGAGAAAACAAGGACTGTCCTATAAAGCGTTGAGCGAGCCTGGGACTATGGATAACTGTAAAGGGCATCTGCATCAAAGAAGCAAATTAAATGACCTAATAAGAATGGAATATTTTTGGCTTGAGGTTGGGTGGAGACCACAGGATCGCCAGCTGATCCCTAACAGAGAGATCCATGTCAATGTGGACCCATTTTTTGTAACCTAATATAATAATTGTATTCACTATGGGAAGAATTTTGGTCCCCTTATTATGGATACAATATCTGAAGCTGAGACATACTGTTGTTTCTATGGGCATTATACAATATTTTCATATAGTGACTTTTCGCTTAGATAATGTGTTAAAGTCACAAACCACTTTAGGTTTTCATTTCTAAAATTTATAAAATACTCCTAATGCAGAAAAATGATGTAAAGCAGGTGAAGGATGTTGGCAAAATAACGCAAACATCTCATGGCTGAATATTCTGAAAACGATCAAGACTTTTTTTATTAACCATTTGTATTATACTAAAAATTGGTTGAAAAAATTATGGGAAAGAGTAATTCAGATTGTCCAAGGTGTGATATAGAGACAACTGACATTGTGCACATGTTTTGATCATGAGTTGGGCTCAAGCAATATTAGCTTTCAGCAGTTTCCAACATATCTAAAGTCACAAAGATTAACTTTCCAATTAGAGTCAGAGAATATATTCTCGAAGTTGACATTGAGATTGGTAGCTCTTGCAGTAACCACCACACACCACCTTATGTATTTTGTGGTCCGCAAAACACGGATCTGCAAAAAAAAATATGGATAACATCCACGTGGCGTCCGTGTTATATCTGTATTTTTTGTGGATCCTTTGTAACAATACCTGTCCTTATCTGCAAAATAGACAAGAATAGGACATGTTCTATTTTTTTGCTGAACGGATTCGCAGACATACGGATACGGAATGCACACGTTTGTTTTTGCTTTTTTTGCGGACGCGGACAAAAAATATGTTCGTGTGCATGAGCCCTAAGGGTAAAAAGTACCCAGATAGGAAATTAATTTATTGTAACGCATTTTGAAAAATATTTCACCTGGCTTTGATATGGTTGGGGATTAACCTGTAGGAAGAATATGGTATACTATATATTTTTAACTTTTCCTCTCTCCGCTATTTGGAGTTTGGTGAGGTGGTTTTAGGGGATTCTAATCTTCATATTATTTCCATTTTCCTTTGGTCATATTTTTTTCTTATAAAAATAAAGAGGTAAAGTGTTACTACTAGTGCATTCAGGCCATCCCTTAATTATGATTACATAAAGGTGAAAGGATTCTGTTCCAGAAATGGCTTAATGCCATCTATACATGAATTTAAACTGAATGAGAAGTGTGAGTGAGAAAGGAAAGTGACTGGCATGCTCTAAATTGAGAAAAACTCTTGCGGTGCAGTTTTCGTATAGGAGTTTGCATCGTTTGTTTCTATAAAATAAAAACAAACAAACACAAAAAGGATATGGAATAGATGGGATGATAGGAGTGCATTCAGACTTGAAAGCAGTCACACCTTCAAGTATGTAATTCAAAAAAAAAAAAAAATGCTAAACACATCCTGCACAATTTGATAAATAGATACGTTGATGTACATGGCCATAATTAAAGAGAAAAACACAGAACATAACAAAGTTCTCAAAGCACTAAATGCAACATCTACTGTATATATAAATCAATAGCACATTTGATGTGATAAATATAAGTTCTTAGCAAACATATTTTGATCAAAAAATATCTGTGCCCACCCTCCACAGCAAGTTGACTTCAATCCAAGCAGGAACCTACTCTGAAATACCTATATCTATGCCAGTGGGCTTCTAAATTCAGGACAGCAGACCCCACACATATAATGTGTTGCTACAATTGTTACCTCTGTGTGCCATAGGCATCCAATCAGAGGAAGAGCAAACTCAGCTATATGTATCACACTAATTAAAAGCACTTGTGGAGTGGATGGGATGATAGAAGTGCCTTCAGACTTGGAGGCGGCCACATCTCCACACCTATGTACTACAAAAATAATAGCAATATGTATAGTGGTGACTGCTCTCTCAAATTTAGATGCCCACTGGCATAGAGATAGATATCAAAATAGAGTAGGTTCTCGTCTGTATTTAGGTCACCTTGCAGTGGTAAGTGGGCACAGATATCTTTGCTAACAACCTCTTATTTATCATATCAAATGTGGTATTAGTTTATATATAGATTTTGCATTTAATGCCTTGAGAGTGCTGCTATGTTCAGTGTTTTCCCTTTTTCTATAAAATCACCAGCATTTACCAATACCATCTATAACAGAGATGGCCAACCTGCAGCTCTCCAGCTGTTGTAAAACTACAAAGCCAAATTTCCTCACGCTTCATGACAATGAATCAAATATCCTAAAATGGCATTTAAAAGAAACATACTCACCTCATCCATTTGCTTGTGGAGAAGCCGTGGCAGCCATCTTGATTGAAGAAACTGTGAGAAATCTCGCCTGCGGCGACATGTGATGTCAGTGATGGCGTTGCTATGCTCGGCCAGCGTGATGACCTAGTGATTCTTCTTATACAATGGAGGCTAACTTGCAGCAGCGGGAGGCCAACAAGCAGCAGCAGGAGACCAACCAGCTACTACTACAGCAGGTGATGGCCTTACAAGCTGCAGGAGCGTCCCACCACGACCATGATGCCCGGAAAGCGGTCCGTGCAGCGATTCCCAAGATGACCCCCGAGGATGATGCTGAGACCTATCTGGCGGTCTTTGAGAAGGTAGCCGTGAGGGAGAAGTTACTCCGTGACCAGTGGGCCGAGGTGGTCGCTCCGTTCCTGGCATCCGGACCCCAGCAGGTTTTTTTTGACCTATCAGATGACCAGGCTGCTGATTACCCCACGGTGAAGGGGAGATCCTGGCCAGACTGGGGGTAAACGTGTTGGTCCGGGCTCAGCGGGTCCACCAGTGGGACTTTAAAACGGCTGAACCCGCCAGGCCGCAGTACTATGAGTTGCTGCACAGGTTGCAAAAGTGGCTGCAGCCTGAGGTTCTAAGTCCGGCTGCTATGCTGGACCGTCTGCTGGCCGACATCTTTTGGAGGGCCCTGCCTTATCCCCTCCAGCACTGGGTCGGCCAGGCGTCTCCGGTATGTGCCCTGGAGATGGTCGACCTGGTGGAGCGCTACGAGGCCACCAGAAACCTGCAGGAGTCTTGCTGGGAAGGGGTCAGTCAAACCCGGAGGCCTCCACCCCAGTTCCGCCGTCCGGCGACAGAGAGGCCTGCACGGAATGTACCCCTGCGGATCCGCCTCCCGTGGTATGCTGGAGGTGTCAGGAGCCAGGCCACATCAGGGCCGACTGTCCGCATCGGGGTGAGCCGATGGAAGGGAATCTACGGCTATCGCCACTCCCTGTATGCACGGAAGCTGTGTGCAACTGGCACCCGTGAGGTGCAGGACAATAACCACCTGTGTCAGGTAGAGGTGGGAGATTCTCTGGCGGTGGCCCTGCTGGACTCCGGAGTCTAGTCTCCTGGTAAGGGCTGCCCTGGTACGGCCTGCGGAGTATACCGGCCGTAAATCGGGGTCCTGTGCATCCACGGAGACCTAAAAGACTACCCCACTGCACTAGTGACTTTGTCCACAGCGGCTGGTAAGTGGACCCACGAGGTGGCTGTCGCTACTAAACTCCCACACGAACTGATACTTGGGAGGGACTTCCAGGTTCTTCCGGCGCTGTGGCCGGCAATAAAGGTATCTGAGGACCCGAGACAGGGGTAACCCTAGTAGAGTGGCCTGATACCACTGGAAGGCCAGAACCCTGGGAGCCCGAATCTGAAGGGCCAGCGGTAGGGGTGACCACTGCTCCAGCGGTAGAGGGAGGAAACCCCACTGAGGGTAATGGTGGGAGACACGGAGAACTTGCCACCGGGACCTGAGCTGGCAGACCTCAATGTCTCCGGGGAAAATTTTGGGACCGCACAACACAGGGACCAAACCCCAACCAGGGCCTGGGAAAGTGTTGTAATGATTGATGGTAAAACCCCAGAAACCTGGGGCTGAATTAATGTTCCCACGATTTATTGATTTTCAGGATATGTTGTATCGGGTGAACCAAATCCGAGTGAGCCCGTTGAACAGTTGGTGGTGCCCACCGCATATCGCAAGCTTGTTATGGAGCTTGCCCACCAACATGTTCTTGGGGACACATGGGTGGCAGAAAACGCAGGACCGCGTACTACAGCGATTTTACTGGCCCGGTTTGTTTAAGGAAGTAGAGGAGTTCTGTAAGTCCTGTCCGACCTGTCAGGTAAATAGCCCCCAGCCGCATTACAGAAGTCCCCTGGTCCCTCTCCCAATAATTGAGGTCCCATTTGAGCGTATTGCCATGGATCTGGTCGGACCTCGCACCGAAGTCTGCTAGGGGTCACCAACATATCCTGGTGATTCTGGACTATGCTACTCGATATCCAGAGGCGGTGCCTCTGCGACATACCTCGGCTAAGCTCATTGCAAGAGAGTTAATGGAAATGTTTTCCCGTGTGGGCCTGCCAAAAGAGATTCTGACCGACCAAGGGACCCCTTTTATGTCCAAAGTTATGAGGGAACTGTGTAAATTGTTGCGTATAAAGCAGTTAAGGACGTCCGTTTACCATCCGCAAACAGACGGTCTTGTCGAAAGGTTTAACCAAACTCTAAAAAATATGTTAAAAAGGGTGGTGTCCAGAGATGGGAAGGACTGGGACCTGCTTCTGCCCTATCTCATGTTCGCCGTGCGAGAGGTGCCCCAGGCCTCTACTGGGCTCTCGCCCTTCGAACTGCTTTTATGGCAGACACCTCGGGGCCTGTTGGATATCGCCAAGGAAGCGTGGGAACAACAGCCTGTCCCCACAAAAGTGTCATTGAGTATGTCACCCAGATGCAGGACCGGATGGAAAGGGTGTTGCCGCTGGTCCGGGAGCATATGGAGGCAGCGCAACAAGCCCAGAGTAGGGTGTATAATCGTCAGGCTCGGGTACGGAACTTCAACCCGGGAGATCGGGTTTTGGTCCTGGTGCCCACCCTTGACAGCAAGTTCCTAGCTAGGTGGCAGAGCCCCTATGAGGTGATCGAGAAGGTAGGGGAAGTAAATTACAAAGTACACCAGCCAGGCGGCGCAAGCCGGAGCAGGTGTACCACGTGAATTTACTGAAGCCGTGGAAAGACAGGGACACGGCCGACGACAACAGCCCCGGCCAGGGCTTCTAGGTGACAAGGGTCCAGCCCCACAGTTCGAGGCCTGCGAAGCGGTAGCCACGGTAAAATTGCAGACAGCCTGTCTTCCAAACAAGTTCAGGAAGTCAGGAGTTCATCAGTCGGAACACGGATGTGTTCTCGACCTCCTGGCCGCACGCCTCTCATCCAACATGACATCGCCACTGAGCCTCAGGCCAAGATCCGGTTAAAACCATACCGGTACCCGAGGCTCGGCGACGGGCCATCGCGGA
This sequence comes from Bufotes viridis, assembly GCA_033119425.1. Taxonomy (NCBI): domain Eukaryota; kingdom Metazoa; phylum Chordata; class Amphibia; order Anura; family Bufonidae; genus Bufotes; species Bufotes viridis. Next base: position 134,183,990 of record CM065591.1, read on the forward strand.
GGAAGTGCAATTAATGTTGAAGCTCGATGTCATTGAGGAATCGAAAAGTGAGTGGGCCAGTCCCATAGTCCTAATACCTAAGCCGGATGGGACGCTGCAGTTCTGCAACGATTTTCGCAAATTAAATGAAGTGTCCAAGTTCGATGCGTATCCCATGCCCCGGGTAGACGAGCTTGTTGAGAATTTAGGGCAAGCCCGTTATTTTTCTGTGCTAGACCTCACCAAAGAATACTCAGGCAAGTACCCTTAACGGAGGCGGCCAAGGAAAAACGCTTGTATCACACTAATTAAAAGCACTTGTGGAGTGGATGGGATGATAGAAGTGCCTTCAGACTTGGAGGCGGCCACATCTCCACACCTATGTACTACAAAAATAATAGCAATATGTATAGTGGTGACTGCTCTCTCAAATTTAGATGCCCACTGGCATAGAGATAGATATCAAAATAGAGTAGGTTCTCGTCTGTATTTAGGTCACCATGCAGTGGTAAGTGGGCACAGATATCTTTGCTAACAACCTCTTATTTATCATATCAAATGTGGTATTAGTTTATATATAGATTTTGCATTTAATGCCTTGAGAGTGCTGCTATGTTCAGTGTTTTCCTGTTTCCATAAAATCACCAGCATTTACCAATACCATCTATAACAGAGATGGCCAACCTGCAGCTCTCCAGCTGTTGTAAAACTACAAAGCCAAATTTCCTCACGCTTCATGACAATGAATCAAATTTCCTGAAATGGCATTTAAAAGAAACATACTCACCTCATCCATTTGCTTGTGGAGAAGCCGTGGCAGCCATCTTGATTGAAGAAACTGTGAGAAATCTCGCCTGCGGCGACATGTGATGTCAGTGATGGCGTTGCTATGCTCGGCCAGCGTGATGACCTAGTGAGGTCATCACTTCAGCGCATGCAAGATTTTGCATGGTTTCTTCAATCAAGATGGTCACGACGGCTCCTCTGCGAGCAAGTGGATGAGGTGAGTATGTTTTTTATAACCCTGATTAACCCCTAAAAGGCCTTAATGTTACTGTCAGATGCCACGATCAGCATCGAATGTTGCATATGAAGAGTTTAATAATGGGGGGGGGGGGTTGCAAACGCCGTTCCCCATCATTGCACCCGCTACACACAATGGAATGTGATTTGTGATGAAGTTATTCGTAACTAATCAAATTTCTTTGTGAAATTCGGCGAAGCAGCAGAATCGAAATTTTTATAAAGTTCGCTTATCTCTAATCGTGATTATCCATATTGCCTCTTTTGCTGGTTTAATTCATTTTTCCATCACATTATACACTGTTCGTATCCAGGGGTTACAACCACCCTGCAGTCCAGCATCGGTGGCAGTGCTTTCACACTATAGGAAAAACTGCTGAATCTCTGGTGGCCGGGATCGTGGGCGCATGTAGAAGCACACATGCACAGCAGCTGCTGTACCAGCCACCTAGTTTCCACGCTGCAGAGTTGGCTTTAACTCCTGGAAACAAGCAGTGTATAATGTGATAGAGAAATTAATCAAGCCAGTAGTGTTGGGCCTCCAGTTCGCCTCGAGCATCACTATGCTTGGCACATTGTGGTGTTCGGCCGAATACTGCGTGTGCTCAAGCGCGATGCTCGAGTCAGTGTATTTAATTCTAATTCAGCCTCTATTTCTGAAAAGTTTCTGTGGGGATTGGAACTCACAACTTTGTACATTACAGCCAAGAACTTTAACGACTTCACTATATATAAGACTTCTTATAGGAATACTTACTAGTAGTAAGTATTCCTATGCAGCAGAAGTCTCATATATATTTTTTTTTCAGTAGCTGGCCATGCAGCTCTATAATGCAGTAGTTAACCTTGTTGGCTGCAATGTACAAGGCTGTGAGTTTGAATCCCAGCAGAAACTTTTCAGAAATAAAGGCTAAATTAAATTTATATTTTTTATATTTTTCTTAGTAATTGTAAAAAATGTATGGCACAAAATAAATGTGTAATTACTAAAAAAGAAAATTTAAAAATAATATATATATATATACAGTTGTGTTCAAAATTATTCAACCCCCACTGAAATTGAGTGTTTTGGCCAGTTTGACATTGATTTTGATCATTTCAGTCATCTTGTTTACAATTAAATCAAAGAGGCACTTGTAAGTCAGACAAATATAACATAACATTTATAATTAAATAACCACAAATGTCTTTTCTGTGCTCACATCATTATCAGTTTTATTCAACCCCCAAGTGACATTCAATCTTAGTACTTAGTACAACATCCTTTTCCAGTTATAACAGCTTTTAAACATGAAGCATAGCTTGACACAAGTGTCTTGCAGCGATCTACGGGTATCTTCGCCCATTCTTCATGGGCAAAAGCCTCCAGTTCAGTCACATTCTTAGGCTTGCGCGCTGCACCTGCTTTCTTTAAGTCCCACCAGAGGTTCTCAATCGGATTTAAGTCTGGTGACTGAGATGGCCACTTCAAAATGTTCCAGCCTTTAATCTGCAACCATGCTCTAGTGGACTTGGAGGTATGCTTGGGATCATTGTCCTGTTGAAAGGTCCAACGTCTCCCAAGCCTCAGGTTTGTGACGGACTGCATCACATTTTCATCCAATATCTCCTGGTACTGAAGAGAATTCATGGTACCTTGCACATGCTGAAGCTTCCCTGTACCTGTAGAAGCAAAACAGCCCCAAAGCATGATTGACCACCTGCCATGCTTCACAGTAGGCAAGGTGTTCTTTTCGTCATAGGCCTCCTCCAAACATAGCGTTGATCCATGGGCCCAAACAGTTCTAATTTTGTTTCATCGGTCCACAGAACACTATCCCAAAACTTTTGTGGTTTGTCCACATGGCTTTTGGCATACTGCAGTCGACTCTTCTTATTCTTTGGAGACAGCAAGGGGGTGCGCCTGGGAGTTCTGGCATGGAGGCCTTTATTACGCAGTGTGCGCCTTATTGTCTGAGCTGAAACTTCAGTACCCGCATCTGACAAAGCTTTTTTCAGTTCCTCAGCAGTCACACGGGGACTTTTCTCCACTTTGCGCTTCAGGTAGCGCACAGCAGTCAAAGTCAGCATCTTCTTTCTGCCACGACCAGGTAGCGTTTCAACAGTGCCCTTTGCCTTGAATTTGCGAATGATGCTTCCTATGGTTTCTCTTGGTATGTTTAACATCTTTGCAATCTTCTTATAGCCATTGCCCTTCCTGTGAAGAGAAATCACCTCTTCTCTTGTCTTCCTGGACCATTCTCTTGACTTCACCATGTCTGTAAACACACCAGTAAATGTCTAGAAGGAGCTGAGTATCACAGTCATTTTAAATCTGCCTAATTGGTGCTTATTATGCTTGATTGCTGCTCTTTGACATCCATAGGTGTTTTCAGTACCTGATCGAAAACACTTGAATGAACCTCTGTTCTTAAGAGTGGTAGTCTTTAAGGGGTTGAATAATTGTGTCAATGAAGAAATCACAAAAAAAAACATTTAATGCTGTATTACAAAAACTGTTGCATTTGGTTCTTTAAAAAGTCCTTGTAAGATTCCATTCTGAACACAATTACAAATGTACACTAAATTTCCTAAAACCCTTTACAGCATTGGGGGTTGAATAATTTTGAACACAACTGTATATATATATATATATATATCTATATATATATATATATATATATATTGATATATGAAAAAGAGGGCAGCACTCCACAAAAGCTTATTTTAATAATAAAGAAAAAGTTTATTCACCCATATAGCTTGAGGAAGGCTCCAGTATAGAGCCGAAACATCGCCTTTGCCATATGGGTGAATAAACTTTTTCTTTATTTAAAAAAAAAAACTCGACACGGCTACCAGAATGCTTGGGGTTTCTCTTCCTCTCGCCTGCTGTTCTTTGCTTTCTCAGGGTGCACGTGCTTTCCCCTGCTTGTAAAGGGCTAGCGTGCATGCAGGCTAATCGATCCCCAGGATTGGTTGCCTGTCCTAGGTTCTTTAAGGTACCATCCTCTGTCGGAAGGTGCCTGACCATTAGGGTCAATGGCTAATCTAGGCTTATGGAGATTGCACTATGTTGTCTGATCTTTCATGCCTGACCGAATTTTATCAGTTCCACCTGTCCTGACCATTTGATTGTTTTCCACCTTGAAAAAACTCTGCCTGCCCCTACCTCAGCTTATCCACTGACTAGGTTTTCTCCTGTCCCTATAGTCTGTTGCACCAGTGCCTCTCAACCTACCTGGGTCAGCTGTCACTGAAAGGAGAGTACTCCAAGAGGTAGCGGTCTGGTGGTTCCCCTGCAGCAAGGGCCAGATTATATCTGTATTATGGTGGAAGGGTTGAAACAGAGCAGATTACTTAGATAACAACTTTAGGAGTAACCCTAAGCCAAATCCTTTCAAGTGACACACTGAGTCCACACCCTCTGCATTACACTTATACCCTAAGCCAGGGATGGGCAAACTCAGCCCTCCAGCTGTTGTAAAACTACAATTCCCACCATGCTCTGCTGTAGGCTGATAGCTGTAAGCAGTATTTGTATGCTGGGAGTTGTAGTTTTGCAACAGCTGGAGGGCAGAGCTTGCCCATCCCTGCCCTAAGCATTACTCCTTCATATACTCTACCACTGCAGGTAAAGTGAGCAACTAAAACAATCTGAGCAGGGTCAATATTATTTTGAGAACACAGCTATATTTATCCTTGTTCTGCCCAAGCAGGTGTCGATGGTCATATGTAAGACTACAACTAATGCCCCAAACACAGCAGCTAAAAAATGAAGATTATCGATGCCATTACTACACTCAGTGCACCTTTATTAAGGAAAATGTGGCACATTGTTAAATACAAAGTATTGCACTAATGTAAGGCTTTTATTTAATTGTGTTAAAAGGCAGACAGCGTCACCCTCAGGGGTAGTGAATATTAACGCTAGCCACCTCTCACATGAGAGAAAAAATGACCTAATCGGTTCATTCAGTGAGTGAGTGCAATAGTGAGCTAATTAATGCATCAAGGACGTGTTACAATGAGATAATGGATACATCAAGGGAACAATTTGTGATCTCCAACATTCTCATTTCATCAGAATAAATACTGACAGTAATAACAATATACTGCTATGCTTTACATCTGAGTGAAACAGAAAAATGACTTGGCTCCTTCTGTATGGCTTAGGCTTCGTTCACATTACCATTCAGCTTTTCAGTTCTCCTGATCCTTTTTATTAGTAGCAGAACGGAAATAACGGATTCGGCACATAACGGTGATGTGAACGGAACCTAAGGACCGCATAGACTATAATGGGGTCCGTTAGGTGTCTGCTCAGAAGAAGATTTTTGAAGCACAACTTTTGGCTCCGCTCCAAAATCATCTTCTGAGCGGAAACCTAACAGACCCCATTATAGTCTATGGGGTCCTTGGCTTCGTTCACATCACCGTTATGTGCCGAATCCGTCCTTTCCGTTCTCCTGCTCCTAAACGGAGCAGGAGAACGGAAAGGCTGAACGATGATGTGAACAAAGCCTAAGCCATACAGAAGGAGACAAGTCTTGTGTGTACAGTACCCAGCTGCCCCCATGTATAGCCTGTAAAAAGTAATTTGTGTAAAGGTGAAGCTATTTTGTCTTGTCACCATGCGCATGTTGGTCTCCTTTCACAGATTCCATGATCTTGTTCACCTTGGCAGCCAGGTACTGGTTGATTAAATTCATGTTTGCTTTCACTAATATGAATCTTTTTCCAATTTTATGATACTAGCTGAAGGACCCGGCTTTGCCCGGGTACATTCTTTTTCATTTAATGTTTCTGTGTGTCCTTAAAAGATATCGACAGTATCCACTATAACAGTGACATCTACAGCACCCCACCCCTTAACAGTGACCTCCACAGCCCACCACCCCTTACCACTGACCCCTCCCAAGTGCCCCGTCCCTTAAAATATAACCTCCACAGCAGCACACCCCCCTAACTTTGATCTTTACAGCAGCCTTCCCCTTTAACAGTGAGTTTCACAGCACACCACCCCCTTGAAAGTGACCTCCACAGGGGCCTGCCCCCTTAACAGTGGCCTTTACAGCAATCTGCCCCTTAACACTGACCTCCATAGTTGCCCATTCCTTTAACTGTGACCTCCACAGCAGCCTGCCCTTAGGGTGGCCAGAGGTCCAGTTTTAGGCCGGACAGTCCGGTTTTCTGACTCCCTGTCCTCTGTCTGATGCAGGGCCTTGACAGACATAGGGATGTACTTTTGAACAGCTCACTCTCAGACAGCACAACTGTGCTGTCTGAGCGTGAGCTGCAGGGAGAAAGTCACCCTCACTCTCACCCCTGCAGCTGACAAAAGTTGATTTTTAACTTCCGCCGGCTGCGGAGGGGGAGGGGGGGGGTGGCCTAACCAGTTTAGGGTTGTGGCTTAGCGGGACCTAGAAGTTGATTTTAAACTTAATTTTTTTAATCCCTATGGGCTGAGGAGTAGGAGGAGGCATGGCCTAACCTGATAGGGGTTTGGCCTTTTTAACAGCTCTCCCTAAGACAGCAGCACTGTCCTCTCTGAGTGTGATCTGCAGAGAGAAAGTCACCGTTCCTCCCACCTCTGCAGCTGAAATAAGTTGATTTTTAACTTCATTTTGTCACTCCTCATTGGCTGAGGAGGGGGAAGTGGCGTGGCCTAGCCGTATCGGGGTGTGGCTTAGTGGGAACTACAAGTTGATTTTTAACTTTATTTTTTCAATCCCTGTTGGCTGAGTTGGAGGGGCATGGCCTAGCCAGATCGGGAGCATGTCCTTTTAAACAGCTCCCTCTAAGACAGCAGCACTGTGCTGTCTGAGTGTGAGCTGCAGGGAGAAAGTCACCATCCCTCCCACCTCTGTAGCAGACAGAAGTTGATTTTTAACTTCATTTTTTTAATCCCTGACAGCTGAGGAGTGGGGGGGGGAGTGTGACCTAACCGTATTGGGGGTTGTGGTTTAGCAGCCCTAGAAGTTGATTTTTAACCTAATTTTTTAATCCCTGTTGGCTGAGTGGAAGGGGGCATGGCCTAACTGGATCTGGGGCGAGTCCTTTTGAACAGCTCACTCTAAGACAGCTGCAGGGAGAAAGTCACTGTCCCACCTACCTCTGCAGCTGACAGAAGTTAATTTCTTCATTTTGTCAATCCTCGTCGGCTGGATAGTTCGGGTTCGTACCGAATTTTGGGGTGTTCGGGACACGGACCCGGACCCGAAAATTTTCAAAAAAGTTCGGGTTCGGGTCCATTGTTCGGCGATTTCTTCCCGCTTTCTGAAGGGCTGCACAGCAGCCAATCAGCTAGCGTTTTACTTCTTGCCCTAAGAAGCCATCACAGCCATGTCTACTAATGGCATGGCTGTGATTGGCCAAGTGCAGCATGTGACCCAGCCTCTATTTAAGCTGGAGTCACATTGCGCCGCACGTCACACTGCTCTGATTAGTGTAGGGATCGAACGCAGCTTCTGTGAGCGCGAGATTAGGCAGGGAAAAGTCAACAAAAACACCTAATGAAGTGATCGATCTACAGCTGTGAATTATTCAACTTCTGCTAGTTAAAGGCTCACTGGTTCTTAGGTCGCACAGAACGTTTTTCTGTCACTTTAATCGGCGGCCATTTTGTGTCTTGTGGTGTACCAGCACAAGCTGCCACCAAGTCCATCAATCCATCAATACTAGGTTTTATTTTGCTATATCCTACATCAGGGGCTTGGCTGTGCTTATTGTCACCCCTAGAAACTAAGTATAGAAATTTCTATATTTTATTAAGGGGTTAAATTCAATTGCCAAAATAACAATCCCCTAAATCTGGTGTTCCAGCTGTGGCTAGCCAAGTGTAATACTGTCTGCTGTCTGGCAAATGATAGATTTTCTTCTGTGGTGAAATTCAATTGCCAAAATAGCAATCCCCTAAATCTGGTGTCCCATCAGTTCCACCTGTCCTGACCATTTGATTGTTTTCCACCTTGAAAAACTCTGCCTGCCCCTACCTCAGCTTATCCACTGACTAGGTTTTCTCCTGTCCCTATAGTCTGTTGCACCAGTGCCTCTCAACCTACCTGGGTCAGCTGTCACTGAAAGGAGAGTACTCCAAGAGGTAGCGGTCTGGTGGTTCCCCTGCAGCAAGGGCCAGATTATATCTGTATTATGGTGGAAGGGTTGAAACAGAGCAGATTACTTAGATAACAACTTTAGGAGTAACCCTAAGCCAAATCCTTTCAAGTGACACACTGAGTCCACACCCTCTGCATTACACTTATACCCTAAGCCAGGGATGTGCAAACTCAGCCCTCCAGCTGTTGTAAAACTACAATTCCCACCATGCTCTGCTGTAGGCTGATAGCTGTAAGCAGTATTTGTATGCTGGGAGTTGTAGTTTTGCAACAGCTGGAGGGCAGAGCTTGCCCATCCCTGCCCTAAGCATTACTCCTTCACATACTCTACCACTGCAGGTAAAGTGAGCAACTGAAACAATCTGAGCAGGGTCAATATTATTCTGAGAACACAGCTATATTTATCCTTGTTCTGCCCAAGCAGGTGTCGATGGTCATATGTAAGACTACAACTAATGCCTCAAACACAGCAGCTAAAAAATGAAGATTATCGATGGCATTACTACACTCAGTGCACCTTTATTAAGGAAAATGTGGCACATTGTTAAATACAAAGTATTGCACTAATGTAAGGCTTTTATTTAATTGTGTTAAAAGGCAGACAGTGTCACCCTCAGGGGTAGTGAATATTAACGCTAGCCACCTCTCACATGAGAGAAAAAAATGACCTAATCGGTTCATTCAGTGAGTGAGTGCAATAGTGAGCTAATTAATGCATCAAGGACGTGTTACAATGAGATAATGGATACATCAAGGGAACAATTTGTGATCTCCAACATTCTCATTTCATCAGAATAAATACTGACAGTAATAACAATATACTGCTATGCTTTACATCTGAGTGAAACAGAAAAATGACTTGGCTCCTTCTGTATGGCTTAGGCTTCGTTCACATTACCATTCAGCTTTTCAGTTCTCCTGATCCTTTTTATTAGTAGCAGAACGGAAAGGACGGATTCGGCACATAACGGTGATGTGAACGGAACCTAAGGACCGCATAGACTATAATGGGGTCCGTTAGGTGTCGGCTCAGAAGAAGATTTTTGAAGCACAACTTTTGGCTCCGCTCCAAAATCATCTTCTGAGCGGAAACCTAACAGACCCCATTATAGTCTATGGGGTCCTTGGCTTCGTTCACATCACCGTTATGTGCCGAATCCGTCCTTTCCGTTCTCCTGCTCCTAAACGGAGCAGGAGAACGGAAAAACGAACGATGATGTGAACAAAGCCTAAGCCATACAGAAAGAGACAAGCCTTGTGTGTACAGTACCCAGCTGCCCCCATGTATTAGCCTGTAAAAAGTAATTTGTGTAAAAGGTGAAGCTATTTTGTCTTGTCACCATGCGCATGTTGGTCTCCTTTCACAGATTCCATGATCTTGTTCACCTTGGCAGCCAGGTACTGGTTGATCAAATTCATGTTTGCTTTCACTAATATGAATCTTTTTCCAATTTTATGATACTAGCTGAGAGGACCCGGCTTCGCCCGGGTACATTCTTTTTCATTTAATGTTTCTGTGTGTCCTTAAAAGATATCGACAGTATCCACTATAACAGTGACATCTACAGCACCCCACCCCTTAACAGTGACCTCCACGGCCCACACCACCTATACCACTGACCCCTCCCAAGTGCCCCGTCCCCTAAAATAGAGCCTCACAGCAGCCCACCCCTAACTTTGATCTTTAGCAGCCTTCCTTTAACAGTGAGTTTCACAGCACACCACCCCTTGAAAGTGACCTCCACAGGGCCTGCCCCTATAACAGTGGCCTTTACAGCAATCTGCCCCTTAACACTGACCTCCATAGTGGCCCATTCCTTTAACTGTGACCTCCACAGTCACACTGCTCTGATTAGTGTAGGGATCGAACGCAGCTTCTGTGAGCGCGAGATTAGGCAGGGAAAAGTCAACAAAAACACCTAATGAAGTGATCGATCTACAGCTGTGAATTATTCAACTTCTGCTAGTTAAAGGCTCACTGGTTCTTAGGTCGCACAGAACGTTTTTCTGTCACTTTAATCGGCGGCCATTTTGTGTCTTGTGGTGTACCAGCACAAGCTGCCACCAAGTCCATCAATCCATCAATACTAGGTTTTATTTTGCTATATCCTACATCAGGGGCTTGGCTGTGCTTATTGTCACCCCTAGAAACTAAGTATAGAAATTTCTATATTTTATTAAGGGGTTAAATTCAATTGCCAAAATAACAATCCCCTAAATCTGGTGTTCCAGCTGTGGCTAGCCAAGTGTAATACTGTCTGCTGTCTGGCAAATGATAGATTTTCTTCTGTGGTGAAATTCAATTGCCAAAATAGCAATCCCCTAAATCTGGTGTCCCAGCAGTGGCTGGCAAAGTTTAAAAGTGTCCGGCAAAGGATATATTTTGTTCTGGGGTTAAATTTAATAGCCAAAATAGCAATACCGTAAATCTGGTGTTCCAGCTGTGACTGGACAAGTTTCATAGTGTCCGTCATAGGATATATTATTTTCTGGGGTGAAATTCAATTGCCAAAATAGCAATACCGTAAATCTGGTGTTCCAGCTGTGACTGGACAAGTTTCATAGTGTCCGTCATAGGATATATTATTTTCTATGGTGAAATTCAGTTGCAAAAATGGAAATACCGTAAATCTGGTGTTCCAGCTGTGACTGGACAAGTTTAAAAGTGTCCGGCAAAGGATTTATTATTTTCTGGGGTGAAATTCAGTTGCCAAAATAGAAATACAGTAAATCTGGTGTTCCAGCTGTGACTGGACAAGTTTAATAGTGTCCGTCATAGGATATATTATATTCTGTGGTGAAATTCAGTTTCAAAAATAGAAATACCGTAAATCTGGTGTTCCAGCTGTGACTGAACAAGTTTAATAGTGTCCGGCAAAGGATATATTTTTTTCTGGGATGAAATTCAATTGCCAAAATAGCAATACCGTAAATCTGGTGTCCCAGCAGTGGCTTGCCAAGTTTAATAGTGTCCGGCAAAGGATAGATTTTGTTCTGGGGTGAAATTTAATTGCCCAAATAGCAATACCATAAATCAGTGGTTTTAGCTGTGGCTGGCCAAGTTTAATAGTGTCCGGCAAAGGATATATTTTTTTCTGGGGTGAAATTCAATTGCCAAAATAGAAATACTAGTAAATCTGGTGGTTTCAGCTGTGGCTGGCCAAGTTTAATAGTGTCCGTCACAGGATATATTATTTTCTGGGGTGAAATTTAATTGCCAAAATAGCAATACCCTGAATCTGGTGTTCCAGCTGTGACTGGACAATTTCCCTAGTGTCCGTCAAAGGATATGATTATTTTCTGGGGTGAAAGTCAGTAGCAAAATTAGAAATACAGTAAATCAGTGGTTTCAGCTGTGTCTGGCCAAATTTAATAGTGTCCGTTACAGGATATATTATTTTCTGGGGTGAAATTTAATTGCCAAAATAGCAATACCCTGAATCTGGTGTTCCAGCTGTGACTGAAGAAGTTTAATAGTGTCCGTCATAGGATATATTATTTTCTGTGGTGAAATTCAGTTGCAACAATATAAATACCGTAAATCTGGTGTTCCAGCTGTGACTGGACAAGTTTAATAGTGTCCGGCAAAGGATCTATTTTTTTCTGGGGTGAAATACAGTTGCAAAAATAGAAATACAGTAAATCTGGTGTTCCAGCTGTTGCAGGCCTAGTTTAAATCTGTCCATAAAAGGGTATATTTTTTTCTGGGGTGAAATTTAATTGACAAAATAGCAATACCCTGAATCTGGTGTTCCAGCTGTGACTGGACAATTTCCCTAGTGTCCGTCAAAGGATATATTCTTTTGTGGGGTGAAATACAGTTGCAAAAATAGAAATACAGTAAATCTGGTGTTCCAGCTGTGACTGGACAAGTTTAATAATGTCCAGCAAAGGATATATTTTGTCATGGGGTGAAATTCTGTTGCAAAAATATAAATACCGTAAATCTGTTGTTCCAGCTGTGACTGGACAAGTTTCATAGTGTCCGTCATTGGATATATTATTTTCTGCGGTGAAATTCAGTTGCAAAAATATAAATACCGCAAATCTGGTGTTCCAGCTGTGACTGGACAAGTTTAATAGTGTCCGGCAAAGGATCTATTTTTTTCTGGGGTGAAATTCAATTGCCAAAATAGCAATACAGTAAATCTGGTGTCCCAGCAGTGGCTGGCCAAGTTTAATAGTGTCCGGCAAAGGATTTATTATTTTCTGGGGTGAAATTCAGTTGCCAAAATAGAAATACAGAAAATCTGGTGTTCCAGCTGTGGCTGGACAAGTTTAATAATGTCCGGCAAAGGATATATTTTTTTCTGGGGTGAAATTCAATTGCCAAAATAGCAATACCATAAATCAGTGGTTTTAGCTGTGGCTGGCCAAGTTTAATAGTGTCCGTCAAAGGATATATTATTTTCTGGGGTGAAATTCAATTGCCAAAATAGCAATACCCAAAATCTGGTGTTCTAGCTGTTGCAGGCCAAGTGTAAATCTGTCCGTTAAAGGGTATATTACACTCAGCGTGCATCTCCAAGTGTATTTCTTTCCGTTAAAGGGTATATTACAGTAAGTGTTAAAATACAGCATAATCCTCTACATTTGCACACACTGTTTTGCATCTCTAAGTGTATTTCTTTCCATTAAAGGGTATATTACACAAAGTGTTAAAATACAAGTGCTGAAAGCATAATCCTACATATATTTTCACACGCTACTGTGAATCTCAAAGTGTAAATCTGTCCGTAAAAGGGTACCGTTCATCCAGGGCCTAAATACTAGGCCTACAATTGATATTCCCCTAAACCTGTGGTTACTGCTGTGCCTGGATTAGTGTAATACGGTACATAAATAGATAGCCAGATAGTGTTAGGTGCCTGTAAAAAAAAGGCCTGAATTTGAATTCAATACATTGGGCCAAAAAAAATATTTCTTATTGTGGTGAACGGTAACAATGAGGAAAACATCTAGTAAGGGACGCGGACATGGTCGTGGTGTTGTTAGTGGACCCTCTGGTGCTGGGAGAGGACGTGGCCATTCTGCCACAGCCACACGTCCTAGTGAACCAACTGCCTCAGGTTCCAGTACCCGCCAGAATTTCCAGCGATATTTGGTGGGGCCTAATGCCGTTCTAAGGATGGTAAGGCCTGAGCAAGTACAGGCGCTAGTCAATTGGGTGGCCGACACAATATTATCTCCCACCCAGTCTTCTGCAGAAAGCGCACAGGTGGCGCCTGAAAACCAAGCCCATCAATCTGTCACATCACCCCCATGCATATCAGGGAAACTGTCAGAGACTTAAGTTATGCAGCAGTCTCTTATGCTGTTTGAAGACCCAAGGGAATCCACCTAGCCCTTCCCCACGTCATCGGAGTCCGCACGTCTCTGATGATGACGAAACACAGGTGCCAACTGCTGCGTCTTTTTGCAGTGTGCAGACCGAACAGTAGGTCAGGGAGGAAGACTGTGTGGAAGACGATGCAGGGGACGATGAGGTCCTAGACCCCACATGGAATGAAGGTCGTGCCACTGACTTTCATAGTTCAGAGGAAGAGGCAGTGGTGAGACCGAGCCAACAGCGTAGCAAAAGAGGGAGCAGGGGGCAAAAGCAGAACAGCCGCCGCCAAGAGAGTTCGCCTGCTACTGGCCACTGCCACCAGGGACCGAGCACCCCAAAGGCAGCTTCAAGGAGTTCCCTGGGATGGCACTTCTTTAAACAATGTCCTGACGACAAGACTCGAGTGGTTTGCACGCTGTGTCATCAGAGCCTGAAGCGAGGCATTAACGTTCTGAACCTTAGCACAACCTGCATGACCAGGCATCTACATGCAAAGCATGAACTGCAGTCGAGTAAACACCTTAAAAGCAAGGAACTCACTCAGGCTCCCCCTACTCCCTCTTCTGCTGCTGCCTCGGCCTCTTCCTTCGCCTCGGGAGGAATGTTGGCACCTGCCGCCCACCAGAGGATGTGCCACAGACACCACCACCTGCGTCACCAAGCATCTCCACCATGTCACACGGCAGCGTTCAGCTCTCCATCTCACAAATGTTGGAGAGAAAGCGTAAATTCCCACCTAGCCACCCTCGAGCCCTGGGCCTGAATGCCAGCATTTCTAAACTACTGGCCTTTGAAATGCTGTCATTCAGGCTGGTGGACACAGACAGCTTCAAACAGCTGATGGCGATGGCTGTCCCACAGTATGTTGTTCCCAGCCACCACTACTTCTCCAAGACAGGCGTTCCTTCCCTGCACAACCAAGTATCCGATAAAATCAAGTGTGCACTGCGCAACGCCATCTGTGGCAAGGTCCACCTAACCACAGATACGTGGACCAGTAAGCACGGCCAGGGACGCTATATCTCCCTAACTGTACACTGGGTAAATGTAGTGGCTGCTGGGCCCCAGGCGGAGAGATCTTTGGCGCACGTCCTTCCGCCGCCAAGGATCGCAGGGCATCATTCTTTGCCTCCTGTAGCCTCCTCCTCCTCCTACTCAGCTTCCTTCTCCTCTGCTTCCACCTGCTCATCCAGTCAGCCACACACCTTCACCACCAACTTCAGCACAGCCCGGGGTAAACGTCAGTAGGCCGTTCTGAAACTCATATGTTTGGGGAACAGGCCCCACACCGCGCAGGTGTTGTGGCGGGGTATTGAACAACAGACCGACCAGTGGTTGCTGCCGGTGGGCCTCAAGCCCGGCCTGGTGGTGTGCGATAATGGGCGAAATCTCGTCGCAGCTCTGGGACTAGCCGGTTTGACGCACATCCCTTGCCTGGCGCATGTGCTGAATTTGGAGGTGCAGAAGTTCATTCACAACTACCCCAACATGTCAGAGCTGCTGCATAAAGTGCGGGCCGTCTGAGCATGCTCCCGGCGTTCACATCCTGCCACTACTCGCCTGTCTGCGCTACAGCGTAAGCCTTCCCGCTCACCGCCTCATATGCGACGTGCCCACCAGGTGGAACTCCACCTTGCACATGCTGGCCAGACTGTGCGAGCAGCAGCAGGCAATAGTGGAGTTTCAGCTGCAGGACACACGGGTGAGTCGCTCGGCGGAACAGCACCACTTCACCACCAATGACTTGGTCTCCATGCGAGACCTGTGTGCCCTGTTGCGCTGTTTCGAGTACTCCACCAACATGGCCAGTGGCGATGACGCCGTTATCAGCGTTACAATACCACTTCTATGTCTCCTTGAGAAAACACTTAGGGTGATGATGGAAGAGGAGATGGCCCAGGAGGAAGAGGAGGAGGAGGAGGAGAGTGAGGGGTCATTTTTAGCACTTTCAGGCCAGTCTGTTAGAAGTGTCTCAGAGGGAGGTTTTTTGCAACAGCAGAGGCCAAGTACAAATGTGGCCAGCCAGGGCCCACTACTGGGAGACGAGGAGGATGAGGAAGAGGTGGAGGAGGATAAGGATGAAGCAGGTTCACAGTGGGGTGGCACCCAACACAGCTCAGGCCCATCACTGGTGCGTGGCTTGGGGGATACGGAGGACGATGGCGATACGCCTCTCACAGAGGACAGCTTGTCCTTACCTCTGGGTAGCCTGGCACACATGAGTGACTACATGCTGCAGTGCCTGCGCAACAGCAGCAGAGTTGCACACATTTTAACGTTTGCGGACTACTTGGTTGCCACCCTGCTGGATCCCCGGCACAAAGACAATGTGCCCATCTTACTTCCTGCACTGGAACGTGATAGGAAGATGCGCGAGTACAAGCGCACGCTGGTAGACGCGCTCCTGAGAGCATTCCCAAATGTCACAGGGGAACAAGTCGAAGCCCAAGGCGAAGGCAGAGGAGGAGCAAGAGGTCGCCAACGCAGCTGTGTCACGGCAAGCTCCTCTGAGGGCAGGGTTAGCATGGCAGAAATGTGGAAAAGTTTTGTTACCACGCCACAGCTAACTGCACCACCACCTGATACGGAACGTGTTAGCAGGAGGCAGCATTTCACTAACATGGTTGAACAGTGCGTCTGCACACCCCTCCACGTACTGACTGATGGTTCGGCCCCATTCAACTTCTGGGTGTCCAAATTGTCCACGTGGCCAGAGCTAGCCTTTTATGCCTTGGAGGTGCTGACCTGCCCGGCGGCCAACGTTTTGTCTGAACGTGTATTCAGCACGGCAGGGGGCGTCATTACTGACAAACGCAGCCGCCTGTCCACAGCCAACGTGGACAAGCTGATGTTCATAAAAATGAACCAGGCATGGATCCCACAGGACCTGTCCATCCCTTGTGCAGAATAGACATTTATAACTGCCTCCCCCTCAACCATATATTCTTGTACTCCGGAGCACTTCTTTATTGAATCCTCTTTTTTTAATTTTACCATTTATATTGCGGTGCAACCAAAAGTTGAATGAACCTCTCCTACGTATAGGTGCCAGGGGCCAAATTATCTGAAAGTGGCCTGTTCCAGTGGTGGGTGACATGACGCCTGATTCTCTGCTATGCGACCTCTGTCCTCTGTCTGGGTGCCGTGGGCTAAATATATGGAAGTGGCCTTCTCTGATGCTGGGTGACATGAAGCCTGATTCTCCGCTATGCGACTTCTCTCCTCCGTCTGGGTGCCAGGGGCCTAATTATCGAAAAGTGGCCTTCTCCATTGGTGGGTGACATGACGCCTGATTCTCTGCTATGCGACCTCTGTCCTCTGTCTGGGTGCTGGGGCCTAAATAAATCAAAGTGGCCTTCTCCATTGGTTGGTGACATGACGCCTGATTCTCTGCTATGTGTCCTCTGTCCTCTGTCTGGGTGCTGGGGCCTAAATAAATGAAAGTGGCCTACTCCATTGGTGGGTGACATGACGCCTGATTCTCTGCTATGCAACCTCTGTCCTCTGTCTGGGTGCCGTGGGCTAAATATCTGGAAGTGGCCTTCTCTGATGCTGGGTGACATGAAGCCTGATTCTCTGCTATGCGACTTCTCTCCTCCGTCTGGGTGCCAGGGGCCTAATTATCGAAAAGTGGCCTTCTCCATTGGTGGGTGACATGACGCCTGATTCTCTGCTATGCGATCTCTGTCCTCTGTCTGGGTGCTGGGGCCTAAATAAATGAAAGTGGCCTTCTCCATTGGTGGGTGACATGAGGCCTGATTCTCTGCTATGCGACCTCTGTCCTCTGTCTGGGTGCTGGGGCCTAAATAAATGAAAGTGGCCTTCTTTATTGGGGGTGACATGACGCCTGATTCTCTGCTATGTGACCTCTGTCCTCTGTCTGGGTGCTGGGGTCTAAATAAATGAAAGTGGGCTTCTCCATTGGTGGGTGACATGATGCCTGATTCTCTGCTATGCGACCTCTGTCCTCTGTCTGGGTGCTGGGGCCTAAATAAATGAAAGTGGCCTACTCCATTGGTGGGTGACATGACGCCTGATTCTCTGCTATGCGACCTCTCTCTTCCGTCTGGGTGCCAGGGGCCAAATTATCGAAAAGTGTCCTTTTCCATTGGTGGGTGACATGACGCCTGATTCTCTGCTATGCGACCTCTGTCCTCTGTCTGGGTGCTGGGACCTAAATAAATGAAAGTGGCCTTCTCCATTGGTGAGTAACATGACGCCTGATTCTTTGCTATGAGACCTCTCTCCTCCGTCTGGGTGCCAGGGGCCTAATTATCGAAAAGTGGCCTTCTCCATTGGTGGGTGACATGAGGCCTGATTCTCTGCTATGCGACCTCTGTCCTCTGTCTGGGTGCTGGGGTCTAAATACATGAAAGTGGCCATCTCCTTTGGTGGGTGACATGAAGCTTGATTCTCTGCTATGCGACCTCTCTCCTCCGTCTGGGTGCCAGGGGCCTAATTATCGAAAAGTGTCCTTCTCCATTGGTGGGTGATATGACGCCTGATTCTCTGCTATGCGACCTCTGTCCTCTGTCTGGGTGCTGGGGCCTAAATAAATGACAGTGGCCTTCTTTATTGGGGGGTGACATGATGCCTGATTCTCTGCTATGCGACCCCTGTCCTCTGTCTGGGTGCTGGGGCCTAAATAAATGAAAGTGGCCTTCTCCATTGGTGGGTAACATGACGCCCTATTCTCTGCTATGAGACATCTCTCCTCCTTCTGGGTGCCAGGGGCCTAATTATCAAAAAGTGTTCTTCTCCATTGGTGGGTGACATGACGCTTGATTCTCTGCGATGCGACCTCTGTCCTCTGTCTGGGTGCTGGGGTCTAAATAAATGAAAGTGGCCTTCTCCATTGGTGGGTGACATGAAGCCTGATTCTCTGCTATGCGACCTCTGTCCTCTGTCTGGGTGCTGGGGCCTAAATAAATGAAAGTGGCCTTCTCCATTGGTGGGTGACATGACGCCTGATTCTCTGCTATGCGACCTCTGTCCTCTGTCTGGGTGCTGGGGTCTAAATACATGAAAGTGGCCATCTCCTTTGGTGGGTGACATGAAGCTTGATTCTCTGCTATGCGACCTCTCTCCTCCGTCTGGGTGCCAGGGGCCTAATTATCGAAAAGTGTTCTTCTCCATTGGTGGGTGACATGACGCCTGATTCTCTACGATGCGACCTCTGTCCTCTGTCTGGGTGCTGGGGTCTAAATAAATGAAAGTGGCCTTCTCCATTGGTGGGTGACATGAAGCCTGATTCTCTGCTATGCGACCTCTGTCCTCTGTCTGGGTGCTGGGGCCTAAATAAATGAAAGTGGCCTTCTCCATTGGTGGGTGACTTGAAGCCTAATTCTCTGCTATGGGACCTCTCTCCAATTGACATTGCTAAATTTTTATTTATTTTATTTTAATTAATTTCCCTATCAACATTTGTTTGCAGGGGATTTACCTACATTTTGCTGCCTTTTGCAGCCCTCCAGCCCTTTCCTGGACTATTTTAAAGCCTTTTTAGTGCCCAAAAGTTCGGGTCCCCATTGACTTCAATGGGGTTCGGGTTCGGGATGAAGTTCGGGTCGAGTTCGGAATCCCGAACCCGAACATTTTCGGCAAGTTCCGCCGAACTTCTCGAACCCGAACATCCAGGTGTTCGCTCAACTCTACCCCTGAACTGTGACCTCCACAGCACTCTGCTCCCTTAACATTGTCATCCACACCGCCCTGCCCCTTTAAAGCTGACCTGCAGCAGTGAAGAGAAATGGCCGAGTTGTTATGGAAACCTCAGGAAATAATGTACTAAGTGCTATTAGGCCCTGGCTTTACTTCAATAGCGATTATCGTGGTGACAGATCTCCTTTAAAACTCATCTACAGCAGTGAAGAAACATGGCTGGGTTGTTTTGGTTACCTGGAGTAAAACTGTGTGTGTGTGGAGACGAACTGCCCGCGAGCTTCTATTGGTTGATAAGGGTCATGTGACCAGGCTTCTATTGGCTAATGCATTTTTTGGGAATATCTCAGGAACGGTACGTGCCAGAGAGCTGAAACCTGGTCTAAAACCTTCCCTGACACCTAATGTACCTGTGTGCTAAATTTCGTGATTGTAAATGCAATGGTGCGGATTATTTTAGCGTACATACACACATACATAAACATACACATTCAGCTTTATATATTAGATAGAATAGTGAACTGAAATCTGAAAACATTTCATGAACAAGCACCTTACTGTTCATTTTTTTAATATACATAACAGTACAGCACAGGCTGGAGTCATCAGAGGATCTGCCTATACTATTACTGCTGAGATAGAAGATCACTCTGATCCTGGGAGTTTAACCCTTTAGATGCTGCGGTCAACAAGCCTCATACAGATGCGTTCACATGTAACTAATAAAAAGTTATGGGTCTTGGGGGCAATGCATTTTTTGGAGCATATTTCATGGGCTGCATTTGTTTTATTGCCATAATTTTACAAAATCTTGCATGGCATATGTTAAATTTATCACACAAAATGTCTATAGATTTTTCAGTCTTAATTAGGGATGAGCGGACCAGTGGATGTTCGGGTTCGCCGGGTTCGGTCGAACTTCGGGTCAAAGTTCGGATTCTGGACCCGAACTTTGGTGCACTAAAATAGCTGTAAAATAGTCGTGGTAAGGGCTAGAGGGCTGCAAAAGGAAGCAAAATGGAGGTACATGCAAGCAAATGTGGATAGGGAAATGGCTTAAAATAACATAGAATAGAAACAAATAATAATCTTGAACTAGGAGGTGGAGGTCAAAGTGGAGTAGGAGGTTGAGGAGGTGGTGGACGTGGCGGTGTAGGTGGAAGCGGCGGTGGAGGAGGTAGCCAACACTTTTTTTGTTGTCTTTTTACTTTTATTTTTTTTCCTTTATTTATTTATTATTTTTTATATAAATTTGGGGAAACCCCAAAACATTGGGAAATAGAAAAGAGAATGCAAAGAGAAAGTGTGCTGGAGTATAACAATGGCTGGGTGCGGCTGGTACACTTGTCTACTCAGCACAAGGTACCGACAAGTCTTGTGGAATCCATGCCTGGTTCATTTTAATGAACGTGAGCTTGTTCACTTTGGCTGTGGACAGGCAGCTGCGCTCGACTGTTATCACCTGACCCCCCCCCCCCTGCTCTGCTAATCACACGTTCGGACAATACACTTGCTGTAGGCATAAAGGGCAAGCTCAGGTAATGTGCCCAATTTGGAAACCCAGAAGTTGAATGGTGCAAACCCATCACTCAGTGTAGGCATGTGCACACATACTGTTCCACCATGTTGCTGAAATGCTGTCTTCTGCTAAGACGTTCCGTATCAGCGGGTGGTACTGGTTGTCGTGGCGTGCTGACAAAGCTAACCCTCCCTTCTGAGGTGCTAGTGGTGCCTCAGGTGCATTGCCGACTTCTTCATCCTTCTCTGCCTCGGTCTTGTGCTTCAACTGAGCCCGCGTGTCAGGTGTGAATGCCATCAGCAGCGTGTCTACCAGCGTGCGCTTGTACTCGCGCATCATCCGTTCATACTCCAGTGATGGAATTAAGGACGTTAAGGGTGGCCACCCAGTAATCGGCACTGGTTAGAATGTGGGCAACCAGGCAGTTGTTGCGCAGGCACCAGCTGCCCAGAGGCAACAACAAGCTGTCCTCTGTGGGAAGTGTATCGTTTGTGTCCTCTGTATCCCCCAGCCACGCTCCATTGATGCCCATAAGCTGCTTTGGGTGCCACCCTGCTTTGAACATGGTTCATCCTCATCCTCTTCCTCCTCATCCTGCAGAACTGTGCCCTGGCTGGACAGTTGTGTACCTGGCCTCTGTTGGTGCAAGAAACCCACCCTCCAAGCCACTTGTGAATGACTGCCTGATAACCGTGGAAATGATCCCTCTTCCTCCTCCTCTTCCTCCTGTGCCACATCCTCTTCCATTATAGCCCAAAGTGTCTATTCAAGAAGACATAGAAGAGGGATAGTAACGCTGAGGATGGCGTCATCGGCACTGGCCATGTTGGTGGACTACTCGAAACAGCGCAACACGGCACACACGTCCCGCATGGAGGCCCACTTGTTGGTGGTGAAGTGGTGCTGTTCCGCAGAGCGACTCACCCGTGCGTACTGCAGCTGAAACTCCACTATCGCCTGCTGCTACTCGCACAGTCTCTCCAGCATGTGCAAGGTGGAGTTCCACCTTGTCGGTACATCGCATATGATACGGTGAGCGGGAAGGCCGAAGTTACACTGCAGCGCAGACAGGCGAGCAGCAGCAGGGTGAGAATGCAGCCCCTCTGATGTATTGGGGTAATTTTTCAGGAACCTCTGCACCACCAAATTCAGCACATGCACCAGGCAAGGGATGTGCATCAAACCGGCTAGCCCCAGAGCTGCTACGAGATTTCGCCCATTATCGCACACCACCAGGGCAGGCTTGAGGCTCAGCGACACCAAACACTCATCGTTGTTTCAGGCCCGTCCACAGCTCCTGCGCTATGTGCGGTGTAAGAGGGTGCAAGGTATCATATGCGATGGCAGGTACGTGTCACCGAGGTTGCTGGCCTCGGTGAGGTGAGAGCCGGGGTTTTTGTCTGCAGCAGCTTATGCTGCTAGACTTTGTTACTTAGTTTGGCTGCAAAGCTAATCCGGGCCGGCTCTTACTGGGAGTAGGTAAAGTGTAGGGTGGGTGCCTACTCCCCACGGTCCAGTCCTGGTTTTGGGCTGGATAGAAAACACAGCCAGCAGCTGTGTCTGGGGGGTGATTATCCTGGAGCCTGCTAACAGGACTGTGAGGTTCTCTGTGCTGGAGGACGGAGCTCAGCAAGGTGGTGTTTCCTGCAGCCTGAAGGTGGAATCGCCTGCGGCTGGGCCGACTGCTAGGTGTGAACCCGCACCTAAACCACCCAGGTGACTGGACCCTGTGTTGGCCTGTTTTTGTTTTGCCACGTTATTTCCGTTGTGTGTGAACTGTCACCAAAGAGACTGTTTTTCATTTATGGTGTGCAAGTGTGAATAAAACACTGTTTGTTGCACAATCTGGACTCCTTGTTTTGCCTCTAAACTGCACCCGCACCGCTGTCTACCAGAGCGACTCCCCACATTTGGTGTCGGATGCGGGCATGCGCAGTGAGGCTGGCGTGAGCGCCGAAGTTTTGTTTTTCTAAAGTGCATGGAATATATTAAGCCAGCAAAGCTGCAAGCAGGAGTTTCTGGCAACATGGAGGCTGCTGTGAAGGCTCTCATAGAGGCTAACGTGCAGCAGCGGGAGACCAACCAACTACTGCTACAACATGTGATGGCGTTACAGGCGGCAGGAGCGTCCCACCACGTCCATGATGCCCGGAAGCGGTCCGTGCGGCGATCCCAAAAATGACCCCGCAGGCGGCGTTGAGGCGTACCTGGCGGTTTTGAGAAGGTCGCCGTGAGGGAAAAAGTTACCCCGTGACCAGTGGGCCGAGGTGGTTGCTCCGTTCCTGGCATCCGGACCCCAGCAAGTTTTTGATTTGGCAGGCGACCAGGCTGCTGACTATTCCACGGTGAAGGGGAGATCCTGGCCAGACTGGGGGTAAGCGTGTTGGTCCGGGCTCAGCGGGTCCACCAGTGGGACTTCAAAGTGGCTGAACCCGCCAGGCCGCAGTACTATGAGTTGCTGCACAGGTTGCAAAAATGGCTGCAGCCTGAGGTTCTAAGTCCGACTGCTATGCTGGACCGGCTGCTGGCTGACATGTTTTGGAGGGCCTTGCCTTACCCCCTTCAACACTGGATCGGCCAGGTATCCCCCACCAATGCCCTTGAGATGGTCGACCTGGTGGAGCGATATGAGGCCACCAGAAACCTGCAGGGGGTTCTTTTGGGAGGGCCAGTCAAACCCGAAATCTCCACCCCAGTCCGGCGGCCGGCCAAACCCGCCCGGGATGTACCTCTTGCAGATCCGTCCCCAGTGGTCTGCTGGCAGTGTCGGGAGCCTGGACACATAAGGGCCAACTGTCCACAGTGGGGGAACCCATGGAGACTAATTATGGGTACCGGGCTTCCATGTATGCCCGGAGACTGTGTGCGACCGGCATCCCGGGACAATAGACAATCGTCATCTGTGCCAGGTGCAAGTCGGGGATAACCTGGCAGTGGCGCTGTTGGACTCAGGGAGCCTGGTAACCCTGGTAAGTGCTGCCCTGGTACAGCCCACCCAGTATACGGGCCGGACAGTGGGTGTGGTGTGCATACACGGAGACTTAAAGGACTATCCCACTGCTGTAATGTCTCTGTCCACGGCGGTCGGCACCTGGACTTGTGAAGTGGCGATCTCCACAAAGCTGCCCTATGAACTAATAATTGGGAGAGACTTCCCTGGTTTTCCGTCACTGTGGCCTGAGATGAAAGTGACTAATAGCCCTGAGACAGGGGTAACCCTAGCAGAGTGGCCTGATACCCCTGGAAGGCCAGAACCCTGGGAGCCCGAGTCTGAAGGGCCAGCGGTAGGGGTGACCACTGCTGCAGCGGTAGTGGGGAGACAACCCCACTGAGTGTAATGGTGGGAGACACGGAGGACTTGCCACCGGGACCTGAGTTGGCAGACCTCAATGTCTCGGGGAAAATTTTGGGACCGCACAACACCGGGACCAAACCCTAACCAGGGCCTGGGAGAATGTGCTGGAAATTGATGGTAAACCCCAGAAACCAGGGCTGAATTAATGTTCCCACGATTTATTGTTCTGCAGGATATGTTGTATCGGGTGAACCAAATCCGAGGTGAACCTGTTGAACAGTTGGTGGTGCCCACAGCGTATCGCAAGCTTGTCATGGAGCTTGCCCACCAACATGTTCTTGGGGGACACCTGGGGTGGCAGAAAACCCAGGACCGCATACTGCAGCGGTTTTATTGGCCCAGTGTGTTCAAGGAAGTAGAAAATTATTGTAAGTCCTGTCCAACCTGTCAGGTAACTAGCCCCCAGCCACATTTCCGTAGTCCTCTGGTACCTCTGCCAATTATTGAAGTACCGTTTGAGCGAATTGCTATGGATTTAGTTGGGCCTGTACCAAAAGTCTGCTAGGGGCCACCAACACATTCTGGTAGTTCTCGACTATGCCACTCGGTATCCGGAGGCGGTGCCTCTGCGACATACCTCAGCTAAGCTCATTGCCAAAGAGTTAATGGAGATGTTTTCCCGTGTGGGCCTGCCAAAGAGGTTCTGACAGACCAAGGGACCCCTTTTATGTCCAAAGTAATGAGGGAACTGTGTAAATTGTTTGCGTATAAAGCAGTTACGGACGTCCGTTTACCATCCGCAAACAGACGGTCTTGTGGAGAGGTTTAACCAAACTCTAAAAAATATGTTAAAGAGGGTGGTGTCTAGAGATGGGAAGGACTGGGATCTGCTTCTGCCCTATCTCATGTTCGCAGTGCGAGAGGTGCCCCAGGCCTCTACTGGGTTCTCGCCCTTCGAACTGCTTTATGGCAGACACCCTCGGGGCCTGTTGGATATCGCCAAGGAAGCATGGGAACAACAGCCTGTCCCCCACAAAAGTGTCATTGAGTATGTCGCCCAGATGCAGGAACGGATGGAAAGGGTGTTGCCCTTGGTCCGGGAGCATATGGAGGCAGCGCAACAAGCCCAGAGTAGGGTGTACAACCGTCAGGCTCGAGTGCGGGACTTCAATCCGGGAGATCGGGTTTTGGTTCTGGTACCCACCCTTGACAGCAAATTCCTAGCTAGGTGGCAGGGCCCCTATGAGGTGATCGAGAAGGTAGGGAAGTGAATTACAAGGTACACCAGCCAGGGCGGCGCAAGCCGAGCAGGTGTACCACGTGAATTTGCTTAAGCCGTGGAAAGATAGGGACACGGCCGACGACCACAGCCCCCGGCCAGGGCTTCTAGGTGAAAAGGGTCCAGCCCCACAGTTCGAGGCCTGTGAAGCCGTAACCACGGTAAAAATTGCAGACAGCCTGTCTTCCAAACAAGTTCAGGAAGTCAGGGAGTTCCTCAGTCGGAACACGGATGTGTTCTCGGACCTCCTGGCCGCACGTCTCTCATCCGACATGACATCGTCACTGAGCCTCAGGCCAAGGTCGGTTAAAACCATACCGGGTACCCGAGGCTCGGCGGCGGGCCATCGCGGAGGAAGTGCAGTTAATGTTGAAGCTCGATGTCATTGAGGAGTCGAAAAGTGAGTGGGCCAGTCCCATAGTCCTAATACCCAAGCCGGATGGGACGTTGCGGTTCTGCAACGACTTTCACAAGTTAAATGAAGTATCCAAGTTTGGCGCGTATCCCATGCCCCGAGTAGACGAGCTTGTTGAAAGTTTAGGACAAGCCCGTTATTTTCTGTGCTGGACCTCACTAAAGGGTACTGGCAGGTACCCTTAACGGAGTCGGCTAAGGAAAAACCGCATTTGTTACCCGCAGGGCCTGTATCACTACAAGGTGTTACCCTTTGGCCTGCATGGCGCCCCGCCACTTTCCAGAGGTTAATGGACATAGTGCTGCGACCACATCGTCGGTGCGCCTCGGCCTACTTAGATGATGTAGTCATCCACAGCACCGACTGGGAAAGCCATTTACCCAAGGTGCAGGCGGTAGTGGATGCCCTGAGGAAAGCCGGACTGACCGCTAACCCAAGAAGTGCTCCATAGGGTTAGAGGAGACAAAATATCTGGGATATGTTATTGGGCGGGAGTCATCAAACCTCAGGTAACTAAGGTAGAGGCCATTCGTAACTGGCCCCGACCGGTCACCACCAGGCAGGTAAAGTCGTTCCTGGGGATTGTAGGATACTACATGAGGTTTGTGCCCCACTTTGCCACAATAGCAGCGCCATTGACAGACCTGTTGAAGGGGCGAAAGTCTGGGAGGGTTAGCTGGAGTGAGAAGGCGGAGGAGGCTTTCTCCGCGTTGAAGTCGGCCCTGTGTGGGTCCCGGTTTTGGTGACACCCGACTTCAACAAGGAGTTTGTCGTACAGACCGGCGCCTCGGAGGTAGGCCTCGGTGCGGTACTGTCGCAGGAGGTCAACGGGGAAGAACATCCCGTTGTCTTCCTGAGCCGTAAGCTCAGCCCCGCCGAGTCCAGATATAGTATAGTGGAGAGGGAGTGCCTGGCTATCAAGTGGGCACTCGAAAGTCTCCGCTACTACCTGTTAGGGAGGAGGTTCCGTCTGGTGACCGACCATTCCCCCTCAAATGGATGAGTCAGGCCAAGGAGAGGAATGCTCGGGTCACCAGGTGGTTCCTATCGCTTCAAAATTTCAAATTCTCCGTGGAACACAGGGCAGGCCGCTTGCAGGGCAACGCAGATGCCCTGTCCCGCGTCCACTGCCTCACGTGTGTTCACCCCTCAGGGTTGAACAAAGGGGGTGTGTAAGAGGGTGCAAGGTATCATATGCGATGGCAGGTACGTGTCACCGAGGTTGCTGGCCTCGGTGAGGTGAGAGCCGGGGTTTTTGTCTGCAGCAGCTTATGCTGCTAGACTTTGTTACTTAGTTTGGCTGCAAAGCTAATCCGGGCCGGCTCTTACTGGGAGTAGGTAAAGTGTAGGGTGGGTGCCTACTCCCCACGGTCCAGTCCTGGTTTTGGGCTGGATATAAAACACAGCCAGCAGCTGTGTCTGGGGGGTGATTATCCTGGAGCCTGCTAACAGGACTGTGAGGTTCTCTGTGCTGGAGGACGGAGCTCAGCAAGGTGGTGTTTCCCTGCAACCTGAAGGTGGAATCGCCTGCGGCTGGGCCGACTGCTAGGTGTGAACCCGCACCTAAACCACCCAGGTGACTGGACCCTGTGTTGGCCTGTTTTTGTTTTGCCACGTTATTTCCGTTGTGTGTGAACTGTCACCAAAGAGACTGTTTTTCATTTATGGTGTGCAAGTGTGAATAAAACACTGTTTGTTGCACAATCTGGACTCCTTGTTTTGCCTCTAAACTGCACCCGCACCGCTGTCTACCAGAGCGACTCCCCACAGCGGTTTTTCACCCAAACAGATGAGTTTCAGAACAGCCTGCAGTCGTTTCCCCCTGGCTGTGCTGAAGTGGGTGGTGAAGGTGTTACGCTGACCGGATGAGGAGGCGGTAGAGGAGGAAGAGGAGTAGGAGAAGGAGGCAACGAGAAATGTCCTGCAATCCTTTGTGGCGTTAGGACATGCGCCAAACTGCTATCCGCCTCAGGCCCAGCCTCCACTGCATTTACCCAGTGTGCAGTTAGGGAGATATAACGTCCCTGCTAGAGATGAACAAATTTAAAAAAAAAAAAAATCGGGAAAATTTGATTTGATCCGAATATATTCGCGTCGAATTACGTTAAAAAACGGCTATTTCCTTGCTGCTGAGAGCCTTTATAGTGATGTAGAACACTGTGCCTTGCAGTAACATGCATAGGGAGTCAGCTTGGGTAGTGAAGTAATACTGTGAGTCCGTATGACATGCAGATGACAGGCGTCACTCTTAGAATCACTGCATACTTCACTTATTTGGACGGTCACAGTGCCAAAACTGACCAAATAACTGAAGTATCAACTCAGCCTTACAGGTAGATGTTAGCGTAAAGAAGAAGCGCACTCCATTTACACCCTCGTCAGCTGATTCCACATACAGTAGATGTCTACAGGACATATTATATTAAACGCTTATACAAAAAGAGTTAGTGTCTACATCACTGATCAATGTTCCCCATTCCCTGATCCGTCAGAACAATTACCCAGAAAAAACAGATCCTGTCTGTGGAACATATGCCTTCAGTCGGTCAGCATTTGCTCAATAATCCATCAGTATTGCTAAAGGCAAAAAAAAACGGAGTGGATCTAAAACAGAGATGACAAGTGAATGGAATATTTGCATGTCTTCTGTGTTTTCTACCCACTCCTGCTTTTGGCTACCAAATGATAAGCCAATTCTAATGGGACCATACAGGTCTTAAAGCTGCTACACAGACAGGATCCGTTGTGCATCTCGTTTTTCTTTCCTTCTGACAGATCAGAAGTAGTGTCAAATAAATGATGATGTCAGCCAGGCCGAAAGCCAAAATAGTGCACCAGTCATGAAATGGGGAGGGTGGGAACAGCATGAGAAGTCCACAGAGTGGACCTATGACATAGTGGTGAGGTGACAGCAGCATGAGGAGACCACAGAGTGGCCCAATGACAGGGTCTGGAGGTGGCAGCAGCATGAGGAGACCACAGAGCGGAACAATGACAGAGTCTGGAGGTGGCAGCAGCATGAGGAGACCACAGAGCAGAACAATGACAGAGTCTGGAGGTGGCGGCAGCATGAGTAGGTCACAGAGCGGCACAATAACAGA
Organism: Bufotes viridis; assembly: GCA_033119425.1. NCBI lineage: Eukaryota > Metazoa > Chordata > Amphibia > Anura > Bufonidae > Bufotes > Bufotes viridis. The sequence continues at coordinate 134,212,688 of CM065591.1, forward strand.
CTCTGGAGGTGGCAGCAGCATCAGGAGACCACAGAGCGGCACAATGACAGAGTCTGGAGGTGGCAGCAGCGTGAGGAGACCACAGAGTGGCACAATGACAGAGTCGGGAGGTGGCGGCAGCATAAGTAGGCCACAGAGCGGCACAATGACAGAGTATGGAGGGGGCGGCAGCATGAGTAGGCCACAGAGCGGCACAATGACAGTCTAGAGGTGGCGGCAGCATGAGTAGGCCACCGAGCGGCACAATGACACAGTCTAGAGGTCGCAGCAGCATGAGTCGGGCACAGAGCAGTCAATGACAGAGTCTGGAGGTGGCAGCAGCAGCATTAGGACGAAGCCACAGAGTGGCACAATGACCGAGTCTGGAGGTGGCGGCAGCATGAGTAGGCCACAGAGCGCAACAATGACAGAATCTGGAGGTGGCAGCAGCATGAGGAGACCACAGAGCGGCCCTATAACAGAGTCTGGAGGTGGCAGCAGCATGAGGAGACCACAAAGCGGCACAATGACAGAGTCTGGAGGTAGCAGAAGCATAAGGAGACCACAGAGCAGCACAATGACAGAGTCTGAAGGTGGCGGCAGTATGAGGAGACCACAGAGCAGTACAATGACAGAGTCTGGAGGTGGTGGCAGCATGAGTAGGCCACAGAGTGACACAATGACAGTCTGGAGGTGGTGGCAGCATGAGGAGAACTGCAAAAAAAAGGGGGTCAGTCAGCACATCCCAATGTGCAGGTGCATGCTTCCATGGCTAGAAACACAAAGAAAAAAAAGGCCATGCAACAGCACTCTGCAGACACAAATAAAGTACAATAATGCCATAATTATAGAAAACATTCTGGTGCTAATGCTACACTTATTTTGCAAATTTGAGATTCTTGGCAAATACAGTTTGTACAAAGTTATTTGGGCCCGCCTGCCAAACATCAAGGCGATCTCTATCAGACGGGAACCTAACACTAAATACTACCTGTAATGTCCCTGCAGAATGAGGAGAACACAGAGCGGCACAATGACAGTGTCTGAAGGTGGCATCAGCAGCATCAGAAAGAAGCCACAAAATGGCACGATTACAGAGTTTGGAGGTGGCGGCAGCATCAGGAGGCCACAGAGTGGCAATTTGATATACTTTGGAAGTGGGTGGCAATGCCAGTTCCCACTAAAGATGGTGGGTGAAAGAAGGAGCACTTGGCATCAGATGTGTGGCATCAGGCAGGTAACAGAATCAGAATAGTAGCTGAAGTAGGTAGCCAGAAGAAACCAGTCTCTTTTGTCAAATTGTTGGTGTGGCACCATGGATGATCTAGTCTGATACATCAGGCCAGGGCTGTTTCTTCAACCGGGTGGGCAAGATGGCCGCCCGGGGTGCTGTCAGAAGGGGGGCACTGGACATGTCGGTGGAAGAGCACAGGGAGATGAGCGCTTCCACTGTGGAAGCATTCATCTCCATAGTCATCTGTATCGCCGTCCTCAGGACAGCGATACAGATGGCTGTGCTGTGCTGCAGCAGGGGAGGGAGAGGTGTCTCCCTTCCCTGTCCCTCTGATAGGCTGCTGGCACAAGGCCCGCAGCCTGTCAGAGGCCGGTGCTGGCGGCACAATGATGTCATCGCGCCGCCTGAGCTGTACAGCGGGGGACACAGGCCAGAAGAGGCCTGCATCGCTTCGCTTCCAAGGAGGCAAGTATAAGGATTTATTTATTTTTTTATAAGAGGCACTTTACTGGCATATGGGGGGGAGAGAAGAGTGGCACTTTACTGGCACAAGGGGGGGGAGAGTAGAGTGGCACTTTACTGGCACATAGAGGGGAGAGGAGAATGGCACTTTACTGGCACATGGGGGGAGTGGAGAGTGGCACTTTACTGGCCTGTGCCCAGTGGCGGGGCCCAGACTCTGCATTAGGCAAGTCATCAAGATTAGACTAAGTGAGCAGGGCCCTAGAAATTCTACTACATGGGGCCCCGCTCACTTAGTCTAATGTTGCCTAACCTGAATGTAGGCATAATAAAAATTATCTTTCATGCAGCCTGCATGAAAGATAATTTTTATTATGCATACACAGGTTAGGCAAGATTAGACTAAGTGAGTGGGGCCCCATGTAGTAGAATAGTCACTGCTTGGGGCCCCGCGCTGTCATTATAAAAGCAGATGCTGGACCAGACTATCAGCGGATCCCCTGCGTTTGTCCACCTTGTCTGGCGGTGTCTGCTTGCTGCCTCGCTCGCAGACAGGTGGGTTGCCCTCCTTCTGATGTTGATCTTCGGTGTCTGCTGGGACCTGGTTACAGGTTTGAAATTTGAAGTATCGAATATATGTTGCTTAGTGTCCTCCTCTGCCTCAATGTTTGACCCCTCCTCCCCCATGCCCTATGTAATCATTTTCTCGATCTCCCCGCTTCGGCTATTCATTTATAGGGAATATGAGACAGAAGGTTAAAAGTTCTTAACTTTATAAAGTGTTGCTTAAAACAGGATTTAATAATACACATTCTCCGGGACAAAAGGCTTGGCAAATTGATTGTTCAGGAATTTCCCTCGTAGATTGGGATAATATATTGGTGAATTTAGGTTTAAGACAGTGCCTGTCTTAAATATAATTCCATATACTTATCACATTGACAGGGTAAGTCAATTAGACAAGAGCATCACATCTATAGCAACAGGGGGGTGAGCCCCTCAATGTTATTCTTATTTTAAATTTAAGTTTAGTTTCTTAAAATTTAAATCAAGTTTTGGTTCAATTTAATATTTTAAATTTAATTGAACATATTGAAGAATGGGGACAATTCGATGTGATAATTGGAGGCAGTCCTTGCAATGGCTTATCTGTGGTTAACCCGCACTGGAAAGGCCTTTATGGGGGCAGTGGACAACAGTTTTTTAACTTTCCGCAATTACTCAAAAAAGTGTTGCCTAAGACAGGAGAGAATCAGCCAGTCTTCTGGTTATTTGAGAACGTGGTTGTGATGGAGAAAGCATTCCAAAAAACAATTTATCTCCACCTGGAGACGAATCCTGTCAAGATTGATGCAAGGGCAGTATCGGCTGCTCATCGAGCCAGATACTTCTGGGGGAACCTGCCTGGCATGAACAAGCCTCTAGTAGCTACAGACAATGAGAAGACAAAGCTTCAAGATTTCTTGGAGCCCGGAAGATTCGCAAAGTTCATCAAGATTCAAACCATAACTACCAGCCCCTGGTCTCTTCGTCAGGGAAAAAACCATGAGTTCCCAGTCATCATGGATAGGAAGGGGGACATCCTGTGGTGCACGGAGATGGAGAGGGTCTTCGGATTTCCCCTGCACTATACAGATGTCTCAGAAATGAACTGCTGCTCCCGACAGAAGCTCCTGGGAGGATCATAGAGCGTCCGGTCATCCAGCATCTGTTCGCCCCGCTGAAGGATTATTTTGAAAGTGTGTAGAAGCCACATGGGGCTCCCATGCTGCAGATTTATCATGGAGACACCGGATTTTTTAATGTTGCATTATTATATAAAGAAAAAAAAAAGAAAAGAAAAAAATGAAGCCCCTTCATCACCCAGCTTCCAAGTGCGATCAGCTACATCATCATCATCAAGTACTATCTGCACATAACTGATGTTCTCCCCAACTGTCTATGGGTCAGGGGCCTGACCGCTTGCAACACCAGCTCCCATGCCACTCTCCTCATCACTACTTGCCCGCCTAGTGGAGGAAGCAGCGGATTTCTCCTACACATCTTGGCTGTTCAGTAGCTGCTTACTCTCTTCTAGTAACTCGTCCTCACTGTATAGTGGAGCTGAGCCCACAGCATACAATACTTCTCTGGCTGAGGGAGCAGAAAAGGACAGAGACAGCTTGAGGAAAGATGAGTGCATGGGGCCTGCTCCCGGGCCATGCCAACTAAGGATTGTTTCTGACGAACCCACTGACTCTTGGCTGGGGGTGTCTGATGTCACTTGCGACGAAGCCGAAGATCGAGTCAACCATTCAAGAACCGCTAGGTTGCTGGTCACGACACGACCACTAGCTGACACTGGGAGCTCAGGCCTCTCGAAGTGACCCCTGCTGCCACGGCCCCTTACTCTGCTGCGATCTGTGCCTACGCCAGAAACATTGAGGCCTTTGCCACTCCGCTGTGCAGGGCCTGGCACTTCCCTGTCTGACATACTGTTAGATTAAATAATCAAATGTTAGATCGAATATTTTTATTTTGCCACTAATACACGGCAAACTAGTTTTTAGAATATATCACTGCACCGCCGAACGTCAGTTAGCCCTTTTTCCACTTTTCCACAACACAAAAGGTTTTTCAACAGATAAATGCAACGATGAACGCCGAATATATTTTTATTTCGCCACTAATACACGGCAAACTGGGCTTTAGAATATATCACTGCACCGCACAACAGCAATTAGGACCTAATTTTTTTTCACTTTTCCACAACACAAAAGGCTTTTCAACAGATAAGTGCAACGATGAACAAACAGCGAATATATTTTTATTTCGTCACTAATACAAGGCACAAGGGCAAATATATTTTTCGGTTGCCACTAATACATAGCAAAAAGGGTTTACAACATATAACTGCACCGCACAAGGGCAAATAAGACGTACTGTAGAAATATTTCCTATAAATAATAAACCCTTTTAATGGCTGTATCAAACAGCACTTGTACCCCAATTACAAGAACGGTTTGCTGGAATGACAGAGCTCTATAATGGCAATTTGGATCCCCAGTCAGTGCACCAAGGTGTAATAGGATTCTTCCTATTACCCAGTCTGTAACCTCCCCTACCTCACTCTGTGCCATGTGGAACGATTCCTCCCTATCCTTTCCCTGTACTTATAAATCGTTTTTTCACCACAATCAAGTCTTTCCTATCACTGTCCCTAGCGCCTGCAGACACGTCTCTCCCTGCACTAAGTACACTAGTAAATGGCAGAATCTAATATAGCTGCCGCTATTTATAGGGATGTGACATCACAGGACTGGTTGGCTGCTGATTGGCTGCATGCATGTCAGTATGGGTGATCCCGCCTTCCCAAAGTTCATTTCTCCATGTCCTCAAATGTGTATAGTTGAGTATTTCTGTACATTAGCGGTAATGCATCTTTATTAGTTCAAACTGATCTTAATTGGCCCTGGTTATATGGCGTATAAACGAGTGACCATAGATAGAGAAAGAGGAGCATGAAGCATTTTGACAGAAAGCAGCAACAGTAGCATTCATTGCCAATTAGCAAGAAATACTCATGACTTTTGGCTGAGTTTTTTGCAGCAGTGTGTACACTAGTGTTGGGAGGGGTGGGCAACGCAATGTAGAGGAGCCGTTTATCATAAACACAGCTTGGGTAGGTGAATCGTGGAAAAACTGTTTTCCTGACAAATTTTGACAGTCTCTAAAGATTAAATAATGCTTTGTATATAATGCACTGTATAGTAACCAAATAGTAACTAGCTATAATTATATAGTACCAGGAAACGACTTCTCAAACTGTGCTAGAGACAAGATATTCTCTTGCCGTTAAATCCTAGAAGAGCTGATTCCAGTTACAACTGTGACTCATATCATTAGGACACATTTGCACCTGCCTCGTCGTTCTGTAGACAATTCAGTCTTAATTCTTTCGAGAACATTTCATTCCTGCTCACCATTTCCTACAATTTACTCTTCCTTTATCGTCCCAGTTCACCCGCTGACTCTTCTCTGCCCCTATTCAAATACTTCCCATTATATCACAATAAAATTTACCGTGATGTTTTGTACTGAAATGGAATATGCACCAAGGTCGCCACATTAGACCATGCTATAGGCACGCTAACTGCCTAACTGCTGGTGAAGTGGCAGTAAGCTAGAGCATACATGGAGGAGTTAAGTAGTAATGTTGAGCATGAATATTCGCATTGCGAATTTTTATCGCGAATAACGGCAGTTCGAGAATTCGCGAATATTTAGAATATAGTGATAAAAACCAATATTCATCAATTTTTTTTTCATCTGAAACCATTACCTGCCTGCTTCTTGCTTGTAGGCCAATGTGAGAAGGCTTCAATATTGTAGTCTGTAGTGAATTGGAATATTCTTCATTATTTAATTTATTTCATCTTATGCGAAAAATCGGTAATGTAATATGCGCGTTAAGTTGCCAAGTAAGGGCGGGTTATAGGCAACTTTCCTATTGGGTTGGCTTGCTTGAATTCACAAATATGTAGAATATAGTGTGATATATATTCATAAAAACGAATATTCGTTTTTTTTTTTTTTTTTCATCTGAACCCATTAGTAAATCTAATGGGTTCAGATGAAAAAAAAAAGACGAACATTCGTTTTTTAAGAATATACAGTATATCACACTATAGTCTACATATTCGCGAATTCTAGCAAGCCAACCCAATAGGAAAGTTGCCTATAACCCACCCTTACTCAATTAACGCGCATATTACATTGCCGATTTTTCGCATAAGCTAAAATAAATTAAATAACAAAGAATATTCTAATTCACTACAGACTAAGATATTGCAGCCTTCTCACATTAGCCCACAAGCAAGAAGCAGGCAGGTAATGGCCAATATGCGCACACAAATATTTCAATGGCGATTTTTCGCGATAAAAAAACATTGCACGAATATAATGAAGTCACGAATTTGCGAATATATAACGTATATTTAAGCAAAAAATTTGTGAAATATCGCGAATTGGAATATGGCACCTGCTGCTCATCACTATTGAGTGGTATGGAGAGTGCTATATACTTTATAGTACAGACTGATGCTCTTTTTACCATAATAACTACTGTACTTTACTAGCGTGAAAGCCCAGAAACTGTTTTCAAAATACGAGTTTATAGTATCAAGCCAGGAAATTATGGACACAGAGAGTGCCGATTTATCTTTGCATAAGTTTTCAATAGAATTTGCTGGTCATTTGTTCCCCATTGTCTAGCTCCCAACCACTTGCAGATGTTTTATGACTGATGGAACAGTGGACAAAACTCTCCAATGTACAATATACATCAAACTTAAAATACTCCTAAGTACTACTGCATTTCATATAAAGGGCCACGTATGCTTAGATGTCAACAGAAGTCTTAGTAGCAAGGAAATGATCACCCAGTGGACTTGTAGCTAAGCTATTCTCGGGTTTATCTGTAAATCCATCACACGAGACAGAAAAAAGTTCAGATTGAGATGATTTAGCTTGCTAGTATAGTAACGTCTATTACTAGAGACACAGTAAGGATAGAAGGATTGGATCACAATACAAGGTAGATGGAAAACATTCCATAATATTTAGTGAATGTTTTTTCATCTTTCCTGTTCTGTGAACTAATTCTCATTTTGTTCTAAAAAGATGTATGGAGAAACTGAGATCCTGGATGCATGTAAAGTGTGTTTACCTGCGCCAGCAGAAATATAATCTACTTACTCCAATGTCCCTGCAATTTATACAATGTGGGCCGTACCACACAAACCCTCAGAGAATGGATGAATGAACACAGATCAAATATAAAAAGGAAAATCTTGACGGACAGTGTATCACGCCACGTCGCACTACTACATGAGGGCAACCCCTCAGACCTGAAAGTAACCCCACTAGAACAAGTTTTCTCCTTCCGACAATTATGTCGGAAAGAGATGTTCTGGATATACCAGCTCAATACCCTCACCCCATATGGTCTGAACGAGACACTTGAACACGTCAATTATTAATTATCCGACTTAGGGGTCTTTCACACTAGCGTTTTTGTTTTCCGGCATAGAGATCCGTCGTCGGGTCTCTATGCCGGAAGAATCCTGATCAGGATCATCCCCATGCATTCTGAATGGAGAGAAATCCGTTCAGGATGCATCAGGATGTCTTCAGTTCAGGACCGGAACGTTTTTTGGCTGGAGAAAATGCCGCAGCATGATGCGCTTTTTGCTCCGGCCAAAAATCCTGAACACTTGCCGCAAGGCTGGATCCGGAATTAATGCCCATTGAAAGGCATTAATCCGGATCCGGCCTTAAGCTAAACATTGTTTCGGCGCATTGTCGGATCCGACATTTAGCTTTTTCTGACTGGTTACCATGGCAGCCAGGACGCTAAAGTCCTGGTTGCCATGGTAAAGTGTAGTGGGGAGCGGGGGAGCAGTATACCGTCTGTGCGGCTCCCGGGGCGCTCCAGAGTGACGTCAGGGCGCCCCACGCGCATGGATCCTCCGCTCCCCACTACTACTATGGCAACCAGGACTTTAATAGCGTCCTGGCTGCAATAGTAACCTCAAAGCATTTCAAAGACTGATCAGGATCCTGATCAGTCTTCTAATGCTTTCAGGCGACTTGCGTTCTAATGGATCCGGCGGGATGGAAGTGCCGGCCGGATCCTCAGAACGCAAGTGTGAAAGAGGCCTAACCATTCCCTATAATTTCTGTTACAACCATAATAATTCACTATATTCATCTATCTATATTTTTTATTTATTTATTCATATATTTATTTCAATACACATTTTAATTTAATTTATTTTATATATATTTATATATTACAAACAAAATAAAATAGAATATACTATATACATAATTTACCGTAGGACATTATATTACAAGATCCACCAAATCGTGGCACAATCTACCTATGATGTGAACTAATGTCCGCCTCACCACGCCCCTCTCTCACTCTAATACAGTATTAGATTACCATAATACCATAGGGTTTTGAAAACAAAACCAAGAAACATACATTGTCAGGTCACATTTTGAACCAAACCTGTAGTCCTAAACCTGAGATCTGTGTAATTTTTATTAATTTTAATTATTATTCTTTTAATTATTATTATTTTTTCAATCATTTCTTCACTCATTTTATTACATCCCTTTTAAACAAGACGTCATCATTTTTAAATTTCAAGATTACGTCATAAAATCAATAAGACATCACCCCCATTCTTCGATATAAGAGGCTTCTATATATACCCCCACAATAAATGTTCACTTTGTGGTTATTATAAAGAATATACGCAAAGTCACCTAATAATCGAAAGAACAACACAGGCCGGAAGACGAGCGTGCGTTCCAGCTTGGGACGCACATACAGTGACACTTCCGGACCTGCGCATAAACCAACGAATCGCTCCGTTTGAAGCGCAGCGATAGTAGCCTGGACATGCGCACCAGGTACAAGATGCGCTCCAGGCTGACACGCACGAACATCGCGCGCCCTTCCGGTCATGCGCACTATCACCCCCTGGCACTTCCGCTTCCGAAGCGCCGCGATTCTTCCAAACCCTCCCCCTTCAATTTGGCGGTATTTTCCTCATTACCTTGGGGTTATATATACCCCTTATACACATACAAAATGTTTTAAACTCCTGATGAAGGGACGTGCCTGTCCCGAAACGCGTTGAGCCGGATTTTAGACTGGAATAAAAGACATTTGAACAGAAGCCCCCTTGTGATTGGCTGCCTCCAATTTGATAAGATCCTTGAAGCGATCCAGGCTGGGGAGGTGTTTGGTTTACAGGTGTTTTATTCTTATCCTAGTAAACCGCGCCCCTCGTGAAGTAAGTTTAAATGTCTATTATATTTTTATTTTAATTCTTTATACTATATGATACAACTACTTTTTATACAAGTAACACCACTTATATGTAAAAAATTGTTATAGCTATCTACCCTCTATCCACAAAACATTGGCGCTCAAAATTGGGTTCTTGGAATAGGCGGTATCTGAGCGAGGTTTTGACACCTACTCACCCTCCTATCTCCTCCCACTTTACACCTTCTGCACAATGTCAGGCTCAGATTAAATTACTGGGGAACGGCAGAGAGGTGTGTGTGTATTGGCACTCTACAACTACATATTGAGAGCACAGGGCACTGCTGCCCCACACACCAACACTGTGAGTGCCCAGTTGGAATTGTAAAGAGGCTGGAGCAGCTGGGTCCCACACCAGCATACGGGGTAGACACATTTCAACAGGGAGTGTTCAGATAAGAAAAGGATCCTCACAGAACAGAGCAGTCTCGACACTTCCATGGCAAACAGCTATCGTTCTCCCTTATGAGGAAAGATGATTGAGGGGAAAGGAGCACATTCATTTCTACAGGTCCCTTGACTGAACCTCAGAGCCCACATAATGGTGCAATTGCTCAATTGTAATCACACATGCCCTGATTTAAAGGGAAGTTATCCTGGTGATAAGATCTCTTTAACCCCTCAGATGCTGCAGTCAAAGCTGACCATGGCACCTAAATGATTTAAGAGAGGGAGTAAGACCATTTTTTGTGCTGTCACTGAAGAATGCCAATCGGTCTATAGCAGCTGGCAACCTAACAATGAACCCAATGAACAGTGGAATTTTACTGGTTCTTAAAGGGGTTTCCCAATAAAAGGGTGAGACAGTTTATGGCAGCTTCTAGAAAAGTGCTGGAAGCAGCAGTACAGTCAGCTTACAAATGGGCTGTGATTAGAGCATGTCCATCACTGTCCCCTTTTGTGGAGCTTTAGGCCCCTTGTGCTGTCTCCTGTGGAAGCATAACAATTAGTGTTGATCGAGCATGCTCGGTGAACACCAGTTCGGCTCGAGCATTTCAATGCTCTGCACATGGCGTTACTCGGCCGAGTACCGCATGTGCTCGAGCGCAATGCTCGAGTCACCTCCCCGCACGTTTCTTGGCTGCTATGCAGCCAATAAACGTGCAGGGAGATACTGGCACCACAGTAATGCCGTAGCCATGTTGGCTACTGGCATTACAGTGATTGGCTGACCGGAACGCGTCATCGGGTGCTATATATGCTCAGTTTTAGTCAATGAGAGCTAAGCATAGGAAGGGACAGACAGTGTAGGGAGTGTTATTGGAAGATTTTTATTAGAAAAACTTTTCAGAGACCCAAAAGTCATTTTAAGGCTACTGTGTGTGACAGCAGCAATATATGTTTGTAGCTCAGCATGCGCTAAATTGCTCAGTCTTAGGGAGAGCTGTGCATAGGAAGGGACAGACAGTGTAGGAAGTGTTATTGGAAGATTTTTATTGGAAAAACTTTTTAGAGACCTAAAAGTCCTTTTAAGGACTATTGTGTGTGACAGCAGCAATATATGTTTGTAGTGTAACCTGCTCTAAATTGCTCAGTCTTAGGAAGAGCTGTGCATTGGAAGGGACAGACAGTGTAGGGAGTGTTATTGGAAGATTTTTATTAGAAAATTTTTCAGAAACCCCAAAATCTTTTTAAGGACTATAGTGTGTGACAGCAGCAATATATATTTTTAGCGCATCCTGCGTTAAATAACGTCTAATAGACCGCAGCGGACAGGTAAATTATCCACGCCACATCTTCTGTGTAAAGTGTACGCATCCCAAAAATATCTGAGACATCTGTGCAACATCTGCAGTGTAACGTGTGCGCTTAAAAAATTTATCAGTGACATACAGTGTACTTTTTCAATAGACGGTCTCCGCTGCGGACAGTGACATTAGCTGCGCAACATCTGCAGTATAACGTGTGCGCTGAAAAAATTTATCAGTGACATACAGTGTACTTTTTCAATAGACGGTGTCTGCTTCTGAGAGTGACATTACCAGGCCCACATCTAAAGAGTAACGTGTGCGTTTAAATTTTTTATCTGTAACATACAGTGTACTTTTTCTGTAGACGCTGCGAACAGTGACATTACCTGTGGTACCTCTCCAATATATTGTTTCTTCATCCCAAATATCTGTGACATTCCCTGTAATTTTTTATTAGCCACTGGTGACAGCATTGACAATATCTGCGGGATATCTCCAGTGTAACGTGTGCGTATAAAAAATGTATCTGTGATATACAGTATACTTTTTTAATAGACAGTGTCTGCTTCTGAGAGTGACATTACCAGGGTACCATCTAAAGTTTAATGTGTGCATTTAAAAAAATGTATCTGTGACATACAGTGTACTTTTTCAATAGATGGTGTCCACTTCTGAGATTGACATTACCAGGGCCACATCTAAAGAGTAAAGTGTGCGTTTAAAAAATGTATCTGTGACATACAGTGTACTTTTTCAATAGACGGTGTCTGCTTCTGAGAGTGACATTACCAGGGCAGGGGGTGGCAAAAGGGAGAAGGCGGGCCCCACCAAACAGGCCTGCAACTGTTCCACGGAGCACCCCCTTGCGGAAAGCTCCCTTGCCAAGGGGTAGGTGTTCCGCAGTATGCGCTTTTTTGAAGAGTGCGGACGACAAAAGAAAAGTAGCTTGCAACCTGTGCCATACCAAAATGAGCCGGGGAGTGAACACTAGCAACCTCATCACCACCAGCATGATCCACCACATGGCATCCAAGCAGGGTCACACCACTGTCTCCTCTTCCTTTATGTTACGTGCTACTGGCCAGTCTCCTGTCACAGGCGCAGGCCCGGATGCCTTCTGCCCTGCACGTGGACCTTCTCAAGCACCATCAGCGACCACTTCCACTTCCCTGTCCCAGCACAACGTCCAAATGTCCTTATCCCAGGTACCCACCCACAGGCCATAGCACTAAATGCGCAGCTTTCCAAATTACTGGCCCTGGAAATGTTGCCATTTAGGCTTGTGGACAGTGAGGCCTTCCACAGCCTGATGTCGGCGGCCGTCCCGCGTTACACAGTCCCCTGCCGCCACTATTTTTACACCAACATCTGTCCTGTAACATCACACATGCCCTGACCAACGCAGTTAAAGGATTTAATAGGGTATTTATTCCAATAACAGGGCCTCTTAAGAGTCCTGTATTGTTATTTATCGTCACTACCTCCCCAAGTTGGGAGTGGGTAATTGGCGCGCCTGCTGCCTTCCTTGGATGTGGTAGCTGTTTCTCCGGAATCAAACCCTGACTCCCCGTTACCCGTGGTCACCATGGTAGGTGCAGAAAGTACCATCGAAAGTTGATAGGGCAGACATCCAAATGGATCGTTGACGTCACGGGGACATGCGATCAGCCAGAAGTTATCTAGAGTCAACAAAGCGGCAGCAGGCCCTCGCCCATAATGTTTTTGATGGTCATTTCACCTGCAGGCCCTCGCATTTTAGTCTTAAGCGCGAATATAAGAATTGCGAATTTTTAGCACGAATATGGGCCCTTCGAGAATTCGCGAATATTTTGAATATAGTGATATATATTTGTTAAAACAAATTTTTTTTTTTTTTATCTGAACCCATTACCTGCCTGCTTCTTGCTTGTAGGCCAATATGAGAAGGCTGCAATATCGTAGTCTGTAGTGAATTAGAATATTCTATCTTTATTATTTAATTTATTTCATCTTATGCGAAAAATCGCTAATGGTATATGCGCATTAATCGAGTAAGGGTGGGTTATAGGCAACTTTCCTATTGGGTTGGCTTGCTAGAAATCGTGAATATGTAGAATATAGTGATATATTCGTAAAAACTAATATTCATTTTTTTTTCCATCAGAACCCATTACCTGCCTGCTTCTTGCTTGTGGGCCAATATGAGAAGGCTGCAATATCGTAGTCTGTAGTGAATTAGAATATTCTATCTTTATTATTTAATTTATTTCATCTTATGCGAAAAATCGCTAATGGTATATGCGCATTAATCGAGTAAGGGCGAGTTATAGGCAACTTTCCTATTGGGTTGGCTTGCTAGAAATCGTGAATATGTATAATATAGTGATATATTCGTAAAAACTAATATTGTTTTTTTTTTTCCATCTGAACCCATTACATTTTCTAATGGTTCAGATGAAAAAAAAATGAATATTAGTTTTTACGAATATATATCATACTATATTCTACATATTTACGAATTCTAGCAAGCCAACCCAATAGGAAAGTTGCCTATAACCCGCTTTTACTTGATTAACGCGCATATTACATTGACGATTTTTCGCATACAAGAGAATAATCTCGAATACGAATATTCGCGAATATTCGTGAATATTCTACCACATATTTGCAAAATATCGCAAATTCGAATATTGCCCCTGCCGCTCATCACTATCACATATAATGTTTTAGAAGGTCAGCTCACCTGCAGGTCCTCATCTACAATCTTTTACAGGGTCAGCTCACCTGCAGGCCCTGGCATATAATGTTTTAGAAGGTCAGCTCACCTGCAGGCCCTCACCTACAATCTTTTAAAGGGTCAGTCCACCTGCAGGCCCTCGCATTTGATGTTTTAGAAGGTCAGCTAACCTGCAGGCCCTCACCTACAATATTTTACAGGGTCAGCTCACCTGCAGGCCCTGGCATATAATGTTTTAGAAGGTCAGCTCACCTGCAGGCCCTCACCTACAATCTTTTACAGGGTCAGCTCACCTACAGGCCCTCGCATATAATGTTTTAGAAAGTCAGCTCAGCAGCAGGCCCTCACCTACAACCTTTTTGAAGGTCAGCTCAACAGCTGGCCCTCAACCATAATGTTTTATAGGGTCAGCTCAGCAGCAGGCCCTCAACCATAATTTTTTCGGTGGTCATCTCAGCAGCAGGCCCTCAACCATAATATTTTATAGGGTCAGCTCAGCAGCAGGCCCTCAACCATATTTTTTTCCTGAGCACCCTAGCACACTGTAGTCAATGGGAGAACCAGAGCATTAAACCAGACACCCCCTGCTCTGAAGAGGGAAGGGTGTCTGGTTCACATAAAAAGGTCAGAGATTGATGGAAACACCACTGAAATGGATCGGGAAAAGCATGGGGAGGATGTCTGGATGCATCTTGGACTCCCAGGTCGCTGCTGGGAAAGAAGTTTTCCGAGTAGTACGCCAATGTTAAACTGAAGATAAAATCATTTCAGAGGAAAAATAGTTAGCAAAACATTCTTTGCTGTATATTTACTTGTATATAAAGTGCAAGCGCTGCCAAAAATTACAAGGAAAAGGCACTCCGATAGAACCACACATCACATAAAGAAGGGCCTCATTCACATTGTGGTACAATTGTTCAGGTAGTGGGACTCCTACACTCCTACACTCATAAAGCCTATGCACTAAGTGAGAGGACTGCCAAATATAACACGGAACCGGAACTCCAATACACCCTTTATTATACATAAAGGAGGGCATCATGCACACCCTTTAAAATTATGATTGATGGCATGCTGGTGACCCTCAAAAACATTTAGAGCAAGAGCCTGCTGGTGACCCTCTAAAACATTAGGGGTGAGGGTCTGCTGCTGAGCTGACCATCTAAAACATTAGGAGCGAGGGCAGCCTAATAAGCATGTTGATATGATGGAGGAGGAGGACGAGAAAAGAAAGATTGAACCATATACCCTTTTTTGTGGTGGAAGGGGTGCATGGGAATACAGTGTATTCAATGCACCATAAAAGCCACATTTAACCTCTTAAGGACGAAGGGCGTACATGTACGCCCTTCGTCCGCATTCTAAAGATGGCGCCCGCTCCCGCACGGAGCGGGCGCCCGAGCTGCGGGTAAAAGCTTGATTCATCAAGCTGACACCCGCAGCTCATGTCCGCGACCGGCAGCGATGCCGATCGCGGACATTTAACCCCTCAGATGCCGTGGTCAATCCTGACCACGGCATCTGATCGCAAAAACCGAAAGTTTCACTTTCGGTTTTGCTCGGCTCCCTGATGGCCACAAGGGGAGCCGGAGCATGCATGTAGTACCCTAGGTTTCTGTGAATGAAACCTAGGTTACTACTAAGTATTCCTATGGAGCCTATGACTGTAATAGGCTCCATAGGAAATATGCGATTTTCTCATATATTCCAATGCTATTGCATTGGAATATATGAGAATAGCAATCTGATGATTGCATCTTATAGTTCCCTATGGGAACTATAAGAAAGTGGTAAAAAAAAAAAAAAGTTTAAAAAATAAAAATTAAATAAAAAAATATAAAAATTCAAATCACCCCCTTTCCCCAAAATGAAAATAAAATAAATAAAAAATAAAAATTACACATAATGGGTGTCACAATGTGCGAAAACGCCCATACTATAATAATATTAAAAATATTCACCATACGGTAAACATAAAAACGGAAGAAAGCGTCCAAATGGCTAATTCGCCATTTTTGGACGCTTCATTTCCTAAAAAAATGAATAAAAAGTGATCAAAACATCATACGCACCCCATAATGGTATCAATTAAAAGTTCAGATTGCCCCGCAAAAAATGAGCCCCTACACTGCTCCGTACGCATAATTACAAAAAAGTTATAGGGGTCAAAACATGGCGACAAAAAAATAAAATAAAAAAATTCCCACTTTTAATTTTTTTCACTATCAAAACGCAAGAAAAACTATACATATTAGGTATTGCCGGATTCGTACTGACCTGAAGAATAAAATTAACCAGTCAGTTTTATCGCAAATCGAACGTTGTAATTTAAAAACCCGTAAAACTGTGGTGAAATTGCTTTTTTTTTGCAATTTCACCCCATTTGGAATTTTTTTCCCGTTTCCCACTACATCACATGCAAAAATAAATGGTAGCGTTAAAAAGTACAACTTGTCCCGCAAAAAATAAGCCGTCATATGGCTATGTGAGCGGAAATATAAAAATGTTATGGCTTTTGGAAGGCAGGGAGCGCAAAACAAAAACGCAAAAATCCCAAAACCCCCGGTCCTTAAGGGGTTAAAATGCCTTTATGTTCAGCCGCTTGCCTATGGTGGAGTAAAGAAGTCAGAGACAATCCAGGCCTTGTTCATTTTTATAAGAGTCAACCAGTCAGCATTTTCAGTTGACAGATGGATGCGCTTATCAGTTATTATGCCCACAGCAGCACTAAATACCAGCTCTGACAAAACGCTGGCGGCAGGGTAGGCCAACACCTTCAAGATGTAGAGCGCATGTTCGTGCCACATGTCATGCTTGGACACCCAATAGTTGTAAGACACAGAGGGATCATTGAGGACGCTAACATGGTCTGCTACGTACTCCTTCACCATCTTCCAAATTTTTTCCCTCCGTGTGACACTAGGCCGTGCATCAGGTTGATGGTGCTGGCGGGCTGTCATTAAACTGTGTTACCCTGCCTCTGTTGGAACTGCTGTGTGTTCCCCTCATCTCCCCTCCTCGGTTGCCCAAGGAACTACGTACTCTGCCGCCAGGGTTTTCAGCTAGAAATTTTTGGAGCAATTTTTCAACAAGGACCTTCTGGTATTGCACCAGTTTGCTAGTCTTCTCCACCACAGGAATGAGAGATGAGAAGTTTTCTTTGTAGCGGGGGTCGAGAAGGGTGAACAACCAGTAATCTGTGTTGGTCAAAAAGCTTATAACGCGCTGGTCACGGGAAAGGCAGCATAATATAACGTCAGCCATGTGTGCCACAGTCCCAACAAACAGGACTTCGCTGTCCTCATCAGGATGATGACTCTCAATCTCCTCATCCTCTTTCTCCTCTTCTACCCATCCACGATGAACAGATGGAATAAACCTGCTATGAGTACTACCCTCTGTAGCGAAGGCAACCGTCTTCTGCTCCTCCTCATGATCATCCAATTCGCGCTGAGAAGACGAAATGAGGGTGGTCTGGCTATCACCCTGTGTACTGTCTTCCCCCATTTCCACCTCTTCCACATGCAAAGAATCTGCCTTCATTGTAAGCAGCGAGCGTTTCAGTAGACACAGAAGTGGGATGGTTTCGCTGATAATAGCGACATCGCCGCTCACCATCTGTGTTGATTTCTCAAAGTTGCGAAAAACCTCACAGAGGTCAGACATCCATGCCCACTCATCGCTTGTGAAGAGCAGAAGCTGACTGGAAAGGCGACGACCATGTTGCAGCTGGTATTCCACTACTGCCCTCTGCTGCTCACAAAGCCTGGCCAACATGTGGATTGTCAAGTTTCAGCTCATGCTCACGTCGCACAACAATAGGTGAGCTGGAAATTGCAAGCGCTGCTGCAGCGTTGCCAGACCGGTGGCAGCTGTAGATGACTTTTTTAAATGGGCACACATGCGGCGCACCTTCACCAGTAGCTCAGGCAAATTGGGGATGGTTTTGAGAAACCGCTTAACCACTAAGTTTAACACATGAACTAAACATGGTTTGTGTGTGAGCTTGCCGAGCTCCACAGTGACCACCAAGTTACGGCCATTATCAGACACAACCCTGCCTGGTTGTAGGTTGAGTGGCGAGAGCCACAGCTAAATCTGGTCCCTTATACCCTGCCACAGCTCTGCGCTAGTGTGCTGTTTGTCAACTAAGCAAATAAGTTTCAGCATGGCCTGTTGCCGCTTCTCCACTGCAGTGCTACACTGCTTCCAGCTACTGACTGATTGCTGACTGGTGCTGCAAGATGATAATTCAGAGGTGGAAGTAAAGGAGAAGGGGGAGGAGAAGAAGCGGGGGTTGCAGCAACTAATGTAGGTAGTGGCGGAAATCCTAATGGAAGTAGGGCCTGCAATACTTGGCGTCAGTAGCACCTGTGCCATCCCAGGGTACAACTTGCTCCCGGCCTCCACAACGTTCACCCACTGTGCCGTCAGGGAAATGTAGTGTCCCTGGTCACAAGCACTTGTCCATGTGTCAGTCATTAAGTGGACCTTCCCAATAACTGCGTTGGTCAGGGCATGGGTGATATTGCGGGACACATGCTGGTGTAAGGCGCGGATGGCACAGCGGGCAAAATAGTGGCGGCTGGAGACTGAGTAACGAGGGACGGCCACCGCCATTAGGCTGCGGAAAGCTTCAGTGTCCGCAAGCCTAAATGCCAACATTTCCAGGGCCAGCAATTTAGAAAGGTGCGCATTTAATGCTATGGCATGTGGGTGGGTGGCTGGGTATTTGTGCTTTCATTCAAAGGCCTGGGGTATGGACATCTGTATGCTGCACTGGGACACAGAAGTGGATGTGCTAGCTGATGGTGCTTGCAAAAGTCCAGGTGCAGGGCGGGAGGCATCAGGGCCTACGTCTTGGACAGGGGATTGGCCAGCACGTAACACAGGGGAAGACGAGGCAGTGGTGTGACCCGCAGACATTGATGGTGGACCCAGGCGTTCGGTCCACCTATTAGGGTGCTTTGATGTCATGATCATGCTGGTGGTGGTGAGGTTGCTAGTATTCACTCCCCTGCTCATTTTGGTACGGCACAGGTTGCAAATGACAATTGTTTTATCTTGCGCACTTTCATCAAAAAGGCGCCAGACTGAGATACTCCTACCCCTTGTCAAGGGAGTGCTCCGGGGAACAGTTGCGGGCTTGTTTGGTATGGCCCGCCTTCTCCCTTTTGCCACCCCACTGCCTCTTCCAGCCTGTTGAAGTGCTGGGGATCCCTTCCCCTCTGTACTGCTGTCCTCGCTCGGCTTGCTACCTTCCCAGGTTGGGTCAGTGATTTCATCGTCCGCCACCTCCTCTTCCAATTCCTCTCTCTGGTCATCCTGCTGACTTGACCTAACAACAACCTAATTGCGGTTGACTTATTGGCAAATGTGTCTCATCATCATCATCCACCTCGTGAAACACTAATTACCGTTCCCCCACCGTCATCTTTTCCTGACTGTGAATGTTCAAGAGTTTGGGAATCAGGGCACAAGATCTCCTCATGTCCCTCTTCAAGCGGGCTTGGTAAGAGGCCCAAGTTAAGGAATGGGTGTGGGATTACTTGTTTGCAAAGACTCTCCATGGTGGGTGGAAGGAGGATCAGGGTGAGGATTCTGTTGACCAGACTCTTGGCTGCTGAGACTGGACTTTGTGGAAGACAGGGTGGTGCTTAACCGACTGGAAGCATTATCTGCTGCAATCCAACCGACCACCTGCTCGCACTGGTCTGACTTTGAGAGTGGTGTCCTGCGCCGCCCTGCAAACTGGGACATGAAGCTAGGTATCATGGATGATTGTGTTTCTGCCGTTTCACTGCGCCTAGGGCCACGGCCTCTGCATTCTCACTCAGCAACATGGCCACTTCCCTGTCCCTTACTGCTTGCCTTCATCATATGAAATGGTTTATATGCTTGCAAGTATGTCATACGTACAGTAGCGCAGTTTTTTTTAGTGTATGCGCAAATAAATTACAGTCAATGTCACTAATATTTGGGATGCAGAAACGTTATACAGGAGAAGTACCACGGGTAATTGTCTGCTGTCAACAGCGACTAATAAAAAATTACACTCAATGTCACAGATATTTGGGATGCGGAAACGTTATACAGGAGAGGTACCACAGGTAATGGCGCTGCTGTCAACAGCAGCTAAGAAAAAATTGCAGTCAATGTCACAGATATTTGGGATGTGGAAATGTTATACAGAAGAGTTACCGCAGGTAATGGCACTGCTGTCACCAGCAGCTAAGAAAAAATTACAGTCAATGTCACAGATATTTAGGATGCGGAAACATTATACAGCAGAGGTACCACAGTTAATGGCGCTGCTGTCAACAGTGGCTAAGAAAAAATTACAGTCAATGTCACAGATATTTGGGATGCGGAAACATTATACAGGAGAGGTACCACAGGTAAAAGCACTGCTGTCATTAGCGGCTAAGAAAAAATTACAGTCAATGTCACACATCTTTGACGGTTTTCATCCTTCCTGCCCAGGCCATTTTTTGCAAATCTGTCACTTTATGTGGTAATAACTTTAAAACGCTTTTACTTATCCTGGCCATTCTGAGAATGTTTTTTTCGTCACATATTGTACTTCATCACAGTGGTAAAATTGAGTCAAATATTTTTTTTTTTTTATAAAAACAAAAACATTTTGAAAAATTAGCAAATTAGCAAATTTCAATTTCTCTACTTTTATAATAGATAGTAATACCTCCAAAAATAGTAATTACTTTACATTTCCCATATGTCTACTTCATGTTTGGATCATTTTGAAAATGACATTTACCGTAATTTTTTTGGGACGTTAGAAGGCTTAGAAGTTTAGAAGCAAAAATTAGAAGCATAAAATTTTTAAGAACATTTCCAAAACCCAATTTTTTTATAAATCACCCCATTTTAGAAACTACACCCCTCAAGCTATTCAAAACTGAATTTGAAAACTTTTTTAACCCTTTAGGTGCCTCACGAAAATTAAAGGAATATGGGAATGAAATTTCTAAATTTTACTTTTTTTTAGCAGATTTAAAATTGTTATCTATTTTTTTCTGCAACACATCAAGGGTTAACAGCCAAACAAAACTCAAAATCCCTGAATCTGGAGTTTACAGAGACACCCCATGTGTGCTCAAAAAACTGATGTATGGGCACACAGCATGCTTCAGAGACGAAGGAGCACCATATGGCTTTTGTAGAGCGGATTTAGCTGGAATGGTAATTGGGACCTATGTAGCATATGAAGACACACTGAGATGGCCCTACAGTGGAAACCCCAAAAAGTGACCCCATTCCGGAAACTACACCCCCAAGGAATATTTCAAGGTGTGTAGTGAGCACTTCGACCCATCAGGCGTTTCACAGAATTAGAAAACACTTGGCTGTGAAAATAAAAAATAAAAAAAAATCCAGAAAAATTTGCTTTACACCCACATTTTTCACTTTTACAAAGGGTAACAAGACAAAATGCACCCAAATTTTGTTCACCATTTCCCCCCGAATAAGGCAACACCCCATGTGTGCCCAAAAACTGATGTATGGGCGCACAGCAGGCTTCAGAGTGGAAGGAGCACCATATGGCTTTTGGAGAGCGGATTTAGCTGGAATGGTATTTGGGACCTATGTCGCATGTGAAAACACCACCCTGAGGTTGCCCCACAGTGGAAACCGCCAAAAACGAACCCATTCCGGAAACTACACCCCTCAAGGAATATTTCAAGGTGTGTAGTGAGCACTTCGACCCATCAGGCATTTCAAATTGAAACCAAACTACGCAAACTATGTACAGTCTGCGGACTGCTCATACCAGATCATATAGAGCAAGTAAAACTATTGGTTAAGCCTCAGATATACCTCTCAGAGAGATCATAAAGTGATTAAATAACTTGAAGTCAATGTACAGATACTGAAGAGAGAAAAATATCCACCATTTTATGTTGAATAAAAAGATTGAACAGTTAAACCGCCATTTTGTGATACTTTGTTCAACACGTGTTTTGTACATGGACTGTCTGCTGTGGAAGTGGCAGTGTTATATATGAAGAAAAGTTGAAGTTAATAAAGAAGTTATCTTAATCATTTGGTGTGCTCTTTAAAAAGGACCTTTCACCAATATAATACCCCCCAAATAACCCTCCTACCGGATAGTGCGTCATCCGGTGATGTTCCTTGAGATCCTTCTCCCTAGCTGAAAGACCAGCGCTGCGATTGGCTGCTCTCTCAGCCGGGGAAGCCAGCACACACGCCACCAACCAGGATGTTTAGCAACGCCCCGTACAAAAGTCCGCCTCATTTGCATATGAGGCGGCAGAAGAAACGGGGCGATTAGGAAGGAAATAGGGGGTCGATTTAAAAAAAAAATGGGGAACATCAGTGGATGACGCACTATCCGGTAGGAGGGTTATTTGGGGGGTATTATATTGGTGAAAGGTCCTCTTTATACCTACTGCTTCCATAGAACAGCGCTAGAGGAATTACAGAGTAATAGACAGTCTGGTTAGACTAAAAGGTCAGAGATATCAAAATTCTTCTAATGCCACAGCGCAAAAGGCACTTCATAGTGCTGCGCCTGCCACAGCACCCCCGTACGAACATTTTAAGGAGTGGAAAGGACACTTTTGACCTAACAGCTGTTTCACAGAAATGAATATGTAGAGGTTGCTGAAAAGTGGATATGTAAGCAATGCGGACAAAATTTGAGATATAGGGTGGTAAAACTACAGGGTACATCATGGATGAAATTAATTTAATACTCCATGGATGAGTGGTAGATTTTAAAACACTCCTTCATGCACAGGCCAGGTTTTTCAGGGCAGGTTTCGCAGTAGTAAATGGTGTCCTTCCTAATACCCCTTTTTGAACACACTCTGCATTTTTTTGGGTCCTTCCCTTTCTTGCTGTCTGGGGGACTGCAGCTGGGAAATGTTGTCCTGGTCCCAACTGTTACTTACAGAAGTACTGGGGCGCTCTTCTGCTTGGTTTGGAAGCATTAGGGCCTTGATCACTACTTCTTGAAAGTGAAGAAATGTTCCTGTGTGTCCGCTAGATTTATATAGCATGTGCACATTGTACATTGCCGTCTGTACAATGTGTACAGCCAGATTTTTCTACCACACTTTTGTTTTTCGTGTGACACTGTAAGGCTTCAGAACTTGATCTGAACTTGCCTGTTGTAGTCCTGAATAGGGTTGAGTGAACTCGAACTGTAAACTTCAGGTTCGTACCAAACTTTAGGGTTTTTGGTACCCAGACCCGAACCCGGACATTTCCATAAAAGTTCGGGTTTGGGTTCGGTGTTCGGCGATTTCTTGGCACTTTTTGAAAGGCTGCAGGGCAGCCAATCATTAAGCGTTTCACTAGTCTGCCCTTAAAAGCCATCACAGCCATGCCTACTAATGGCATGGCTGTGATTGGCCAAGTGCAGCATGTGACCCGGCCTCTATATAGCGCCGTACGCCAGTCTGCTCTTCTCAGTGTAGGGATAGGATGCTGCTGCTGCTGTGAGGGAGAGATTAGGGAAGAATACTGGTGCACTTGGTGTTCAATCTTCAAACTACAGTGATTATTGAGGGTGCTATGCTACATTTTTGTACCTAGCCCTGAGCCCAGAGACACTGAAAAATAACTTTTAATCCATCTGCTAGTACGGTGGGCGTCAGTGGCCATTTTTTCAACTGCAGTGCACTTGCAACTGCATGTGTGCCAGGGACATTACTTTAATTCTGTTCTGGTAGCTCAGTGGAGGACAAATTCTCTTTTTTGGCCAGTCAAGTACCCCTGCAGCCTGCAGTGCATACCTGACAGTGAAAATGATTCAATTACATTAGTTATATATAATAATTTTACGGGCTATGCTACTTTTCTGACAGTCCAATTAAACCGTTACATACTGCAGTTACATTGCTGCTATACAAAAGCCATTTTTTTTTTGTGCTAGATAGCAAATTTGCGTACTACGCTGCATTTCTGAATAGTCAAATACAACTGTAACATACTGCATTTACATTCGTGCTATAAAAAAAACACACTTTTTGTGCTAAATAGGCGACAGGAACGTAAATTTGTAAAAATCCGCAATACACAGGCACCTTTCCGTGTGCATTTAGCATCACGGATGCGGACCCGTTCACTACGGAGTGCTTCCATGGGGTTCTGTTCCGTACTTCCGTTCCGCAAAAAGATAGAACTTGCTCTATCTTTTTGCGGAACGGACGAATGCAGACCCATTAAGGTTGAATGGGTCTGGATTTATCCCGGAGGCCATATGGAGGTTGCCCTTGCATTGGGGACCGCAAATTGGGTTACCCAATGCATGGAACGGCCCACCTACGGCTGTGTGAATGAGCCCAAACAGAGATACTAATCGTTATCACAGCACAGTGATTCCTATCACACTACCTAACACCCTGCACTGGAACCTCAGCTACACTATATCACTATCTAACCTACACTGACTATCTCCCACTAACTACAGTATCTGTATTATATATGAGCTAACTATCAATGTAATTAAATGAGGATGCAGATAAATCTGCAAAGCACAGAGCACAGCAATGACACTGCTGTCTCTCTCAGAACTGCAAAAACAGTAGAAAATGGCTGCTGGGGAGGTTCTTATATAGTGAAGGGGTAGGCAACATTCCTATTGGTTGCTTGGTTGCTAGTGATGTTGCTAAGCTCTGACAAAGATATTGCAATTTGCAACCTTCTCATTGGCCCACAAGCAAGAAGCAGTAGTATTGATGAAAAAAAAAATAGAATATTCGCGATAAAAATTAACGATTAGAATATTGGCGATCATCACTAGTGGTATAGCTTGGTGGTAAGTGGTCTGTCTTGCATGAAAAGATCCTACATTCAAGCCCCAGGAGAGACTTACATACGATAATCTTTTTTTTTAATTGAATTATCTCTTTTATTTAACCCATAATAAAAAGCTATACTATAATAAATAATATATAATCACATATCAATAATAATAAACGGCCAAAATGTATTAAGAATAGTGTTTTTTTTTTCTTAGAAACCTGAAACCTATTACGGGGTTTATTCAGACAATATAAATATGATTATAAAGAAACCAGTAATATTTATTAGGTTTTAAAAATATTTGTGGTCATTTTTTCAGACCAGCATTTTACAGCGTTATGTAGAGGCACCGGCCTCTACGTAGGTGCAACTGGCACCTAAAAGATTTAAATCTATGCCAGCTCCTGTGGTGGCGTAGATTTAGGTCATTTTCTATGTCAAAAACCGGCGTACAAAATGATAAATAAGATGGGCCTGCCAGCCCATCCTCTTCCTCACCCACGCTTCCTTTTTTAGAACTGGCGTACGTGGTGTGAGAGGGGAAGAAGTCTCAGATTTGGCTTTAAATCCCTTTTATGACCAAATCTGCAACAGATAAATGCCAAAAAGTAGCGTATATCTATTCATAAATTACCCCCATTATTCTCAATATGATAAGGATATAGGGCCAGATTTATCATTACACTTACATATTACTCCACTTTTACATATGCCCAAAGCCACTTTTGGCTAGTCAGCGGCTTTACAAAAGTCGCACATCTTTACAAAAAAGTCGCATGTTCTATTAAAAAGTCGCATATGATAAGCATGGTCCCTGGAGTGAAACAGCGCTTTTTTTTTTTTACTTTTTTGCGACTTTTTAAATGGTCGCAATAGTAAATCTGTCTAGAGATTAATTTACATAACAAAACACGTCCACTTTCACAAAGCTGGAAAGCTTAGTGCAGAGTTTGAAAAAGTCGCAAAAAAATTCACAATTTTACGGATTGCGCATGTTTTGCGACTTTTTCACTCCATTAAAGTGACTTTAGCTAATGATAAATCGGGCCCATAGACTTTTATTAGGGGTTAAATTTCTGAAGAAACAAACCTGTAAGTCTCTTAGATTGAAATCTGGGATCACTTTATGCAAAAACAAACACCACCAAGCTACGGCATTACCACATAGAGCAATATGATTTTTATATGTTTATAAGCTGACACATATTACTGGTGTCTTTATAATCATGTAATCTACTTGTGAATAAAGCAGTAATATGTATATTAGCTTTCTGAGCAGATCTCAATGTAATGAAGCTATAGTACAGGGATCAGCAACCTTCCGCACTCCAGCTGTTGTGAAACTACAATTCCCAGCATACTCCATTCATTTCTATGAGAGTTTTTAGAAGAGAAGGGCAAGTATGCATGCTGGGAGTTGTAGTTTCACAACAGCTGGCGTGCCGGAGATTGCCTACCCCTGCTATAGTACATAAGGTTAAGGATATTTACATGCTAGCACACAGCTCTAGGACACAGCTCTGCCTTCTGTCACCTCCAAAAGTCATTTTTCATTTTTGGGCTTACTAAAATCCTTATAGTGCGATTATTCAATATATAGTGTTCTTACCTTTTTCTGTGGCTTATTTTCCTTAAAAATCGCACTTTTACAATATGTTAATTACCTCGCTACCAGCAAGTAGGGTGGTTACTTGCTGGTAGCCGCCGCATCCTTCTTTCAAAAAAACGCCCCCTCCTCCTGTTGATTGACAGCGAGTGCTCTCCTTCTCCGGCTGGCCCTGTCTGCATTTCAAATCCCGCGCCTGCGCCGTACCGGTCTTCAGTCTGTGCAGGCGCGTTTTTTTGAAAGGAGGATGCGGCGGCTACCAGCAAGTAACCACCCTACTTGCTGGTAGCGAGGGAATTAACATATTGTAAAAGTGCGATTTTTAAGGAAAATAAGCCACAGAAAAAGGTAAGAACACTATATATTGAATAATCGCACTATAAGGATTTTAGTAAGCCTAAAAATGACTTTTGGGGGTGACAGAAGCCCTTTAAGCATGTCTAGCCCTGTCAATCAAGGGGAGGGGCGAGTGTACACAGCAGAGGGGGTGTTACATAGCAGTGCTCTAATGATTTAGCCATGCCTCCTGGTACTCCAATTGCTCATTTGCTTATGAGTAAAAACACATATATCTCAGCCGCTGTTTAGCATACAGGCAAAAGAAAGGTATTGTTTTAATCAGCATGAGGAGCCCTACTAGCCAGTATGTCTGGTTTAATAGGATTGATCCTGGTGACAGAGCCATTTTAAACTGTTATACGTATAGGGTTTCTAAGAGATGCTATTTTAGAGTATCTTAATAAAAAAAAGCAAATAACGCCATATCAGCATGGCTTCATGAGGGATCGGTCATGCCAAATGAATTTAATCAGCTTCTATGAGGAGGTAAGTTCTAGACTTGACAGCGGCGAATCAATGGATGTCGTATATCTGGACTTCTCCAAAGCATTTGACACTGTACCTCATAAAAGGTTAGTATATAAAATGAGAATGCTCGGACTGGGAGAAAATGTCTGCATGTGGGTAAGTAACTGGCTGAGTGACAGAAAACAGGGGGTGGTTATTAACGGTAGATACTCAAATTGGGTCACTGTCACTAGTGGGGTACCTCAGGGTCAGTATTGGGCCCTATTCTCTTCAATATATTTATTAATGATCTTGTAGAAGGCTTGCACTGTAAAATATCTATTTTTGCAGATGACACTAAACTGTGTAAAGTAATTAACATTGAAGAGGACAGTTTTCTGCTACAGAGGGATCTGGATAGATTGGAGGCTTGGGCAGAAAAATGGCAGATGAGGTTTAACACTGACAAATGTAAAGTTATGCACATGGGAAGGAATAATAAGTCACCCGTACATATTAAATGGTAAAACACTCGGTAACACTGACATGGAAAAGGATCTAGGAATTTTAATAAACAGCAAATTAAGCTGCAAAAACCAGTGTCAGGCAGCTACTGCCAAGGCCAATAATATAATGGATTGCATCAAAAGGGGCATAGATGCCCGTGACGAGAACATAGTCCTACCACTTTACAAATCACTAGTCAGACCACACATGGAGTACAGTGTACAGTCCTGGGCTCCTGTGAACAAGGCAGACATAGCAGAGCTGGAGAGGGTTCAGAGAAGGGCAACTAAAGTAATAACTGGAATGAGGGATCTACAGTACCCTGAAAGGTTATCAAAATTAGGGTTATTCACTTTAGAAAAAAGACGACTGAGAGGAGATCTAATAACTATGTATAAATATATCAGGGGTCAGTACAGAGATCTGTCCTATCATCTATTTATCCCCAGGACTGTGACTGTGACAAGGGGACATCCTCTGCGTCTGGAGGAAAGAAGGTTTGTACACAAACATAGAAAAGGATTCTTCACGGTAAGAGCAGTGAGACTGTGGAACTCTCTGCCTGAGGAGGTGGTGATGGTGAGTACAATAAAGGAATTCAAGAGGGACTGGATGTATTTCTGGAGTGTAATATTATTACAGGCTATAGCTACTAGAGAGGGGTCGTCGATCCAGGGAGTTATTCTGATTGTCTAATTGGAGTCGGGAAGGAATTTTTTTTCCCTTTAAGTGAGGAAAATTGGCTTCTGCCTCACAGGTTTTTTTTGCCTTCCTCTAGATCAACCTTTAGAGGCATTCCGTTATTCATTCCATCATAATAGAAGTCTATGGCCTGCATAACGGTTCCGTCCCGTTTACTTTATGCTGGAGTCCTCTACTGCATAACGTAAACCGGACGGGTCCGTTATGAAAGCCATAGACTTCTATTATGACGGAATTAATAACGGAATCCCTCTAAAGGCTTTCTGTTATGCATTCAGTCATAGAATTGCATTATGGTCCATGGTATGAAATTCGCTCATCCCTAGACAGCAAAGGAAGCAATATGGATAATAACAACACATTAGTTAGTGGCTTGTATTAACTTTCTCTACATGATAAATGTCACTTATTGAAGTGACACAACCCCTTTAAGGGTTCTAGCTCGTCATAGTACCATACCATCATTCTCTGTGTAGAATATGTATAAATGCATATTCTAAATGCTGAATCCTGTGACATCCCGAAGAAGGAGGGTCCTGGGTAAAACGACAATGATTGGTTAATATCAGCAGCACCTTTTTTCCCTTTGCATTACTTCTTATTTCATATATGTCTGTCATACTCTTCAAGGCCTATCTGTCGCCTTTCTTTATCTCCAAACCTCCATACCTTGGCTTAACTCTATTAGCTTTTTCCTCTTTTTTCAACACTGAAGGGAAATCCTGCTTTCAAGATTGCCAGTACTGCTGCAAAATCCCAATAAATCATCCACAATGACTCGGAATACCTATGGGGCGTTACACAAGTGCAACAGCATTGCCAGTTATTCATCAAGAAAAATTCTACTTCTCTCTCCCCGATGTGATATGAAAAAAAAAAGTACAGCTTTTGCTGCGTGCGACCCAGAATTAAAATGTTTATTTTATGAATCTACAAATTTCTGCCGACACAAGAGAAGCAAGAGGAGGGAGGTTTCTCCTAGATAAATTATTTTGTGTTTTCTAGTCCAAATTTTCATTTGTTTGCTGTCTGAACATGTTTTTCTATACATTTTACAACTATGCAAAAACAGACATTTCATTGATTTAACGATTTTTTTTGAATAACATTGAATAGGTGTATTGCCCTGGACCAACAGTGGTTTGGAGTCTGGGCATTTGTGGGCATTGCTCTGCCATCCCATAAGAAGGATCAAGACCAGTTAGACACAGTATTTTTTATTTTAGACACTTATATAGCGCTTCTATGTTCCGCAGCGTTTTACAGACATTAGCATCAAGCTGTCCCCAATGGAGCTCCCAATCTAAGTTCCCTATCAGTATGTCTTTGGAGTGTGGGACAAAAACAGAGTACCCGGAGGAAACCCACGCAAACACAGGGAGAACATGCAGATGCAAGTTCTAACCACTGAGCCACGGTGCTGCCTATATAAAAGTCGAGCAGTCAGAGTAGTTGTCTGCTGATAGGGATTAGTGATTAGTAGGAGCAACTCTGCTAGACTGCACAAGTGACCAGAAGAAGATGCTGAGATGGGAATACTCTGCCACAGACCTTGAGTCACCAGCCCTTTGATCAAGAAGCCAGCTGGATGACTTAGCCGTAGACCCTGAGACCCCAGGTCTTTGCCCAAGGAACCAGCCTTCTAAGAAAAAGAGGGACAGCTAGCTCAGACCTTACCTTAGCATTGAACTTTCTGCTGTCAAAGGGGAGACTGGAGAAGCCAGCTCAGTGCATTACCTGTATTGTTTTGCATTTCAGTTCCTCCAGTAAAGAAGCCAACTGGTTTATTGCAAACCCTGACTCTCTGGACTTATTTCCCAATGGGGTGCGCCATGCCTTACCCGCCCCTCTGAAGGGCAGCAACACGTGGTGACACCTCAATTGCATAGCTTTCGGGGTCATCTCCAACCCGGCCACTGCATAGGTGTGTTAGTGATTCAGTGAAAAAAAAGAGTACATAGTCTCACTAATCCTTCTAAGCTGTGCACTCTGGAAATGATACAGTTAAAACTTACAATACAATGGAGGCTGGAACAGCTCCTATTAGAGCGTAGACTCTTTAAAATATTTTCACCATTGTCTTTCCATAACACGTAGCTTAGAGGGAATACTCCATCATTTCTTTTGCAGTCAATAGAAACACAGTGGACTTCTATATTATTAGTATAGCATATCAGTTTGGTAACTTACTGTTCTTTGTAGAATGACAAAAGGTCTGCTGAAATTTCATGACTTAGACATACTTGCAAACATTTCAAAAGGAAAATCTTGGAGATTCCAAAGAGAGGAATATTTTTCTTCCATATATGCCCCAGCCATTTATATAGGGCATTTCCCTAACCTACGGACAGACCACAAACTGGACCCCATGTACAGTCCCCAGACTTGACCTTTATACAGATCTTAGATCAGACCCTAGACTGGACCACTGACCTATACAAACCACAGACTACTCCTTAATACAGATCCGAGACTAGACCCCCATTTATACAGACCCCAGACCATATCATTATAAATACAGATCCCAAGACCAGTCTTTGTATCCATATAGACCATGACTAGACCCCCATCTATACAGACCCAAGACTAAATCCCCCATCTTTACAGACCCCACACCAAACCACCGCATCTATACAGACCCCAGACCAAACCCTCATCTATACAGAAAGAAGGCTACAGTCTAATAAGAGCTGTACTTGTCTTAACTGTGTTAAAGTTTTAACTGTATCATTTCCAGACTGCACAGCTTAGAAGAATCAGTGGTACCATGTACTCTCTTTCATTGGATCACTAACACACCTATGCAGTGGCCGCATTGGAGGTGACTCCCAAAGCTACACAGCATGTATGTGGTGGCGCCAGTACATATTGAGGACTGTGGAAATAGGGAGTGATAAGTATAATTAAAAAACACTCGATTACCAAGAAATTTGTCCTCAATTTCTTCCATCATCTCAGGCTGATAGAAGGTTAAGTAAGTACAAGCATCAAGCATCGCGATGCCCAGCACATCACGGTGTTCGGCCAAACAGCGTATGTGCTTGAGCGCGATGCTCGAGTCTCCTTCCTGCACGTTTGCTGGCTGCTACGCAGTCAATAAATGTGCGGGTAAGTACTGCCACTAACTGTAATGCCGTAGCCATGTTAGTTACTAGAGATGTCGCGAACATAAAATTTTCCGAACCGCCATAGACTTCAATAGACAAGCAAATTTTTAAACCCACAGGGACTCTTTCTGGCCACAATAGTAATGGAAAAGTTGTTTTAAGGGGACTAACACCTGGACTGTGGCATGCCGGAGGGGGATCCATGGCTAAACTCCCATGGAAAATTATGTAGTTGACCCAGAGTCGGGTTTTAATCCATAAAGGGCATAAATCACCTAACATTCCTAAATTGTTTGGAATAACGTGCCTTAAAACATCCAGAGTGTGTATACGATCAGGTATGATGTTGTATCGATCAGGTAGTGTAAGGGTTATGCCCGCTTCACAATGACAGACCAAACTCTGACAGACCAAACTCTCTGTTTAATGCCCCGCAAACAGTCCATTTGCACAACCGCAAACTCCCCATTTGCACAAGGTTGGATACCAAGCTAGCCATGTCCCGTTCCTTGTCCTCACTGACGTCATTGAAGGTCTCTTTCTCCACCCAGCCACCTACAACACCAAGGGTCCCCGAAAGGTGACAACAAGCCCCCTGTGACGCCTGCTGTGGTTGGTCTTCCACCTCCTCAAAGCCACCTTCCTCCTCTGACTCCTCTTCTTCAGACTCCTCTCTCTGCGTTGCCGCAGGTCCAACAATCAACGACGACAAGGTTGCTTCTGGTGGTGATGGTGACTACAACTCTTCCTCTTCATGCTCATCTTTGGCCTGATCCAGCATTCTTCGCAGGGCACGCTCCAGACAAAATGCATATGGGATGAGGTCGATGATGTTGCCTTGAGTTTGACTGACCAGGTTTGTCACCTCCGCAAAAGGATGCACGAGCCATTGTGCATGAGCGTTCAGTAACGCGGCCAAAAAATACCCAGCGCCGCAGAGGCTGTCCTTTTTTTTTATTAAAAAATCTGTTCTTACCAGTTTAATTTCTGTTTTGTCCCCTATCAGGGGAGTGTATGGAATAAATTTTAAGAACCGGGAGATGGAAAAAGATGGTAAGTCGGTCCTCTTCCTTTCAATTTGGGGGACTGCGTGTGCGCCGCGCAATGTACTGTGCCACCAATACAAATTGTGTAAACTACTATTCTTACCATTTTAATCTTTGTTAAGTCCCCTATCAGGAGACATATATTGAATTGATTCCTTGAATGGGGACATAGAGAAAAAAGCTTGCTCTGTCCGGTTTCTTCAAATTTTGGGCACTTGCAATGGAATTTGCCACCAATGCAACTAGTGTTAACTAAGTACTATTCCTATCAGTTTAATCTCTGTTTTGTCCCTTATCATGGCCAGGGCCGATGTAGTGAATAGATTTTTGGAACTGGGAGATGGAAAAAGACCCATGCTCGGTCCGCTTCGTTTGAATTTTAGGTCACTGCGCGTGCGCCGTGCAATGTACTGTGACACCCTATATGAGTGGTCGGGCAGCGGTCACAGTACAGTCTGTGGGCCTGACACACACTGGCAGGCAACTGCAATTATATTAAAGGGTAAAAATTAAATGACTTTTTTATCTGCAAGGTACTGTGCCACCCGATATGAGTGGTGGGCACTGGCAGTGGGCACAGTACAGTCTGTGGGCCTGACACATACTGGCAGGCAACTGAAATTATATTAAAGGGTAAAAATTAAATGACTTTTTTTATCTGCAAGGTACTGTGCAACCCTATATGAGTGGTGGGCAGTGGGCACAATACAGTCTGTGGACCTGACACACACTGGCAGGCAACTGCAATTAGATTAAAGGGTAAAAATTAAATGACTTTTTTATCTGCAAGGTACTGTGCCACCCTATATGAGTGGTGTGCACACAGTACAGTCTGTGGGCCTGCGGCCTCTCACACACGGGCAGGCAACTGCAATATATAGAAAAAATAAATAAAAGCAGAATGATGTACCAGCCCTAAAAATGGCTTTTTGGGGTGCTGTCAGGACGCTGTCCTTACAGCAGATGGCCCCTTTGACACGAACGACTTTTCCGCGCGGGCGTGACGTGAACGCATAGCATCCGCACTAAATCCTGACCCATTCATTTCAATGGGTCTGTGTACTTGAGCGTTTTTTTCACGCATCACTTGTGCATTGCGTGAAAATCGAAGCATGTTCTATATACTGCGTTTTTCATGCAGCCCTAGCCCCATATTAGTGAATGGGGCTGCGTGAAAAGCGCATTGCATCCGCAAGCAAGTGCGGGTGTGTTCCGTTTTTCACTGATGGTTGCTAGGAGATGTTGTTTGTAAACCTTCAGTTTTTTATCACACGTGTGAAAAACGCATCAAAACGCATTGCACCCGCACGGAAAAAACTGAACAACTGAACGCAATCGCAGGCAAAACTGAATGCGATGTTCCCGGGAACTGTTCGCCGGCGAACAGTTCGAGACATCTCTATTGGTTACTGGCATTACAGTGATTAGCTGGCCGGAACGTGTCATCGGGATAGCAGGGAGAGCTGTGCTGAAGAAGGGACAGATAGTGTAGGGAGTGAAATAGTAATATTTTATAGAAAAAACTTGTTAAAGACCCAAAGGTCCTTTTAACCACCTCAGCCCCCCTAGCTTAAACACCCTTAATGACCACTTTTTACAATTCTGCACTACACTACTTTCACCGTTTATTGCTCCGTCATGCAACTTACCACCCAATTGAATTTTACCTCCTTTTCTTCTCACTAATAGAGCTTTCATTTGGTGGTATTTCATTGTTGCTGACATTTTTACTTTTTTTTGCTATTAATAAAAATGTAACGACATTTTTGCAAAAAAATGACATTTTTCACTTTCTGTTGTAAATTAAAAAAAAAAAACTACATTTCTATATAAATTTTTTCGCAAAATTTATTGTTCTACATGTCTTTGATAAAAAAATCCAATATTTATTGGTTTGGGTAAAAGTTATAGTTTACAAACTATGGTGCAAAAAAGTGAATTTCGGCATTTTGAAGCAGCTCTGACTTTCTGAGCACCTGTCATGTTTCTTCAGGTGCTAGAATGCCAGGATAGTATAAATACCCCCCAAATGACACCATTTTAGAAAGAAGACACCGCAAACTATTCTCGGAGGGGCATGGTGAGTTCATGTATAATTTCATTTTTTTTCACAAGTTAGTGGAAAATGACACTTTCTGAGGAAAAAAAAAATAATAAAGTTTCCATTTCTGCTAACTTCTGGCAAAAAAAAATAAAAAATCTCAGATGGACTCACTATGCCCCTCAGTGAATACCTTGGGGTGTCTACTTTCCGAAATGGGGTCATTTGTGGGGTGTGTTTACTGTTCTGGCATTTTGGGCAGGGCTACATTGTGAGCAGCCATGTAAAACCTAAAGGTACTCGTTGGAATTTGGGCACCTTTGCGCACCCAGGCTGCAAAAAAGTGTTACTCATGTGGTATCGCCGTACTCAGGAGAAGTAGGGCAATGTGTTTTGGGGTGTATTTTTACATATACCCATGTTGGGTGAGAGAAATATCTCTGTAAATTGACAACTTTGTATAAAAAAAATTTAAAAGTTGTCGTTTACAGCGATATTTCTCACACAAAGTATGGGTATATATAAAAATACACCCCAAAACACATTGCCCTACTTCTCCTGAGTACAGCGATACCACATGAGTGACACTTTTTTGCAGCCAAGATGCGCAAAGGGGCCCAAATTCCCATGAGTACCTTTTGGATTTCACAGGGCATTTTTACGCATTTGGATTCTCACGCTTTAGGACCCCTAAACTGCCAGGGCAGTATAAATACCCCACAAGTGACCCCATTTTGGAAAGAAGACACCCCAAGGTATTCTGTGAGGGGCATGGCGAGTTCACAGAAAAAAAAAAATTTAGTTAGCGAAAATTGATATATATATGTTTTTTTTTTTACAAAGTCTCATATTCCACTATCTTGTGACAAAAAATAAAATTTTACATGAACTCACCATACCCCTCACGGAATACCTTGGGGTGTCTTCTTTCTAAAATGGGGTCACATGTGAGGTGTTTGTACTGCCTTGGCATTTGATGGTCTCCGCAATCATTACACGTATGACCAGCATTAGGAGTTTCTGCGATTCTCCTTATATTGAGCATACGGGTAATGAGATTTTTTTTTTCCGTTCAGCCTCTGGGCTGGAAAAAAAAAAAATGAACGGCACAGATTTTTTCATTCGCATCGATCAATGTGGATGAAAAAATCTCTGCCAAAATCAGTGACTGCGATGCATCTTTGATGCGATTTATTTTGCATCTACAGCCTGCCAGCGATTGATCACAGGAAGTCTCGCGAGATGACGCGCCGATGCGTCAACCCAGAACTACAGGACCGCCCGCCGGACGCATCCGTGCGTTAGGCGGTTCTATAGTGGTTAAGGACTATTGTTGTATCTGGCAGCAATATAATTATTATAGCAACCTGTACTAAATTGAGTGGAATTGTTAGAGAGACCCAAAAGTCCTTTTAAGGACTTCTGATAGTGACACAGCCTCTGCTACTTCTTTTATTTTACAATTGCGCAGCGTAAATATCTGTATCTTCAGTGCAATAGTTTGGCCGCTGGTGACATTTGTGCATTCTAAATATCAGTGACATTCATTCAGTGTAATTTTTTTTTAGCCGGTGGTGACAGCGACATTACTTACGTTATACTTCCTGTATAATGTTTGCGCATGCTAAATATCAGTGACATTCATTCAGTGTCATTTTATATTAGCCGGAGGTGACAGCAACATTACTTGAGCTATACCTCCTGTATAACATTTGTGCATCCTAGATATCAGTGACATTAATTCAGTGTAATTTTTTATTAGCCGGTGGTGACAGCGACATTACTTGTGCTATACCTCCTGTATAACATTTGTGCATCCTAAATATCAGTGACATTCATTCAGTGTATCTTTTTATTAGCCGGTGGTGACAGCGACATTACTTGCGCTATACCTCCTGTATAACGTTTGTGCATCCTAAATATCAGTCAGATTCATTCAGTGTAATTTTTTATTAGTTGGTGGTGACAACTACATTACTTACGCTATACCTCCGGTATAACGTTTGCGCATGCTAAATATCAGCTACATTCATTCAGTGTCATTTTTTATTAGCCGGTGGTGACAGCAACATTACTTGCGCTATACCTCCTGTATAATGTTTGTGCATCCTAAATATCAGTCACATTAATTCAGTGTAATTTTTTATTAGCCAGTGATGAAAGCGACATTACTTGTGCTATACCTCCTGTATAATGTTTGCACATCCTAAAATTATCTGTGACATTCAGTGTACTTTTTTCGTAGACGCTGCGGACAGCAACATTATCTGTGGTACATCTCCTGTTAAACGTGTGCGCATACTAAAAATATCTGTGACATTCTGTGTACTTTATTTGCGCCTACACTTGCAAAACCTGCGCTACTGTACGGGTGACATACTTGCAAGCATATATACCATTTAATATGCGCAAGGCGAGCAGTAAGGGACGGGAGAGTGGCCGTGCTGCTGATGGTGCACGCAGAGGCCGTGGCCCTGGGGGCGGTGAAACTGTGCCTGCTGCCAGAGCACAAGAAACACACTCATCCACGATACCTAGCTTCATGTCCCAGTTTGCAGGGCGGCGCAGAACACCACTCTCAAAGTCAGACCAGTGTGACAATGTGGTCGGTTGGATTGCAGCAGATAATGCTTCCAGTCAGTTAAGCACCACCCTGTCTTCCACAAAGTCCAGTCTCAATAGCCAAGAGTCTGGTCAACAGAATCCTAACCCTGATACTCCTTCCACCCACCATGGAGAGTCTTGGCAGACAAGTGATCCCACACTCGGATATTCCAAGGAGCTCTTTTCATCGCCATTCCTTAATTTGGGCCTCTTGCCAAGCCCGCTTGAAAAGGGACATGAGGAGATTTTGTGCCCTGATTTCCGAACTCTTGAGCATCCTCAGTCAGAAGAAGATAACGGTGGGGAACAGCAATTAGTGTTTCACGAGGTGGATGATGATGATGAGACACAGTTGCCAATTAGTCAACCGCAATTAGTGTCTCAAGAGGTTGATGATGAGGAGGAAACAGTTGTCAATAAGTGAGATTGTTGTTAGCTCAACAAGTCAGGAGTATGACCAGAGTGAGGAAGTGGAAGAGGAGGTGGTGTACGATGAAGTCACTGACCCAACCTGGGAAGGTGGCAAGCCAAGTGAGAACAGCAGTACAGAGGGGGAGGGATCCGGAGCACCGCAACAGGCTGGAAGAGGCAGTGGGTGGTAAAAGGGAGAAGGCGGGCCACACCAAACAGGCCCGCAACTGTTCTCTGGTGAACCCCCTTACGACAATCTCCCTTGCCAAGGGATAGGTGTTCCGCAATCTGGCGCTTTTTTAAGGAAAGTGAGGACGATAAAAGAATTGTCATTTGCAACCTGTACCATACCAAAATGAGCAGGGGCGTGAATTCTAGCAATCTCACCACCACCAGCATGATCCGCCACATGGCATCAAAGCACCCTAATAGGTGGGACGAACGCCTGGGTTCATAATCAGTGTCTGAGGGTCACACCACTGCCTCCTCTTCCCCTGCGTTATGTGCTGGCTAATCCCCTGTCCATGACGCAGGCCCGTATGCCTTCTGCCATGCACCTGGACCTTCGAAAGCACCATCGACTAGCATATCCACTTCTGTGTCCCAACGCAGCGTACAGATGTCCGTACCCCAGCCCTTAGAAAGAAAGCGCAAATACCCAGCCACCCACCCACAGTCCATAGCACTAAATGCGCACCTTTCAAAATTGCTGGCCCTGGAAATGTTGCCAATTAGGCTTGTAGACACTGAGGTTTTCCGAAGCCTGATGGCAGCGGCCGTCCTGAGTTACTCTGTTCCCAGCCGCCAATATTTTTAACAGTGTGCATTCCCAGCCTTACACCAGCATGTGTCCCGTAACATCACCGTGCCCTAACCAACGCAGTTATTGGAAAGGTCCACTTAACGACTAACACATGGACAAGTGCTCTTGGCCAGGGACACTACATTTCCCTGACGGCACACTGGGTGAACGTTGTGGAGGCCGGGAGTGAGTGAGTCGTACCCTGGGATGGCACAGGTGCTACCAACGCCAAGGATTGTGGGTCCTACTTCCATCAGGGTTTACGTCGCCTATGTTAGGGGCTGCAACCCCCCCTTCTCCTCTTCTGCCTCCTCCTCCACTTCCACCTTTGAATTATTATCTAGCAGCATCACTCAGCCATCAGTCAGTAGCTGGAATCAGTGTAGCACTGCAGTGGGGAAGTGGCAACAGGCCGTGCTTAAACTGATCTGCTTAGGTGAAAAACAGCAGACCGCTGCAGAGCTGTGGCAGGGTATAAGGGACCAAACTGAGCTGTGGCTCTCACCACTCAACCTACAACCAGGCATGGTTGTGTCTGATAATGGCCGTAACTTGGTGGCGGCTTTGGAGCTTCTCAAGCTCACACACATACCATACCTAACCTGTGTTCAACCTAATGGTTCAGTGGTTTCTCAAAACCTACCCCAATTTGCCTGAGCTACTGGTGAAGGTGCGCCACGTGTGTACCCATTTCCGCAAGTCATCGACAGCTTCCGCCGGTCTGGCAAAGCTGCAGCAGCACTTGCCAGCTCACTGACTGTTGTGCAACGTGAGCACGCGCTGGATCTCAACATTCCACATGTTGGTCAGGCCTTGTGAGCAGCAGAGGGCAGTAGTGGAATACCAGCTGCAACATGGTCGTCGCCTTTCCAGTCAGCTTCCGCTCTTCCCAAGCGACGAGTGGGCATTGATGTCTGACCTCTGTGAGGTTTTAGGGCCCTTTCACATGTGCGTTTTTCCTTTCCGTCCTAGAGTTCCATCGTCGGGGATCTAGGACGGAAAGATACTGATCAGGATTATTCCAATGCATTCTGAATGGAGATAAATCCGTTCAGGATGCATCAGAATGTCTTCAGTTTAGTACTGACACGTTTTTTGGCCGTAGCAAAATCCGCAGCATGCTGCAGATTTTCCTCCAGCCAAAAATCCTGAAGACAAGAATGGATCCGGAATTAATGCCCATTGAAAAGCATTAATCCGGATCCGACTTTCAGCTAAACGTCGTTTCGGCGCATCGCCGTATCCAACGTTTAGCTTTTAAGAATGGTAACCATGGCAGCCAGGACGCTACTACAGTCCCGGCTGCCATGGAAAATCAGCGGGGAGCCGGGGAGAAGCTACTTACGTTTCGTGCGGCGGCTGGGGCGCTCTTCGATGACGTCACCGGGTCCCTATGTCGCATGGTTCACATAGCTATGCTATGTGAGCAATGCGCCGTATGGATCGTACGGCGCATTGCTCACAAAGCATAGCTATGTGATCCATGCGACGCAGGGACCTGGTGACATCATCGAGGAGCGCCCCGGCCGCCGCACGGAAGGTAAGTAGCTTTTCCACAAGCTCCCCGCTTCTTTTTTATGGCAGCCGGGACTTTAGCAGCATCCTGGCTGCCATGGTAACCTGAAAATAAATTGAAGACTGATCAGTCTTCAAATGCTTTCAGTTGTCTTGCGTTGTGACGGATCCGGCGGGCATTTCCGGCGACGGAAGTGCACGCCGGATCCTCACAACACAGATGTGAAAGGGGCCTTACGCAACTTTGAGGAATCAACACAGATGGTGAGTGGCAAAAATGCTATTATCAGCCTAAGCATCCCACTTCTGTGTCTACTCAAACGCTCGCTGCTCACAATTAAGGTGGATGCTTTGCATAGGGAAGAGGTGGAAATGGGGGAAGACAGTACACAGTGTGATAGCCACACCACCCTCAGTTTGTCTTCTCAGCGCGAATTGGATGATGATGAGGAGAAGGAAATGGTTGCCTCCGCTACAGAGGGTAGTACCCACGGAAGTTTTATTCCATCTGTTTAGCGTGGATGGGTAGAAGAGGAGGAAAAGGATGAGGAGATTGAGAGTCATCCTCCTGATGAGGACAGAGAAGTTTTGTCTGTTGGGACTCTGGCACACATGGCTGACTTTATGTTAGGCTGCCTTTCCCGCGAGTTGTACGCATTTAGGCCAACCACACCAATTACTGGTTGTTCACCCTTCTCGACCCCCACTACAAAGAGAACTTCTAATCTCTCATTCCTGTGGAGGACGAGCAAAATGGTGCAATACCAGAAGGTCCTTATGGACAAATTGCTTCAAAAATTTCCAGCTAAAAACACTGGCTGTAGAGTACGTAGTTCCTTGGCCAACCGAGGAGGGGAGACAAGGGGAACACACAGCAGTTCCGACAGAGGGCAACACTCTCCAAGGCCTGGGACAGTTTTATGACACCCCGCCAGCACCCTCAACCTGATGCACGGCCTACTGTCACAAGGAGGAGAAAATTTTAGAAGATGGTGAAGGAGTACATAGCAGCGTCCTCAGTGATCCCTCTGTGTCTTACAACTATTGGGTGTCCAAGCTGGACACATGGCACGAACTAGCGCTCTACGCCTTGAAGGTGCTGGCCTGCCCCGCCACCAGTGTTTTGTCAGAACGTGTATTTAGTACTGCTGGGGGCATAATAACTGAGAAGCGCATCCGCCTGTCAATTGAAAATGCTGACCGGTTGACTCTTATAAAAATGAACAAGGCCTGGATTGCCCCTGACTTCTCTACTCCACCAGAGGAAAGCGGCTGAACAGAAAGGCACTCTAAATGTGGATTTTATGGTGTATTGAATACACTGTATTCCCATGCACCCCTTCCACTACTAAAAAGGGTATATGTTTCAATCTCCCTTTCCTCCTCCTCCTCCTCCATCATTTCAACATGCTTATTAGGCTGCCCTTGCTCCTAATATTTTTGAGGGTCAGCTCAGCAGCGGGCCCTCACCCATAATGTTTTTGAGGGTCACCAGCATGCCCTCAACCATAATGCTTTTGAGCGTCACCAGCAGGCCCTCACCCGTAATGTTTTATAGGGTCACCAGCAGGCCCTCGCCCATAATGTTTTTGAGAGTCACCAGCAGGCCCTCGCCCATAATGTTTTAGAGGGTCACCAGCAGGCCCTTGTTCTTAATATTTAGAGGGTCACCAGCAGGCCCTTGCTCCTAATGATTTTGATGGTCACCAGCAGGCCCTCGCCCATAATGTTTTAGAGGGTCACCAGCAGGCCCTTGTTCTTAATATTTAGAGGGTCACCAGCAGGCCCTTGCTCCTAATGATTTTGATGGTCACCAGCAGACCCTCGCCCCTAATGTTTTAGATGGTCTGATCGGCAGCAGGCACTCTCCCCTAATGTTTTAGAGGGTCAGCTCAGCAGCAGACCATCATCCCTAATTTTGTAGATGGTCAGCTCTGCAGCAGGCCCTCGCCACCTAATATTTTAGAGGGTCAGCTCAGCAGCAGACCCTCACTCCTAATGTTTTAGAGGGTCAGTTCAGCAGCAGACCCTCACCCTTAATTTTTTAGATGGTCAGCTCAGCAGCAGGCCCTCACCCCTAATGTTTTAGATGGTCAGATCAGCAGCAGGCACTTGCCCATAATGTTTTAGATGGTCAGCTCAGCAGCAGGCCCTCGCCCATAATGTTTTAGATGGTCAGCTCAGTAGCAGGCCTTCGCCCATAATGTTTTAGTTGGTCAGATCAGCAGCAGGCCCTCGCCCCTAATGTTTTAGATGGTCAGATCAGCAGCAGGCATTCGCCCCTAATGTTTTAGCAGGTCAGCTTA
Source organism: Bufotes viridis (assembly GCA_033119425.1). Lineage (NCBI taxonomy): Eukaryota > Metazoa > Chordata > Amphibia > Anura > Bufonidae > Bufotes > Bufotes viridis. The sequence goes on from CM065591.1 coordinate 134,254,882, forward strand.
GCAGCAGACCCTCACCGCTAATTTTTTAGATGGTCAGCTCTGCAGCAGACCCTCGCCCATAATGTTTTAGATGGTCAGCTCGGCAGCCGGCCCTCGCCCATAATGTTTTAGATGGTCAGCTCGGCAGCAGGCCCTCGCCCCTAATGTTTTAGATGGTCAGATCAGCAGCAGGCCCTCACCCCTAATGTTTTAGAGGGTCATCAGCAGGCCCTTGCTCCTAAAGTTTTTGATGGTCACCAGCAGGCCCTTGCTCCTAAAGTTTTGAGGGTCACCAGCAGGCCATCAATCATAATTTCAAGGGTGTGCATCATGCCCTCCTTTATGTGTAATAAAGGGTGCATTGTAGTGCCAGTTCCTTGTAATTTTTGGCAGCCCTATCACTTAGTGCATAGGCTTTATGAATGTAGGAGTCCCACTACATGAACAATTGTACCACAATGTGAATGAGGCCCTTCTTTTATGTGATATACAGGTTGTATCGGAGTGCATCTTCTCGGACAACATTGTTCCCAGCAGCAACCTGGGAATCCAAGATGCATCCATACATCCTCCCCATGCTGTTCCTGAACAATTTCAGTGGTGCTTCCATCAAGTTCTGACCTTTTCCTGTGAACCAGACACCCTCCCCTCTTCAGAGAAGGGGGTGCCTGGTTTAATGCTCTGGTTCTCCCATTGACTTCGATTGTGCTCCGGTGCTCTGTAGAGCACCGAGCATCCCAAAGTGTTCTACTAGAGCACCTGAGCACTTTGGTGCTCGACCAACACTATTCTTGAGGAATGCCCTACCTAAGCAGTGAAGGTCCACCATCCCTTTTTCCTGTATCCTAACACCTGTCATAAAGAGAAAGAGAGATTGCTGTGTTGTGGTGTTGGATTTCAAAATGCCTATTTAGTTGTTCCCCTGGGAATTGAGAACTCTCAGAGATGCAGGGGTATCCCCCTGCAGTAAACATACATGGTTGGCCATCCTCCTCTGTAATATGACATCCAATGGAAAATGGCAGAAAGAAAAACATCTCTGTATGCTGTATGTATATGAGCCCTTATCTGAGAAGCAGATATTATAAACCAGGAGAGAATCTGAACAGATCTACCATATCTTTGTAAAGTTTGATAGTGTTTCTATAGAACTTTATACCTATCTCATGCTGCTCTACAACATGCTACCTGCAGATAACGCTGCATATTCAATGAGAAAGCTTCATTTTAAGTTGGTGCCTGTGGTTCCTCTTCTGCTCTTCTCACCTCCAACAGCATTTCAGAACAACTTACAAAATGTATTTGTAACACGGCAGGATTTTGCATCAGTATTTGAAAGCCAAAACCAGGAGGCAAGCAGAAACCGTGAAAAAGTGCAATGGAAAAATTTGTACCTCTTCTGTGCTTTGGACCCACGTCTGGTTTTGGTGTACACATGGTAATTAAATATAATGACCAACAAAAATGCACACTGGAAAGTGTCTACTGGATTCTAGGGTAGATAACTGAATGGTTCAAAGTAAAGCCACAAAAGAAATAATAATAATAATAATAATAATAATAATAATAAAAAAAATATATCCTATGGAAGGAGGATCATGTGGACTGCCCTTTAGTGATGTAGATCCAGGTGGTCCACCCCAGGGAGAGATGAATCAGAGAGGCAGCTAAGCGTACACAGCCTGGGCATGTTCTTCAATCCGTTCATTCAGTGGAGCGAGTGAAAAGCTGCTGATCGCTGCCATTGTGACTCAGAGACGATGTGGGAACCGGAGCCGGCGCTGGCTGCCAAGAGATAAATAGCCCCTGACAGCTCTTCCTGTGCGTGTAGATCTGATCGCATCTCACACGAGGCAGACTTTCACAGGTCTGTGCTGGCTCTCTTTCATGTGCAAGATCCTTATAAATGAGCCTTGTCTCTCCCAAACACCGCCCCTCCGCCTCCCCATCTCCTTAATCCCATGGCTGAGCTGAACATGCAAAATTACAAATTGCCAGAAGGATTTTTCTTCCAGTGTAATTCTCGACTTTAACCGCTTCAGCGCTGGTTTCAGTCATTTCGCCTGCGGCATAAATGGCATTGTGCCTAGATGGAAGGCATTCCTAAACGCTGAAAAAATCTCAAATAAAAAATGAATTTAAAGAATAAATACATGGATCACATAATAATAAATTATTCTATTGCATCTATTAATAAGTCTTAATTAGTAGAAAATGACTTACACTGTATCAGGGTTCTGCCCGTTAACAAGCACCAATCAAGGATACAGCATGGAGGCGCTCGTTAAGTGCCATTTACACAGTGCAATCATCATGGGTATTGAAACAAATGACCGTTAATACAGTCATTTGTCCCCATACAGTTTTCATTTGTCAGCAGCGCATCCACTTTTTACAAAGAGTGATTTGCTGACGAGAAAAAAATAAATTTTTTAATGCCACAAAATAGGTGTGTTGGCTTGTTTTTCAGGTGATCAGCTCCATTGTTTCACAGGGCAATGATTGAAATGAGCATCAGTTTCCCAATCATCAGCCTGTGCAAAAGGGCCCTAGGACTCCGTTCACACTTAGGGCTTGTTCACACGAACGTGCCGTGTTTTGCAGTCGGCAAATTGCACATCCGCAAAACACGGATGCCGCCCGTGTGCCTTCCGCATCTTTTGTGGCCCAATTGAAGTGAATGGTCCGCACCCAAGCCGCAATGCAGGACCAAACCACGGTCGTGTGAATGAGCCCTTATATTGGATTCCGTTCTGCATAGGTTGTAGCTTTCACAGCAAGAATAGTTTAGTCTGCAGGTCTATTCTTGCTGTCCATAGCTCCAGAACCCGTAGGGAAACTTGTCAGATCTGCTTTTACAGTGTCAGACTACCCGGACAGGAGAACTGGAGCACAGTGGGATCTGTCTGATAAGTAACACTCAGGGGGAAATTTATAAAACTGGTGTAAAGTAGAACTGACTTAGTTGCCCATAGCAACCAGAGTCCAACTTTCATTCTCCAAGGGAGCTGTGAAAAATGAAAGGTGAAATCTGATTGGTTGCTATGGGCAACTAAGTCAGTTCTACCTTACACCAGTTTGATAGATCTCCCCCTCAGTTTTTTTTTTGTAAGAGGATCACATGTTTTGTCGTGTTTTCTCCTGCAACCAGACAACCCCTTTAAAATACCAAAATCTGGACATGTAAGCTCCACCCCAGGAAAACCCACGAAAAAAAAACATTTTTGGGCTGGATTTGCATAAACACAGCTCCTTTTCTGGCTGGTTCGTGAGATTATGCTGCCCAATAAAGCACATATTCTGGGCTTGTCCTCATGAGACAACCCATTCAAACAGTACAGTATTAAATTAAATGGTATGGTGAACAAATGCAGTGAGCCAGTGGCCACTGCATAAGGGGTTAATGTGTTGACACCATGAACTTGGTATCACAAAAGCTACATATGGGGAGTAGAGAGGAAACAATGAACTGGCCAGCCAGCTCCTTGGTAACAGTTGCTAGGTGTAGGCTGTCCGCCACTCCTTCCTCAGGTTTACGGCGCAGTGTGCATGTGTGCAGCCAGGAGCCTGTGTGAGGAGCTGCTGGGGTCTGAGATAAGAAGAAGACAGGGAGATTCCTGCCCTGTGAGCCTAACAGAAGAAATGGTGGCAGTGGCGTAGCTGCAAATTTATGAATGGGCCCCCCAGCAACTTCTTCACAACCCCCAACTCACGTGCAAACCCCACTTCCATGACTAGTCAAGACTGGGCTCTCAGACAAGGCCCGGCAGCCGCTCTATTCATTTCCTACAGTGTCACTGTATATAATATCATTGTATGATACTGTTGAGGGGGCCCTGACAATAAAATCGTTTAGTCTTTCTCCTGAAGGGGCCCCTTGTGGATCTGGGGTCCAAAGCAGCCACTTCCCCTAAAGCTACGCTCCTGAATGGTGGACATACAAAGGAGAATGCAGAGTACCTATCAAAAAAGGTAACACCTAGAAACCTATAAACTTTCCTGCTATATCAAAGAAACAGACTGACAATCTGTTTGGGGAGACTGCATTGTGGTGAGGGTACTGTGGATATATTGACCTAAAAATACAGAAAGTGCACCCCTAAAGACAGTGCTTACGTCGTAAAGTGCCTGTGTGAACTATCTATCCCACTGACTCAGAAAAGTATTTACACCGGCCTCATTGTGTGGACCAACACATGCACCACTACAGTATCACATGGTATCCCACCCCCAACACCCACCAACATTAAGGGCACAGTACCTAACACCAGGCACTCATCACTACACAGCCCCAGGAGGCGCCAGAATGAGAACTGCAACTGTGAGTACTACTACTCCCATCCTAGCCACCACCACTCCTGTCCTCTCTGTTCTTCCCTGCGGCTCCCTACCTCTTCAGAAATATTGTTATCTGCTTTGGTGCTTTGCATGCCTCCAACGCAGTAATGTGTGTTTATCATGTCAGGTTACCGCCGCCCCTCCGGTTAGTTTGACATTGCTCCAGTCTGAACTAAAATGTCCTCGCAAACTCAGCATTAATAATGGCAGAACAGAAGAAAGTCACAGGCGTTTTCACAGTTCTGCAGCTCTAGAAAAGGCTGGCGCTAATGAGAAACGTAGAATTGCTATGAATTCTGCTCTCTGCTATTCTTTCCATCGGAGATACATTAGTTAGCATTACAACTCCATTAAATGCTGATTGCGAGGAGGAATGAAACGGAAATTCTGAAGTCATTTCTGAATCACATGATCAAAAGAACAGTGGTTGATGTTCCTATATTACAGGCTGATTTCCACGGAACAGCAACAGCACATGCTAAACATGTCATGTCATCTACTGTCAGGTTTTAAGAAATAAAATCTAATATTAAAGGGGTATTCCTGTTTTAACATCCTAGTGACAGGGTGCGGATCCAACCGCTGGGACTCCCACCAATCACAAAATCAATGGAATGGCTCGTCGAGCATGCATTGTGCCGTTTCATTTATTCTCCATGGGACTGACGGAAAAAGCTGAGCGCTGTACTCGGCTATCTTCATCAGCCCGAAAGAGAATGAACAGTCCTCGACAAGCCATTGATTTCAGGGTATGGGAGCCGTCATGCTCCTGATTGGTGGAAGTCCCAGCAGTTGCACCCAAACCAATCCAATATATATTAGCAATCCTGTGGGGAAAAAAAGCTATAACTGCTATAATGAGAATACCCCTTTAAGAGATACTAAAGGGTCTGTGTCAAGATTTAAACTAATTTACTATCCACAGAAGCTAAAGAAGAACTGAGTATAGCTATCAGCTATCTCCAGTAGTGTTGAGCAAACTTTGCGTTTCAAGTTCGGCGTACAAGGTTCGGGTTATCTAAGAATTCCGTTAAGGATTCCGCTACCACAGACCATAACTTATATGGTCTGTGATAGCGGAATCCATAATAGAATTCTTATGACTGAAGGTTGTACGCCGAACTTGAAACACAAAGTTCGCTCATCCCTAATCTCCAGCCATCCCATATAGATGAATGGAGAAACGGTGATCATGTTCGACCGCTGCTCCATTCATATGAGGGGGCACAAGACCCTAGATTTCTTCATCATTCAGGGTCCCATAGGTTGAACACCCAATCACCACCACCACAATCAGACACTTAGCTCCTACCACCGCAATGACACCTAGGGGATCATTTATTAAGACCGGCGTTTTAGATGCTGGTCCTAGTAACCCATGCGTTTGCGGTGGATCCGCCGAAGTTATCTAGAAGCACCAGCAAGGAAGCAGGCATAGATTTAGAACATTTTCTATGCCTAAAACAGGCGTCGAAAATGATAAATGAGACTGGCCTTGTTACCTGCCCATACCACGTCCCCGCCCACACCACGCCCCCTTTTTTAGACCTGGCGTGAGCGGGAAAAAGTAGCAGACTGTGGCGCAAATAACCATTACACCACAATCTGCAACAGATGTACGTCAGAAAACTCCCATATATCAGTTCATAAAGGACCCCCTTAGTTCCTATCATGTGGAAAGGAGATAAGTCAAAATATTGACACTAGTGTTAAGCGAATCGAAGTATCCGAAACCGAATTTCAGGAAAAATTTGATTCGCTGCAAAGCCAAATTTCCTCACGTTTTGTGGTAACGAACCAAATTTCCCTGAGATGGCAGTAAAAACAAAAAAAAATTCGAACTCACCTCATCCATCTGTGTGCAAAGAGGCCGCCACGACCATTTTTAATGAAGATACCGCTCAAAATTTCACGCAAAGTGACTTATGACGCCACCATGCCGGCGTGATAACGTCATTACGTGAAATTTCACACGGTATCTTCAGTCAAGATGGCCACGCCGGCCTCTACGTCATCAAATGCATAAGGTGAGGTTTTTTTACTGGATTAACCCCTGACAGCCCTCAATGTTAATTTCAGATGCCGCGATCAGGGATGAACACAGCATCTGAAGGGTTCAATGATGCGAGGCGGCGCATTCTCCGTTCCCTATCAGTGTACCCAGTACATACAAAGAAATGCGCTTCGTGACAAAGTAATTCGTCACAAAGCAAATTTCTTTGTGAAATTCAGCCAAGCAGCCGAATAGAATTTTCAATAACTTCTCTCATCTCTAATTGACACAACCCCTTTATGACCCACATATTTTTTTATTATGTTACGTAATCATAATTTTGGGGCCAGGTATTTATAGGGTCAGTACAGACACTAGTTCATCCTGAAGCACTGTAAAGTATGGAATCAATCAGATACACATACACTATACAGCATACAGAACCTGAATACTGTGACTGGCATCCAGCTGAAAAGGACATCATGAGGAAAACCTTTTCAATCAGCTACTTTCAGCCAATCAGCATGGCTAGAGGTTTTTTCAGAAATGCTGATTGGCTGGGACCACAAAACTAACAGTGACATCTCCTCACACTGTTGGTTCCAAATGTCCTTTTCAGGTGGATACCACACTCAGTATACATCTTCCCAGATTTAGGTTCTTGTATACCGGATGCTCCTAAAACCCATTAGTTTAACTCTTCATGGGTACTGTATTTTTGCGTATTACAAAAACTGCGATGGCCTAAGTAGGAGCAAGTTTTATGACGCATGATAATGCAAATGGAATTTTCCACATTACATATTTATATACCTTGTATTAGCTCGTATCACCATTGCATTAAGTCATATAGCAATAGAAATTCATAGGCATAAATATCCACTTTTAAACTCTTTTTCATCATCACTAATCAATTACTGGGTGGTCTAATTTAGTTTTGGGATGTTGGAACGCCACCAGTGACCCCATCAAGTAAACAGATAATAGAATTGCTTGGTTGGTCATATAGCAATCTGTCATGAGGATTCGCCAGCCAAGAAATAGGACAATTTGTTTAACCCATCCCTTACAATTTCCAGATATTAAGTGTTTGACCAGCATCCAAGAGTCATGAAGATTCCTGTCCACAAGCTATAAATGTCACGTCTCTGGGTAATTTGTGACAAAACAGGCTCCTCGTGTCCGCAGGATATACAAACATTGATCATCTCTTACAACAGATAGAGTTTCCATTCTACGCTTTCGGTGACACCATCCGAATAATGCATGGCTAGAGTAAGGCGCATTTTATGGATAGCAACTTGCTTCTAGAGACGGTGGGGATCCTGGGGATATGGATTAGGACGTTTTACACAAAAATGAAGTCGATGGGCCTGAGTACTGCCAAAAAAAACTGCCTGCAGCATTAAAGACATTGTGCACGGCAAGCTGCATGATACCAAGGGGCACTGAAAGGGTTACAGCTCCATATTACATCACTGCTGTAAGTTATTGCTCTATATCACTGAGTCTGAAAGGCTTTTGCTTCCAGTTGCCAGGGTTGTCTTCAGTCTTTATCAGTGTCCATAAGCAGGAAGTGCTGAATTCCAGTGTTAACTCTTTCCAGGCAGCACAGTGTAGTGAACACTATTCACAACATGCAGACTACAGGGAGGTACACCCCCCAATGAGATCAGCTATATGAGATGGACAGGCCATTTACATATTGAGACATTTTGCTATAATGATAATTATCACGCAAAAAAATAATAATATATTTTCCAATTTAGCAACCTAAAGCCATTGGGTCTCTCTTCTACTGATCCCTGGTAACTTGGTATGGTCCTAGTCATGAAAGTCAGGGCAAGACTATAGACTGTAGCTGGTAAGATGGCCTCCACATAAATTATTTCACCTGTCATTCACCTGTTTGCACATGCAGTAGCAATTTATGTATTTGTATTTTTGTATGATATGCCTAAATGACATAAAGAGCCTTTGTTCTGCAAAAGTCAAACCGATTCTAAACAGTCATGGAAGATTTCAAGACAGAGGGCACATCCACATACCTTAAAGGGGTTGTCCCACAAAAGAAATATTCTACATTTTTCAAATCAGAACCTGGATCTGAATACTTTTGTAATTGCATGTTAAAATTGAGTCTAGCCACTGAGTTATTCAGTGAAATCTCGGCGTAGCACCGCCTACTGTTTGCCCTTTTTCTAAATGATCTGTCCACCTCATTATCTGCCACCAGCTGCAGCAGAAAGGGCAAGCCCATAAAGAAGGGAAAATGCACACCCCTGAGCTGCCAGCTTGAAATAAATCTAGCAGAGCAATGAATCAGCACATCTCTGGATCCATGTAAGGTACTGAGCTAGTTCTAAATTTTTTAGAGACTGTCAAGTACTATATGATGTCTGATATCTATTTTTTACATTACTCATGGGATGACAAGTTTATTTGAACTGCTTGGTAAGACAAGTATGATGAAAACTTAAGGGTACGCCCACTTGGCCTTGTTTTTGATGCAGTTTTGAAGCCAAAAACAAGGAGAAGTCATAGCTGTCCTATATAGATTCTCTCCTTTTAGGATCCACTCCTGATTTTGGTTTCCACAACTGCATCAGAAAACCTGACCGTGTGGCTGTACCCTAATATCATCCTGATGTGTCACATAATCAACATCCACCCTCAATAGGAAGATCACAATGACTTTCTTTTTTAGAGTACGTTTCTTCTTTCTTTTTCCTGTCCTTAATATTATCAGAAGAACATTGTGTATCTTTTGGTTTACGAGCATGCACATCACCACTACTCTTGTTTATCTCCTGCCCTGTGGCAATTAGAACCAGATTTATATTCTTTATAGAAAAGATGTGACACATTTATTTTGCACGGTCTTTTTTTTTTCTTTGCTCCACTGCCTGACATTGGACTACGCATGCAAATGTAAGTTATGTATGGCCTGGAGACACAGGATCTTCCAAATTGTGAGGCTGAAAGATGAAGGAAGAGAGGAGAAGGCTGGTTTGTTATCAAGCTCTTGACAGCACTGGCTCCAGCTGGTCAGCAGAGCTTCACATGAGGATGGGGAGGGGAGGCTGCAAACCCTCTTGTAACAATGCTGCCAGAACTTCGGGGATCTGAAGCATTTACATGAATTCTTTTGCATTGTAGTACAACACAATAAAATGCATTTGGCCAATTGAGTGGCTAAGTGGCTAGCTTTGTTACCCTCCAACACAAAGGTCCTCAAGTCAAATCCAACCAGAATTTTCATGGACGTCTGTATGTTTTCCCTGCATTTGTGTAGGCGTCCTCTAGGTACATTGTTTTCCTCCTGTATTTTAAAACATTCTCATGGGTTAAAAGGGGTGTCTTATCAAGAGTATATTGACATCACATTGGGGGTCACCTACTCAAGATCCCAGAGAGAAGAGCCCCTAAAAAAAAGAGGCTCCTTCTCTAGAACATGGCTGTCTAATCTATAACTCTATTCATTGGCATGCAATTCTACATTTCCCCTTCAGAGATTGAGGTGGGAACCTTCAAGTTCTAGATGCAGTAATGGTTTGGTCTACATGTTACAGCCTTTTTCAGCTAGCCATATACATCAGATGTCTTCTTAAAGGTGATTGGCCATCAGGGGTGGACTAGACATAGACCCTACAGGGAAATTTCCCAGTGGGTTAATACCTAGGGGGGCGCCTAAGCACTCCTCACAGCTGTAAGCCAGGCAAGTAATGATCTAACACTTTCAGAGTTAATTAATGCTTGGAGCATCTAGTACTTACTATCTGGCGGTAACTGGTGGTCTCCTGGCTTCTGAATTCAACTGTATTGCCATCCTGAAGGTAACTGGAGTAGGAGGACGGAGTTTGTCACCAGAGGGGCAGCTTCTGGGGAGATATTTTGTGCTCCTGGGGTATTATTTAGTGATGCACTGTGGTGTTTGGTTTTGCTGGGGTGGTATTTTGTGCCACAATATGGTATTATTAGCCCTACATACTTGTGTTGGCCCTTGTCTTCTGTCAATACGAACCTGCCTACAACATGGGGAGCTTTTAGTTGTCTTTCAGGGCCACTTTAAGTTCCTAGTCCATCCTGTGGGTCAGGCTGATTTTATAACTAGTCATGTCCACTCAGTGCGCATGATGCAAATTGGCTGATGATCATTTACTACTTGTGCACAAGCACATTTGAGTTTTTTTAAAACTATTTTCCTAATCTGCCAGCTCAGTCTGACATGTTGATGTGTGATTGATTGGCCACATGGTGGTGCCTGAATCTAATGATTATGGCCAGCATTACTTAACTTTAAATGAAATTACTTCTAATGGGTACCTCTGAGATAGAAAAAATAGACTGTGGACCAGAGACTGATGTGAGAAATCTGAATAGAGCGCTGTGGAATATGATAGTGTTATATAAGCAGTGAACAAGCTAAATATGACTCTTCAGTTACTGCACTGCGACATGTGTGACTTTGTGACAGAAGAGTAGCATAAATGTTCATTTAAAATTCTAATAATAAACCTTTAACCAGGAAGAACGAGTTTCTAATGTACCAATAGGATTTCTTTCATTTGGCATTCAGGACCCGGATACTGGCCTTGTGTCACAGTGAGCCCTACTCTCAGTGCACTCTTATATGGGAATCATCATCTCTCTCCTGATGTTAGGGAGATAGGCCCCAGGCAAGTTTAGGTCAGCAGCCCACAAGAGATTGGGTTTCCAGTTTAGGACAGCATGATGATGTAGTCCATGCTACTAGTGATAACATGAAGACCGTGTTAGGTGAGTATCGCTAATTATTTTTGGGGACACTGTGTGGCCCTATTTCTGTCAAAGGCACTATCCGCTTGAGAAAATTAATTTTGGGGATTTGGGATTTTCTGTTCTGTATAACTATCTGCTAGGCACAGTTATTTTCAAGGACACTGTCTTCATGGCACTAATACACAGTGTACATACACATTAATATGACCACTTCCTACTTTCAATGTCAGTAGAGCCTAGCTCATGAAGGATGTCATGTGTCGTGAGCTGGCTTTGTAGGTATATGAGGTGTGTGATAGGCTGTCTGCACACACATCCCTCATTGCTGTCATGGGTAAAACAGGCAATTTATCATAGTTGCAAAAAAAGAGATGATTATTGGCTTTCGGGCCAAGGATGGCAGTATTTCTGAAACTGCACAGTTTGTGAACTGTTCGCGTGCTGCTGTGGTAAAAGTGTATAGTGAGTGGATGAATGCCACCATTGCGTATAAGCTATGTGGAAACTGCGGAGCACCATGTGCCATTGATGCGAGAGGTGAACGTCTGCTACGAAGGTGCGTGAGGGCAGACCTACACACTACAGTGGAGCAGCTCACTGCGGGCTACCACATATGTGTCTGAAAACAACAGTTCAGCGAACCTATTGAGTAAAGGGCTCCAAAGCAGACAGATGGTCACTGCACCTTTGCTAATGAAGTTGCTTCGGGAGAAAAGTCTTTAAATGGACCTCCGCTAATTGTTAAAGGTTGCCCTCTCCAGTAAGTCACTTTTTCTGCTTCACTGAATGGATAGACATTGGCGTGCAAGGCAAGAAACATCAAAGAACAAACACTCTGCAACCACTGCTGGAAGACCACTAGCTGGTGGCGGCAGAATTATTGTCTGGGGAATGTTTTTGTGCCATTCTCTTGGCCCAATCATCCATGTGGAAGGCACTTTCAACCAATTTGGGTATGAATTTATCCGTGCAGATCATGTACATCCATACATGCGGATTGCCATCCCTGGGGCGGATGGGATCTTCCAGCAAGACAATGGGACATCACATGGCTAGATGTATCTTAAATTGGTTGGAGGAGCATGCCAAAACTTCCAAGGACTGCTCTGGCCCCCCAATTCCCTGGACTTGAACCCAATTAAGCATTTGTTGGATCACCTAGATTGTCGTGTTTGGTCTATTGATCCTTCCCTACACACCCTCCAGCAGATGTGGAATGCTTTGCAGTCAGCATGACTCCAGATACCTGTGACAACCTACCAGGACCATTATTGAGTCACTCCCAACCTGTCTAGCTGATGTCTATGCTGCACTCAGTGGATAATATGGATATTAGCTGGTGGTCCTAATAATGTGACTCGACTGTGTATATTCAAGTTGGTACGTTCTGCATAGACAAGCCATGGTTGGAAAAGTCTTCATGACAGACTAGGCCAGAAGGAGAACAAACATGAAAATGAATCAGTCGGCTGTATTTATCTGTTTATGGAGTGTCAGATTGTGCTAGATAGTACTCCATTCGCTGACATCTGGATTCTGCACTGAGATTATACTACAGACTGCAGATTTAGAATTTTTATATACATTTTATATACTTTTATTAGACTCCTAAAGTATCAGTGCATACATCACAGACATATTTCAGTCTCTACATGGTGTCATTTACCCACTGTACAGTGGTAACATTCAGTCTCAGTATGTAATATTAATTTGGTGGTAATGTTGGTTTTAGTATAGTGTTTTGTTTTTGTAGGAACAGTATCGTCGTTATATTTATAAACTGTGGTAAAGCATTATTTAGAGGTATACAGTACTATCAAGATACTCTTCCACATCTTCAAAAAAAATCGATAAAAGATGGAGGCTCACTTTAAATGCCCACCAGGCATAAGGGCTATTGGCTCTGCAACACGTGAATGCTAATTTATTTTCCTAATAATTTGTGATCAGGCATAGAACTAAGTGTGTTTGTCACCAACTATCTGTTTGTGTGGTAAATATTGACTATGCTATGAAACTATTCCTCAGATCCGCTCTACAGCTTCTTTGCAGTCATCAGCTGTTTGGTGTAGTAACAGAATATTGGATTTTTCTCCCCGAGTTCTGATGTATCTTGTGAATATCAGCTGAAATATTGCCAACGCTAGGTTGTACCTGGTTTCCCAGGAAACAGGGAATGTGTTAGATGAGTCTATTGCTTTACCTAAAAAATGACACCCTATATTGGTGTAAATGACAGGGAGGTTAATGAACTGTTGCTCTTTAATATGTTCTTAAATCAGTGTTATAAGACGTAATAAACACTTTAATGAACTAACTGTATTTTGAATGTCCTAACTGTAGTAACCTTTATTAATGAAAATAACTAAAGTTTGACCTCTAGTGACTAGGGTAGGAGATGCTTTAGGGGTTGCCCAGGATCAATGTTGCAGTGTTGTTAAATATGTTAAAATAATAATAACAGTACTGACCAATTAGATTCCTGACACTCCAACACAACTCCTTGCCAATCCAGCACCATTGCCTGCCCCAGCAGAACCAAACGCCACATTCCAGCACAAAATGCTGCCCCAGCAGAACAAAATACCATATTGTAGCATAAAATACTGCCTCGGCAGAACCAAATACCTCCCCAGAAGCTGCCACCTCCTCCTCAAGTTGTATCTAATTAAGATATAGAAGAAGGACTCAGGAGGTGAGATGTGGACCAGTGCATGAGCCAGCCCTACTAACAGCATGCTGGCTGGTCTTTCAGCACTACCAAACATGCAGTAGAGTACAGAATTACATACCTATTACATCCAAATATGTAATCTCTAATGTACACATTACTTTTCCTTACCTTCTCCATATAGCCCAGACCTCCATGATGACTTTTTTCAGCCACATCTTGTCTCTGCAGAGTTTACCACTCAGACATCTTAGGTATATTACTTTTTCATCATCCTTCCCATCTTCTCAACACAACCTCCCAATCCTGGTTCCCCAACAGTTTCATCCTGCTGTCACACCCAATACTGTACCCACTGTGCTTCCCAATGCTCCCAATTACTAAGCTGCAGAAATAATTGGGCAATAGAGATAGCTCCCTTGAAAATACAAGTATCGTACTAAAATAATTGTGGCCAGCAGAGGTCACTCATTAGTTATCATCCTCAATTATAGTGCCCCAGCAGTTATAATTCCCCCCCATAGTGGATGCAGTAGTAAGATTCTCCCCCAGAGTGGTTCTAGTAAAAATAAGCCTGTATTGCTCCCAGTAGTCATAAAGCCTCCCTATAGTGCCCCAGAAGTAATAATGCCTCCTATAGTGCCTTTATTAATAGTAATCCTGCTATAGTACAGGGAGTTTGAATGTTCTCCCTGTGTTTGTGCGGCTTATCTCTGGGTACTCCAGTTTTCTCCTACACTCCAGAGACATAATGATAGGCAATTTAGATTGTGAGCTCTATTGAAGACAGCAAGAGATTAGAATGTCTCTAAAGCCCTGTGGAATATTTCAGCGCTATATAAGTGAGCAAAAATTCATTAACAAATAATATATGCCCAGTATAGTGCCTCCAGAATAGTATTGTTCCTCTATTGTGCCACTAATAATAATAATGCCCCTGTAATGCTCCTGATAGTGCCTCCAGTATTAAAAATGTACCCTATTGTGTCTTAAGTAATGTCCCCTATAGCGCTCCCAATAGTTTGCTCCCTAAGTTCCAAGGAAAGTAAAAAATGTAATAAAATGCTCACCTGAGTCCTGTCTCATGCCACCATATGCGATGCAGGTCATGGGCCTCTTCCGGCCTGCTACTTGAGATACTTACGTCCAGGGACAGGCGGTCAAAGATGTCATCATTTTGTGACCACCTGTGCCATTCATACACCACCTCATTGGCTTTAGGCCTAGGCCGATCAACTGTTTGAAGAGGAGGCGGCACCCAATGACATTAAAGGGGTTGTGCAGGCCATATATATTCATGGCCTATCATCACAGCATAGGTCATCAATATCTGATCAGCAGGGGTCCGACACCTGGGATCCCCATCGATCAGCTGTAGAAGCTGTGTTGAAGAGGAGACGGCACCTAATGAGAGCGCGGCTTCCTGTTCATTGCACTGCCTGTCATCTTGGAAGTTCCGTCAGTGCAGTGTAATGACAAGTACTCACTCCATTCACTTGAACTGAGTGAGTATTTGTAATTATACTACACCACTGCTCCAGAGGAGGCGACTCGTAGTGTAATGAACAAGAAGTAGCGCTCATATGGAGTGCACCCCCATATGCACCCCCACTGATCAGATATTGATGATATATGATATATATGGACTGCACAACCCCTTTAATGTCAGTATACTCGGTAGTCTAGAGAAGTGAGGGGTTAATGTCAGAATTACTAGTGGTCTAAAAGGTCCTTTACATGGGCCGAGAATCAAACAGATCATCGCTAACGAGTGTTCATTAGCGTTGATCTGGCGGTGTAAATGTATCGCCGATTACCCAATGAACAAGTAAAATGAGGTCTTCTTCACTAGCAATCAGCAGATTGTCGGGAAGGAACGCTATAGATGTATAATAATAAATATATTGAAGAGAATAGGGCCCAATACTGACCCCTGAGGTACCCCACTAGAGACAGTGACCCATTCTGAGTGTGTACCGTTAATAACCACCCTGTTTTCTGTCACTCAGCCAGTTACTTACCCACATACAGACATTTTTCCCCAGTCCGAGCATCCTCATTTTATATACTAACCTTTTATGAGGTACAGTGTCAAACACTTTGGAGAAGTCCAGATATACGACATCCATTGATTCACTGCGGTCAAGTCTAGAACTTACCTCCTCATAGAAACTGATTATGTATATTACTGGGACAACGGTATATTTATGGGAAATAACATGCTCTAGCATTAGAGGAGGAAGGGGGAAGGGAAATAATACATTGCTGTCTCCTAACATGGCTATTCTATTTTATTTTCAAAATTTTGAAATAATTATATCAGGGGGGCGGGGGATGATTAATCTAGACTTCTGGTGCATTTAGCTTAGTAAATTTCCCCCACTGTGTAGTAATTTTAATGTTGTCGTGAGCACTTATTTTAATGGTAATGTATGAGGTCGTTGATTTATGTGCTATGCTGAAGAAGACACGATTGCTTGTCTGCATGAAGAACTGAAGGAAATGTATATTTATTTTCTAGAATCCAAGGTGTCCATTTGAAATGTTGGAAGACATAAAATAATCAATATGGGAAATGAATATACACTTACTCTAGGCTCCAGAAGCAGCACTGTTTCAAGGAGTCTGGCTTCAGCTAAGTATGTACAAGCAAGTTGTGTATTTTATTTCATATTCTACTTAATTAATAGATGCAGTCTTATTAAATAATAATGAAATAATGGTGCATAATGGCATTGCCGTTTGCTGAGAATGATGCAGATAAATATAGCCATCACGCCAGCTAATAATTTGCTTAGTAGCTTAGAGTTTACATCACTTTCAGACATTACATTTGGCATGCACGTATGAAAAGTGTATGTGGGTGTATCAATGATCAAAGGCACCTTTATGTCTATATAGTTGTATACAACTGTCATAAAAAAAAACACTGCGTTATACATGCTTTTCTTTTTTCACACGGTTGCATTAAAAAGCATAGTTTGCACTTTTTCAATTCAGGTCAATCAAAGTTATACTAATATACCAGCCAAAAACACACCAAAAAGACACTTTTTGGCAAATATCTGGCTAGCAGAAGTAGTCTATAGCTAGCCATGCACATGAAATGTGTATCTGTTGAACCCAGGGGCCGGTTGGCCATAGACCTTACATTGAAATTTCCCAGTGGGGTGGGGTGATGCCTGGGGGGCCGCCTGGGCCCTCCTCACGGCTGGCCAGTGAAAGTTTTTGAGGATGTATTTTGTGCTGCTGGCAGTATTTTGTGATGGACTGTGGTATTTGGCTCTGTTGGGGTGGTATAATGTGCCACAATATAGTATTGCTGGCCCTGCCGTTCATCAATTTGGACAGACTACAAAACAGGGCCACTTTTAGTATTTTTTCCAGGGCCGCTTTTAGTTCCCAGTCTGCCCCTGGTTGAACCTGCTGATTTCAGACAAGTTCAGCTGATAATCTAATGTGATAGGGGACATCCCAACTCTCCCCCATCGGCTGATGTCGGGGGAGATAAGGATCAGGCAGATTGAATTTCAACTTCCTGATTCTTTTGATCTCAGGAGAAAAGCCTCTGCTTGAGGTGTCTCTTTTTCTACTCACCCCATTCACTACATGAGCATGCACAGCCGAGCTGAGCACGAAGAACGGAAGAGATAGCTGTCGGCTGAACATGTGTCTCGTGTATGGCCAGCTTATGGGCATGTTAGACGTCTTCAACACATTTACTTTTTTCACTTTTTACCGTAGATGTTTTTCAACAGTTTCTCACTTGATTAGGATTTAAGGAATTTTTTCAGATATAAAAGGAGTCTTGGATAGCTGTTTCATGATGTATCGTCTATAGTGATTGGCTGTTGCATGGCGTGACCACATCAGTGGTGAAACATCATGATGGACAGTAACTGATTACCTTGTGTAACACCTCATAACAGAGTTTTCCAAACTTCAAGTGGAAGTAGAATGGTGGAACCTGTACATGTAAGCGAAATCCACATGGGATCCACAAGTGGCTCATCAGGTGCTATGACTTAAAAATTTCCCACCTTTTGACTCACCATCTTGCGGTAGATTTTACTTGGATGATCAGGTGTTGTTGCTGCTGAAAGGGACTTTCTTCCCCCAGCAACAAATGATCATTGAAGTACCTACTGGAGCATGTGACAGGCTAGGGCTATTTATCGAGGCTGCTTGTGCTTGTCTCCTCAGCTAGCCTGCAAGCTACTATGGACCTGTATAGGTCCAAGGCAGTTGTATTGTGATTGTCCATACTGCCCCCTTTTTGGATTGATTCATTTCTCCATCACATTAGACACTTTTCATTTCCAGGGTTACTACCACCTTACAATCCAGCAGTGGTGTTCATTCTTGCACACTATAGGAAAAAGTGCCAGCCTGTCTGGTGGCCTGGACCATGGGAGTACACATAGAGCAGTGCTTTTTTCTATAGTGTACAACCATGGCCACCACTACTGGATTGCAGGATGGTCGAAAAGAAAAGTGTAAAATGCGAAGGAAACATGAATGAAGCCAACAAAGGAGGCAATATGGACAATCACAAAACATTAGTAAGTGTCTTGTATTAACTTTGTCTACATGATAAATGCCATTTGCTGAAATGAGACAACCCCTTTAAGTCTGAGTCTATTACTGATCTTCATATGTTGGTTAATAATATGTTCTACAAAGAAATGTTATTGTTGCTAATAAGTAGGCCGTAGCCATTTTTCTGCTACATTTCCAGTTTCATGTCTTTTTATTTGGTTATTATACATGTTATATAATCCTATGAAAGAATTGTTACAAGACTGAAGAGTGGAGTGAAATAGGTAAGGTAAGTGTATTAGTTTGGTGCTGTAGGTCCTTAGTTACCCTGTTTTATACCTCAGCTAACTTTTTCCCATTATACAACTTTTAAGTATTTTTAAATGTATGAAATCTTATGAAAATTAAGTACTATATTAAGAATATAAAAAAATAGGCTAGATTCAAACTATATTCCACGTGAAAGATGGTGCAGTTTTTATATATTAAGAAAACATGATTAAGAATGCCCAACAGGGGGCAGCACATCCTTCTTTCATGATAAGCAGTTTTTTCAGTCCAGAGCTTTCGCTGAATCTCTGTTTCCAGTCTGGTTTGTATTGTTTCTTAGAAGCTTCTCCAGCTGCGCTGAATGAGTGAAAGAATTAGTGAAGGAGGGGGAACAGGAGGACTAATAAGATCAGGGGGAGCATGAGGAGAAGGAAACATAATACGGACAGAACTATACAGGGATGAGGAGAATCAGGGCGGCTCACCGTATAATTCTGTGTCGTGCAATCCATCCAGTCATAAATATTAATATGTCTATGAATCCTGAGCAGACAAGCCGATTGCATTATTCAGCCATGAAGATGGCTTTGCAACAGAAAGTTTAGGATTCAGTCTTTTATGATTTATCACACTGAGATCTTGAATTCCTATTATGCTAACACCGATCCGCCATATGTACTTACTAATAGTCTAATACGAACCATGTGATAACTAGCAGTAACATCAGACTCATCTCAATATAGCAATGTTTAGTTCTGCATCCTAGCCCATTTACAGTGGTCATCTGAGAGGCTAGGGAACAAATCTGAACGATAGTGGTGATAACATTACACATAATCCTACTTAGAAGACAACACCATGTATGAAATATCTTGAAACCCCTATTAGGGTACATTCACATACATCACATATCCAGTCCAAATAAGAAGAGTCATCTAGATTTTTAGGATGACTTGTTTAGTTCACGCATCAATGCAGCATATGAAAAAGGCTTGTCCTGAAAAAACATAATTTGCACCTACTGGAATCACTCTTATTGATTGGAATTTTTTTATTTCCTGCTCAGTAGCTGTAGAAATGATTAGTATTACAGCATTTTACAAATAGCCCTAGAAATTCCCATGTGGAATAATTCAAAGAAGACTAGACGATAGCTGCAAATGTGCATTGCTGCCTTCAATGTTCCAGCAATAAGCCCCAGTGATGAGCTGTAATCGGTGTGGGGAACTAGTAGCAAGCGTTCAATTCCCCTACAGTGCCACCACAGGAGAAATGAAACATGACATGTTGACACGAAGGAACTCGGCAGGGAGGTTGTTCCAAACATCGTGAAGAAGTAACACAGATCTTCTGTGGATGTAGGCTTGTTCAAAGCTTTATGTCTCTTCACGTAATCCCAGATGGACTCGATGATGTTGAGATCAGGGCTCTGTGGTGGCCCTGATTCTTCTTCACGCTGTATATAGTTCCTAATGGCTGGCTGTATTTTTGGGGTCATTGTCCGGATGCAGAATAAATTAAAATGCATATGTTTCAGAAAAGAAGATTCAAAACTATACAGTAAGGTGTCAATGAATTCTGCTGACACTACAAACATGATCCCTCTTCCAACAATCACTGTACAAGAGATCTGCACCATTTCTCCACGAGTACAGGGGCAGTATAAGACTACAGAAGGAAACTTTCTGAAGTTTTTAAAGAATGTTCAGTAGCACTGTAAATTATATGACAGACTTAGCCATGAAAAAACCCATTCTCACCTTTCTAGAGTCTATATATAAAAAAACACACTAACACTGCACCATTGCTTTTCAAGCTCGAATCTCTCGGTAACTACTTTTTCAAATAGATCCCTTCAGACATGTACATGCACAATGGTAACTGCCTGCAGCACACACCATGAAAGGGGTTTTTCTATGAAGACACATAGCACGTTTCAGGGTCTGTAGCTTTATGAGGAAGCAGAGCCTAACAATACTCTGGAATGGGAAGGATAGAAGAGAGCGAGCCAATTAGGCAGTTCTTTGAGGAAAGGCAACCTTAGGTTATCAGTCATACAGGGAGAATCATTATGGAGGACCTTCTGGGGGTACTTAGCATATTCAGGTACATCAGTTTGAAGGATGGCTCAGAATTTGTCTGTCACTAGGAAAAACAAAGGATGAAGAAAGTTAAGATGGTGCGATCCTGAATGCAAGAGGATAAAGTGACTACGACAGAGCCGATATCTTTGCTAGAGCCTTAATTTTCTTGCAGGCACACTATACAGCGCTGGAAAAAGCTTCTTGGCAATGAGTCAACATGCTCGCTTGCTCTGGGCTCAGGGGAATTTCATGCACGGGTTTTAAATAGCCTCCCTCTGCCCGCCTTTCATTTGCTAAAAGGTGATTTCCTTCTCTCCTTTCCTTGCCCGCTTGAAAATGAATCTCGTGAATTGCTAATTATGCCTTGCGAGGCACGTTATAAGACAGTTCTATGAGATGCATGAAGGTCGGGTATCAGGAAGCCGAATGGGACGTTGAAAGAACGTTCCAGGGGCTGCTAAAAATTACGGAAAAATTGTTATTCTCAGCAATTTCAATTTACCATCTCAGTGTTCAAAATAAGCGCAGATGAGGAAATGAATGTGGAGAAGCTCAATTAGTTAAGATAAGTAAACCCATTATACCATGTAGGTGCACATATTGCACTACAGTCTATTTGTACTAATAGCATGATATAAAATTTCACAAGCTGCTCTGCTGTGTATTGCCCAACCTTTTATTCAGAATTTTGTACGCACGGGTATTCATATAGTACAGTGATCTGGTTAAGAATCCAGATATTGCCTTTATAGGATTGAAGTCCCGTGCATATTATGTTTTTGCTATAATCAGACCATATGGCAGCGGTTGGAACGTTGGTTAGGGTCTCTAGACAGACATGAATACGTTTGCGCTAGTTAAACCACGTTCATTTAATAAGAGCACCTGGAACACGTTGCCGACTATCGTCTTTCATGTCTCCAAGCGCTCAATATTGTTATACGGATTTGCCCTTAGAAGACAGAGCTGCTCCTGTGGGTGCTTGCAAGGTGCTAATTATGCTTTTTCGCCTTAACAATTGAGCATCATATGGCTCTGCTTTTTATGCATTCCACATCCGCCCTGGCCTCATGTGGTTTATAAGCAGCATCTTCCCAGAGATCTGAGAAGCATTACAAGATTTTTCCCATACAGAGCTGAAAGAGTCAAGAGCTCCTCAGCGTGCCTCACTCCATTGACGTTAGCTATGGTCCGGAAGGCATCGAATAAAAAAAGGGCAATCAATGTATCCTTTCTTTATACACTGAGGTGTGTCAGAATAAGACGGCATATAATAGGTGGCTCCATAATGCTATATACCCATTATCATTAATGACGTCTGTTGTTCTGATCCATCGTAAGAGAGCAACAATGAAAATGATAGAAATGCCGGATCTGGCTCATAACTGAAGTCAACACCGTACAACGGATTTCATTGACTATAAAAGGTGATTGGTTTCTGTCAGGAAGCCCAGCATGCTGTGTTGTTTTGTCCAGCTTTTTGGAAGGAATCTGTGACTGAGCCAGTAACCAAGCCTCTGACGCAGATGTGAACGAAGCCTTAGGTTCTCCAGTTCACAGTTAAATATAACTCATCACTTCTAATTGTTCTGCATGCTAGAAATCTAACTTTCCATGGTGAAATATAAGTGGGATTTATGAAAAACCATATAGTATGGATGGACCTAAAGACAGAAAAAGATTTGGTGGAATATTTACTACCCTGTCTAACATTTAGACAGTGTAAACTTAGATTAGACCCATGGGCGTAGCTATAGGGGGTGCAGAGGTAGCAGTCGCTACCGGGCCCAGGACCCTGAGGGGGCCCAAAGACCCTTGTGCCGCAGAAGAAGACACACAAAGCACTGAGGGAAGGGGGGCCCAAGCTGAACTCTTGCACCAGGGCCCATGAGCCGTTAGCTACGCCCAATTAGACCGTCTAAACATGTATCAAATATATCACAGTGGCTTATGAGTAACATCACATTTGCGGCAAAATTTTGGTGAAATTTTGGAACCAGTGTAATAACTTAAAGAGGTTGTGTCTTAATTAAAGTAAAAAAGAAAATCAGACATCATATAGTACATGACAATCTTTTTCTAACAAAGCTGCAACTGTCTGTGTACCTTGCAAGGATCCTGAGATCTCCCCAATCATTACTGCAATTTTAATGATAGATTTATTTCAAGTTGGTAGCTCAGGGGCATGTCTTTTCTCCTGCAGCTCTCTCCCTATCACAGCTCAAGGGTGTGCCCTTTCTACTGCAGTTCTCTCCCTGTAGCTGTCACGGTTTCTAACAGTAGATATGGCTGGTGGCAGTTGAAGGATGGCACTGAGCATGTGTGACCACCTCAGTAGGTGGACATGCACATTGTCATACAGATCAAACACCAGGGGATGCCATTAAAATGAAGAAAAAAGACTATCTCACAACTGGGGGATTTTTTTAAATGTAACTATAACTAATTTTTCATGCTGAATTATATTAAAATAACTTTTAATGTTGGCACAACCCCTTCATCTTTACAATAAGACATACCTGCTTTTTGAGCAAACTTCAAAACTACACTTAATAAATGTGAACAGGGCATACACAGATGTCATAGGACCCCGTAGCAAACTTTAATATAGTCCCCACCCCTACTCCACCCAGCCCCACCCCTACTCCACCCAGCCCCACTCCACCCTCCCCGATTCCAATCAGTTTCCCAGCATCAAACATTCCCAGGCAATGCAGAACACAAACTGCAACTCCCCAGATTTCTGACAAATTTATGATTTTTTAATCATGTGGAATAAATATTTATTGAGAAGATGATAGAGGATTGTGTGGCACTCTCTAATACCAAGGAGCATAAAGAAAAAGAAAAAGTAAAAGTGAATATTTATTAAGTATATTAAGAAGAATTGTAATACAGTGATTCACAAATACAATATCAAATATAAGCATAAATAGTTCATGATAAAAAAACTCGCAATAAAAATGGGGTGGTTATCCAAAACCAAAGCTGTCAAAGGTAGTCTCTTATTGAAAAATAAAAACTTGTTGCCAGTGGAGTAAGTTTAGGTATGTGTCTTGAATGGCGTCCCACTACGACACTTATGGTAGCGGCGTCCTGCTCAAAGTCAATGAAAGCGATCGCTATGATGTTTGACACAGATAAGAACAGTCTTACCAGGATCTCGAGGTTAGGATGGCTCTCTGCGTAGTGCTAAAATGTTGCTATCTCCACACTCCGGTATCGGGAGCCGTTCGATTAAACAGAGTCCGCGCACACGGTATCTCCTGCACTTGGAAATATCTGCACTATGATGCCGTGCCGTGCTTTGCCGTGCTTGTGCTTCTGCGGGTAACTGATATTATCTCCTCAAACCTCTTCACTGTTCTTTGACGTAGTTTCAACGATGCTACTGTGGGCTTAGACGTGAAGGATGACTCCAGAGGCTACCACACATGTGCTACCTGTGGCAGGGATGAAGAAAAAAATGCACAAGCACGGCAAAGCACGGCACGGCATCATAGTGCAGATATTTCCAAGTGCAGGAGATACCGTGTGCGCGGACTCTGTTTAATCGAACGGCTCCCGATACCGGAGTGTGGAGATAGCAACATTTAGCACTACGCAGAGAGCCATCCTAACCTCGAGATCCTGGTAAGACTGTTCTTATCTGTATCAAACATCATAGAGATCGCTTTCATTGACTTTGAGCGGGACGCCGCTAACATAACTGTCGGAGTGGGACGCCATTCAAGACACATACCAAAACTTACTCCACTGGCGACAAATTTTTATTTCTCAATAAGAGACTACCTTTGACAGCTTTGGTTTTGGATAACCACCCCATTTTTATATCTTTTTTATTGCGAGTTTTTTATCATGAACTATTCATGCTTATATATGATATTGTATTTGTGAATCACTGTATTACAATTCTTCTTAATATACTTAATAAATATTCACTTTTACTTTTTTGTTTTCTTTCTTATGCTCCTTGGTGCCACACAATCCTCTATCATTTTCATTTACATTTTGCGTGGAGTGAGTGACTCCACTTGTGTAGTGCACCTCTTCCTAGATATCCAATATTCTAGTGCGACATTTTTCACTTTTTGTTTTATTTATTGAGAAGAATTGTCGCCCTCTGCCTCACTCATTTTATTGACTTAAGTGTTGGAAAGAGTGGAAGAGATGCTTCATAAACATGGCGCTCATTATGAACACCACATTTCTCAATGTATTTACACCCTACAACTGGTATGAATCAATTCATAAATCTCCCTTCATATAATATATATAATATAAACCTAGCTGTTTGCATCCACCATATGGGGGAGCTCTGTGTGTAGAATTTTTACAGCTACTATTGATACAAATGGGAGCTTTAAATATTTATTTTGCACTACGCTCCCCCTAGTGGTGGCTACTGGAAATCTTAGTGAACATATGTCCAAAAGGGAGAGGCAACCCCATAGCAGTTGTGTGGTCTTCCTCTATTAGAATTCTAACACAATTTCTACAGTAAATCTGTCTCTTTGTGTAGTACAGAGAATAGGTACCAGAGGATTTTTCAAAATGTTGTACAGTATTTGCTGTAATGGAAAATTGTTTCATATCGTGGCAGATTACCAGTGGGTATGCCTGCCATAGGCATCAAATTTTAAACTACAAAAGAAGGTCTTGCACCAAAGTGTTCATTCCCAAAAACAAGCCATGGCCAAAGAAATTGTAAAGGATGACCCCTGCTGATATCAGGCCTCTGTCATAGGATCAGAGCCCTATGGGTGTTGTACAACATGATATAGCCCTAAAATAGCACTAATCTTCAGGGAAGCTTGAGGGTAGGAACCAAGAATGACAAATCTCTGTGTATGCCATTGTGCAGAATGAACAATGAAAGGCAGCACAAAGTTGACCATAGGAAAAGAATCCTATGCCATATTATATGTTCTACACACATAAATGACAATGAAATTTACAGAACGGAGCACAGAGCATGAAAATGATTCCTATACTGCATTATATACATGAAAAATAATGAAGCTTTCAGCTCGCAGATCACGAGGTAATGGTTTCTAAGCTGTGTCCTCTGTGCTATGGACTCGGACCATAATGAAATAAGCGAAATAGCAGGGAGCATGAGAAAATGTCTCAGCTTGGCTGTAGTCTGCATCTGCTATGAACGAGCCATTGTGAAAAATCCACGAGGATGATGGAAGAAACAAATATACATAAAATACATACAATGCTTACTGATATGCGGTTTTAGTTAATTATTTCACAACTTAAGCCCTCTTTCACACGACCGTATGGCTTTTTCAGTGTTTTGCGGGCCGTTTTTATCGGATGCGTTTTTACGTTTTTTGTTTCCGTTGTGTATCCGTTTCGGTTTCATTTTTCCATATGACATATACCGTATACAGTAATTACATAGAAAAAATTGGGCCGGGATTAGAATTTTCAATAGCTGGTTCCGCAAAAAACAGAACGGATACGGAAGACATACGGATGCATTTCCGTATGCGTTTTGTTTTTTTGCGGAACTATTGACTTGAACAGCCATGGATCGTGATTTGCGGGCAATAATAGGACATGTTTTATCTTTGCACGGAATGGAAAAACGGAAATACAGAAACGGAATGAACACGGAAACACTTCTGTTTTTTTTTTGCGGAACCATTGAAATGAATGGTTCCGTATACGGTCCGTATACGGAATGCAAAAAAAACAGTCCGTAAAAAAAACGTTTGTGTGAAAGAGGCCTAAGGCCCCATTCACACGTCCGCAATGTTCGTCCGCACCCGTTCTGCAAATCTGCGGAACGGGTGCGGACCCATTCGCAATTGCGGACAAGTATAGGCATCTCAATGGGGCTGGTGGCAAGGTGTGTTGCGGATCCGCAACACACTACGGACGTGTGAATGGGGCCTAAATGTGTTTTTCCTGAATGAGAAAAGAAGGCCCACCTACCCAACAGAAATAACGCCACCCTTGTCTTAGTCAGGTTTTACGCTGTGGAAAAAAAAAGCAGAACACTGAAAAACCCCTGTAGATTACATCAAGTGAATGGGACATGTGAGTATAGTGTTAGTAGGGATATTATAAAAGTCAAGCCCATTTATTTGGATTATATTTGGTGGAATGGACATGATAATAGCTATTTATATTAATTATTGTATATCAAAGGAGCAACACAAATTCTAAAACGTAACTTTTACTGGTCACTGTAAAAAAAGCCCCACACAAACAAGACACAAACACAACACACAACAGGTAATCTGTCTGCACATGGGGCACAAAGGTACAGTACGTGGTAAAGGGGCAGAGAGGCCTAATGTATGAGCCCTATTAAGCCCTACTTGGCCTATTGTGCCCTATGTGCAAAAGAAATCACAGGGTCCAAAAAACCCCGCAAGGGGTGGCCACGTGCTGGAACCTGACCCTAGGCTCCTGACCCTAGTTAGGTCTCTGAGGGGAGATTGCTCTCACAATATGGATACCAGGGTCCAGTCAACCAACATACAGACAGGAGAACAAAGTCTCCCAAGGTGCAAAAGAAGCGTCCCAACGCTGCCATCACAAAAACTGCACCAGTATACAAGGGGAGCTAAGACTCATCAGGGGACGCAAAACCGCCTTGCATACACAGAGAAGAAGAGTCCCTGGCTCCAACGGTCCAAAAGGGGCCAAAGAACATATAAATCCACAGAGTCGTGGCCATAAGAGTAAAAAAGGATACACATAGTCTACATGGCTATCCTACAATCAAGGAGTGGCGTATAGCGGGAACACTCCTGTGAAAAGAGAAACCCATAAACAAATATTGTATATTATTGACTCATGTTACCTCAGTTATTCAACATAGTGACCTACGTGTCTCCTCTTTCGGCGTCCGGATCTTGATACTGGGCATGCGCGATCCGGCGCCGCGCACATCGAGGAGTCAGGTAACGTGACCGGGATACCTGCCCCCCTCATTAACTGGCCTATTTAAACCGGGTGAGTCCCACTGTACAGACAGGGACACCCGGATAATGTGGCTTTGATGTCTGAACAAGGCACCTGTGACTCTTTTGACCGGAGGCCATACACCCCGACCCTTGGGCATCACTGTGAGTAACCACTTTGATCTATGGAAGTAGGTCACTATGTTGAATAACTGAGGTAACATGAGTCAATAATATACAATATTTGTTTATGGGTTTCTCTTTTCACAGGAGTGTTCCCTCCGCTATACGCCACTCCTTGATTGTAGGATAGCCATGTAGACTATGTGTATCCTTTTTTACTCTTATGGCCACGACTCTGTGGATTTATATGTTCTTTGGCCCCTTTTGGACCGTTGGAGCCAGGGACTCTTCTTCTCTGTGTATGCAAGGCGGTTTTGCGTCCCCTGATGAGTCTTAGCTCCCCTTGTATACTGGTGCAGTTTTTGTGATGAAACGCGTTGGGACGCTTCTCTCTTTTTTGCACCTTGGGAGACTTTGTTCTCCCTGTCTGTATGTTGGTTGACTGGACCCTGGTATCCATATTGTGAGAGCAATCTCCCCTCAGAGACCTAACTAGGGTCAGGAGCCTAGGGTCAGGTTCCAGCACGTGGCCACCCCTTGCGGGGTTTTTTGGACCCTGTGATTTCTTTTGCACATAGGGCACAATAGGCCAAGTAGGGCTTAATAGGGCTCATACATTAGGCCTCTCTGCCCCTTTACCACGTACTGTACCTTTGTGCCCCATGTGCAGACGGATTACCTGTTGTGTGTTGTGTTTGTGTCTTGTTTGTGTGGGGCTTTTTTTTTACAGTGACCAGTAAAAGTTACGTTTTAGAATTTGTGTTGCTCCTTTGATATATAATTTCTTGACAGCAGTTTAAGTAACAGACAGGGCTGAGACTATACGTTTCATTTGAGCCCTGATATCCTCCTGATTGTGTTTTTTATATTAATTATTGGTCTGCATAAACAAGATAGATAGATAGATAGGTAGATAGATAGGTAGATAGATAAAATATAGATAGATATTAGATGGATATGATAATTAACAAAGTACTCCAATTATTCTAACTCACCCACGATGATCTAGCAGTATTCTTTGTTTTATTCCAGCTCAGCTGCATTGATACATTTTACATCCATTCATTATAGTCATCTGTGTGATATAATGCCATAACCACCTGCCCATTGCCATCCTGAACAGACTGGACATCAGTCTCACCTATGAGGAAGACTTCCTGTGAAAAAAAGGATTACTTCAGCAATTATCAAATCCCTCCTGGCAGCTCTCAGGCCCGTTCTTTCCCAACTCAGCTCTACCATCCATGTTTTTCTGTAATTCTGTCCCCTATACATAGAGTGCCGCTGAAAATATAACTTTTGCCCTGTCTAATAGACAAGGAGTGCAGTGAAATAGTAGGTAAGTCCATATAATGGTTATCTGTAGAGTTATAAAATTCCCCTAACTCACACTGCCCGTCTATACAATATGTGAGTGACATGTGCAGAGTCTCCAGTGTATTTCTATTAGATGCTGCTGCACACTGCTCTCCCCTGCCTCCCACATGTGAGAGCTGACACAGAGGAAAGAACCAAGATGGTAGACAACCCATAAATAGCAATAAAACAGGTATACACAAACCATACGCAAGAGAGTGTACATTATTCCTTAAAGAAGCAAACACACAAAATGTTTATTCTCTGACCTGTTATAAAGGTGCATGATGTAAACTGCAGAAAAGATAATCCTCTTACCAGAAACTGCATTTGTGAGTTATAACCTCCCTTCTGATCCTCAGCTGTGTCATGTGGTCAACAATTATTTCCAAATAACACAGCAGGAAGCCAGTTTCTCTGTGTATTCCTAGGGGAGCCTCAATGTCAGTCTTATAGTAATGAATAGAGAAGTAACTTTATTCCTGTCCTGTGTCAGTTGGAGAGGGAGAGTGTTGGTTACATGAAACAGCTGAGGATCAGAAGGGAGGTTATAACTCACAAATGCAGTCTCTGGTAAGAAGATTGCTTTCACTACAATTTACATGTACCTTTCTAACAGGTCATAGAAAAAAAGTTTGTGTGGGAGTGCTTCTTTAACCTTTACTGGGCTGTTTCTTTAACATGAATCATTTGGAAAATGTATAATATATGCAAAAACAGTTGAAATATTATATATAAGAGATGAGTATATTAACACATAAATGAATTAAAGGTGTTATGCAGTCTCAGGATCCGCCTTATCAGGTGATAATGACTTGCCTAGCAGATCCTGCTCCGCCATCCGGTTCTCCTAGCCAAGATCTGTTTACCCACTACAGCAGTGATGTCACATTGATAACATGTGACTGCTGCAACCAATCACTGGCCTCTTTGGTGCACTGCTGGAGCCAGTGATTGGCTGCAGTGGTCATGTACTGTTGATGTGATGTTACCACTGCACACGGAAAACAGATCCCCTTTGAAAGAACCGGAGCAACAGCTCTGGATCTGCCTGGTAAGCAGTGACCACTTCTTTATTACAGGTCGATCCCCTGTGTAGTCTGGTTTCCTCCTTAAACCGACAAACCCTTTAACTAAAGTGTCCAAAATGAAGACCTGACACAATTTACTTTATATTTAATATAATATAAAATCCATGTGGATATAAGTGTCCAAGTATTTGCTTGAATGATTCAGTATTCAGGATGTTTTATGGGATAATACTGCATAGAAGAACATTTCCTCCTCTATTCCTAAACCAGTAGATATGGGGTTAACGTACTGCAGCCGTGCAGGGCCTGTAAACATTCCTAGTCAGGATCAGCTCAAAGAGTATCGATTCACTGATGGCGAAGGATTGTGATCACTGACAGGGTGGTCCAAAGGAAGTCTGGGAATCATTGATGTATGCACAAAAATTGACAAGCCAGGAATCTAAAGGGCAAGTGACATGTGTAAACAGGAATATGCTGCATTGTATGATTTTTTTTTCAGATTTCCAGGGGAAAAAAATATGCACAACGCTGAGTATATATATCGGCTCTTTCTTAGTGTATGGATTGCGACTCACGAGTCTCTCTGGCTGCCCATAATCAAGCGCCCAAGGCGATTAGTAGCTGGTAATGAGAAACCCCTCTCCCCCTCCTTCTCCCGCTCATGTCTGCTACTTCCACATTACAAGGCTGCGAGGAATCTTAAGTTCCTACTTCTCGGATCACCTATTGTGAAATGAGCTTACACCACCACAACGCCTCTCTTGTTTCTCTTACACGGAAAAGAAACCGGTCAGTTCCCATTAGATTGCAAGCGCCTTGCCTTGGAAAGACATATAATGAGCCTTAAAAATACACTCAGTGTGGCTATTTTTATAAACCGGTTTTAATTTAAATTTTTTTGCCTATAGCATGTATCCATCAAGTTAGAATATACCCAAGGGAAACACTAAAGGGCCATGTTCAGGAGTGGTCGAACTGCTGTGCATTTGATGTGCTGAGAAATTTACAGCACAATGGAGCAGATTTACTTATCCAGTCTAATTTTTAGACAATGTAAATTTAGATTAGACTAGGGGTCTCAAAGTTCGCAGGATATATGGGTGGCACGTAGGAAAAAGTTCCACTTGAGCCAATATAAGATCGCAACCCTTCCTTGTTACAAGAATGTAATATCTACATACGGTATATCACACATACAACACAAGGGGTCACCACACCCATCATCCATGAGTTTTACATTCCAAATTCATACAGACCCCAAATCAGACCCCAAATTTATACAGACTCCAGATTTATACAGATCCCAGATCAGACCTGAAATTCTTGCAGATCTCAGATCAGTGAAGTGAAGACAGGAAACATCCAGCACTCAAACACAGAGGAAATCAATAAGTCGTCATGGATCCTCGGCCAGTCCAAGCCCACAACAACAGCAGCAATTACAGAGACGGATCCAGTGAACTTGATAAAACATCAGCTTTATTGCAGTTTTCACATAAGAAAATGCACATCATCAGAGATCTCAGATCAGACCCCAAATTTACTCAGACCCTATATTTATACAGACGCCAAATCAGACTGCTGCTTCCCCCATAACTTCACCTAACCCCTCCTTTCCCTAAAAAGAGACCTCAGAGCAGCCCAAAAAATGCTCACCAGATTTACTGTTTCTATACACAGGGTAAGTGTAGGGCCACCATACACATTGTTGGGCGAACCTGCTGAGAACAGCAGGTTCTACATTCTAATGTGTGGGGATCGGGCAAAGTGAAAATTTTCGCCCAATCCTTTTCTTCTCCGGGAAGATAAGCTGCTGCCAAAGGTGCCAGCAAAGGTGCCGGCAAACAATGAGAGTATAGGGACAAGCGTTGCATTAGTGATCGCTCGTCCCTATACTGAGGAGGATATCACTGCATATAATTGCAGTCTCTTCCTCTAGTGAGCAAGAGATTGGTGGGAGGGAACGCTTCCACAACATTGGCCATGCCTTTAGCATGAAGCTGGGTTGTGCAATTGTTGACCCCCACTGATCACAAGAACAGGGGTCCGTGACTCTCATGTGTGAATGGAGTGGTTGCT
Organism: Bufotes viridis; assembly: GCA_033119425.1. NCBI lineage: Eukaryota > Metazoa > Chordata > Amphibia > Anura > Bufonidae > Bufotes > Bufotes viridis. Next base: position 134,287,035 of record CM065591.1, read on the forward strand.
CCTATGCAGCTCTATGCTATCTGGACAATCTCTTTTCCAAGTGACCAGACATGAGCTGTTATTGCTGGAGATATCTACTGGAACACACATTTCTCTCGCAGCGATCACTTCAGCAGAAAGGTGGTAGTACACCGTGATCATTTAAAGTGATCGACAATGTAATACATGATCGTAATGAGTCCTGTAATAAGGGGGTGGCATGAGCAGGAGAACTTTACGTTATGACATCCAGGGGCGTAACTATAAGTGGTGCTGAGAGTCTAGTTTTATTTGGGCCCAGGAGTATGAAGGGATCCATAAAGTCTCTCTTTACCATTTAAGGAGACCCCTAAATGAAGCCTGATATATGGGGACCTTGTTAATGATTTGAATTGGGGCCCCAGAGCATCAAGTTATGCTTCTGATGACATCCATATGTCCTAATAAAGCATATGTACAGGGATATGTCCTTGGGTATGCTTATGTTTTCTCTCACATTCCAAATAAAACATAAGGGTTCAACTCAATGAGTTTAGGCAGAGAACAATGAAAATATTTGATAATCACTGACTGAGAGCCCCCTTTTTTGGGTGAAGACTGATGTATAATATGTTCAGAAACATATTATTAGTATTATAATTATTAATTATTATATATTATATTATCATTATTTTTCAATTGTGTAGTTTTAATATAGTAACTATTAATATTTCTATAATATAACTATACCAAACCTTGACATCAGTGGCGTAACTAGTAATGACTGGGCCCCACAGCAAATTTTTGAATGGGGCCCCCTCCCCCAGTAATTTTTTTACAGCCCCTTCCTTTCATGCCGCCCCCTTTCCTGTGGCTAGTAAAGATCGCTCTCAGACCAGGCCCGGCAGTTGTTCCATCCGTTTTCTACACTGTCTATACTGCCACTGTATATTATTTCATTGTGTAATAATGTTAAGGGGCCCTGACAAAATCTTTTAGTACTTCTCCTCCTCTTGGATGGGCCCCTTCTGGGTCAGGGCCCCAAAGCAGCCGCTTCCCCTGCTTCCCCTATAGTTACGCCCCTGCTTGACATCCAGATTATAGGAGAAATGTGCAACATGAATAATAACATGATTCCACTCATTTCTTCCCCAGGCTCCTTTCAGGTTGTCACCTATGCTCCTGGGCTAGGCTCTGTTTGTACTGCATTTGTGGCAGGGTGATCCGCCGCTAGTTATGGCAAAGAATGCCGGGAGTCGGACAGACACAAACCGCAGCATGCATCGGATCTGGAGAAATCCGGCAGGCTGTTCTTTGGCGTAGATGGGAACCTAGCCTAAGTCGGAGGTTTATGTTGGAAAGTATGGCAAGATGTCCCTGTATTTGAAAGTGCAGCTGACTACACTTGCCTATACAGCATACTGACATATACCTGCCCAGAAGATGCCAAAAGGATACTCTTTTGCCGACAGTCAAGACAACAGGGTCCTATAGATAAAACTGGCGCTTTCCAAGTCCATATGCTGAATATAGGAAAAATGCATGTGACATGATCATCATGTCACAATATCTACACTGAGAAACTTCAGATACAGATAAGATATTATTTAATTCGTTCATCCATTAATTCATTCATTAATTGTATCGTAATTTGCGAATGTGATCTTCAGCTTGTATAGTAGGTGAATAATTTAGTATTTGCTGCAGTATTACAGCCCGTACAGTGATTGCTTCTTCATCGTGTTTTATTCATGGCCTCTGCACAAGTGCTACTGTATATGTAAATCCGTTTCCTCTATATTCCATAGTGAAACAGAGGAATGACAGGAGCTCGCACAGACATGATTGATCTCTATGGTGAGACACTAATGCCGTGCACACAGCTCTCTTAGCAAGACAGACAGCGTAACAGGGACCAAGGAAAGTAGAGCATTTTTTTCTTTTCCACTGACCACGTTCCGTCATTGCTTTGGAAAGACAGCTGTGTGCATCTCGCCGGAGCCTCGCCGCAGAGATCAATGATCTCTGAATAAGTATCACTCTCTCCATTCCCTTGTCAAAAGTGAGAAACGGATAGACAGATTTAAATCATGCTTGTGTGCACACGCTCTTAACCTTTCTAACAGCCCATAGAGGGGGACTTTGTGTAATGTCAAGCAGGACTTCTTTTTACTGACTGAAATTGTTTTAAAACAATGTGATTGGTTCTGTTGAAGGAGAATTGCAAGCTGACAGTGCAACAGTGCAGTAAAGCAAGGCAACCGGTCAGACAGTAACTTTCCATAACTAACCTAATTATTATTTACAGTTATTTATTGGGCTCTGTCATAGATAATATTTTCAATTTTCACTAAGGTCGGGTTCACATCTCTATCGAGTATATATGTAACTATGTATACTATAGATCAGTGCCCATCAACTGGATTTACAAGCTGGAACACCCCGTTAAATCCCCTTGAGTAATCTTCATTTATTAAAAGACTAAGCAACAATTAAGATACAAGGATGTAATATATACTGGGTGTGTACTACAGTATACAAACTCACAATAATACATATTAAAAATAAGAAGAATTATATGTAAGCTATTTGTGAAGATATCAGTAATGTGGATTACTGGAATGTGACCTCTTGCAACCACTATAGAGAAGACCCTATTACATATCCAGAGGGTTATAGGGTAATACAGGCTTCAATACAAGCGTAAACAATCTGATCACATACAATTAAAGGGGTTTTCCTGAGGATAGGTCATCAATATGAGGTTAGAGGGAAATCCGACTCCCGACCACCTTGCCGATCATGTTTTTGTGGAAGCCAGAGCGATCATCTGAGCTCCTATGAATCCTGCAGCCTCCTCGTAGCTGTCTATTGGATAGTAGCTGTGCTTCGTATTGCAGCTCAGCCCCATTCACTCACATGGCCCTAAGCTGCACCTAGGCCATTGACTGATGTTCGTGACATCATATGGCCTAGAAGGAGGTCTAAGAGCTCATGGAGCGCGGCGGTCTCTTCATACAGCTGATCAGCGGGAGTATTGGGAGTTGGACCCCTTCCAATCTGATGTTGACGATTAGAGATGAGCGAATTTCTCAAAAATTCAATTTCCAAAAAGATTCGATCCGAATTAATTTATGGCGAATAACGTTAAAAAAATGCTATTTCTTGGCTGCATAGAGCCTGTATAGTGTCTTGCAGAAACACGCATAGGGAGTCTGCTTTGGTAGTGAAATTATAATGTGAGTCGGTATGACATGCAGATGACAGGCGTTGATCTTAGAATCACTGCACACTTCACTTATTTGTTACGGGGCCAAAACTGACCAAATAACTCAAGTGTGAACTCAGCCTTACAGGTCGATGTTGGCGTCAAGAACACTGTTACACCGTCAGCTGATTCCACATAGATGTCTACAGAACCTGTTCTTTAAACGCTTATAGCAGTAGAGCCCCCCCTGGTGTCAGCAGTAAGTTTATGTTGACGTCACTGATTATTTTGCCCTTCCTCTGATCTGTCCGAACAATAATCCCCCAAAAAAGTATCCTGTATGTTGAGCATCCGCCTTCACTTGGTCAGCATTTGGTCAGTAATCCATCAGCATTGCACTGTTGACAAAAAAAACAGGAGTGGATCCAAAACAGAAATGACACATGAATGCAATATTTACATGTCTTCTGTGTACCCACTCTTGCTTTTGGCTACCAAATCATAAGCCAATTTGATGCGATCATACAAGCCTTACAGCTGCTACACATACAGGATCTGTTGTGCGTTTCATTTTTCCTTCCTTCTGACAGATCAGAAGAAGGGTCAAATAAATGGTGATGTCAACCAGGCCAAAAAGGTAAAATAGTGACCCAGTTATGAAGTGGGAAGGGTGGGAGAACAGCTTGAGAAGTCCACAGAGTGGCACAATGACATAGTGGTGAGGTAGAAGCAGCATGAAAAGAGCACACAGTGGCCCAGGGACATAGTGGTGAGGTGGCAGCAGCATGAGGAGGCCACAGAGTGGCAAGGTGAGATAGTGTTGAGGTAGCAGCAGCATGAGGAGACCACAGAGTGGCCCAGTCACATAGTGTTGAGGTGGCAGAAGCATGAGGAGGCCACAGAGTGGCACAATGACAGAGTGTGGAGGTGACAGCAGCAGCATGAGGAGACCACAGCGTGGCCCAGTGACACAGTGGTAAGGTGGCAGCAGAATGAGGAGACCACAGAGTGGCCCAGTCACATGGTGTTGAGGTGGCAGCAGCATGAGGAGGCCACAGAGTGGCACAATGACAGAGTGTGGAGGTGACAGCAGCAGCATGAGGATACCACAAAGTAGCACAATGACAGAGTGTGGAGGTGACAGCAGCAGCATGAGGTGGCCACAGAGCTGCACAATGACAGAGTGTGGAGGTGACAGCAGCAGCATGAGGAGACCACAGAGTAGCACAATGACAGAGTGTGGAGGTGACAGCAGCAGCATGAGGAGGCTACAGAGCTGCACAATGACAGAGTGTGGAGGTGACAGCAGCAGCATGAGGAGACCACAGCGTGGCCCAGTGACACAGTGATAAGGTGGTAGCAGCAGGAGGAGGCCACAGTGTGGCAAGGTGAGATAGTGTTTAGGTAGGAGCAGCATGAGGAGACCACAGAGTGGCCTAGTCACATAGTGTTGAGGTGGCAGCAGCATTAGGAGGTCACAGAGTGGCACAATGACAGAGTGTGGAGGTGACAGCAGCAGCATGAGTAGAACACAGAGTGGCACAATGACAGATTGTGGATGTAACAGCAGTAGCATAAGGAGACCAAAGGGTGGCCCAGTCACATAGTGGTAAGGTGGCAGCAGCATGAGGAGGCCACAGAGAGGCACAATGACAGAGTATGGAGGTGGCAGCAGCAGCATGAGGAGGCCACAGAGTGGCAAGGTGACATAGTGTTGAGGTGGCAGCAGCATGAGGATGCCACAGAGTAGCACAATGATAGGGTGTGGTGGTGGTGGCAGCAGCAGCATGAGGAGGCCACAGAGTGGCAAGATGACATAGTGTTGAGGTGGCAGCAGCATAAGGAGGCCACAGAGTGGCACAATGACATAGTGGTGAGGTGGTAGAAGCAGCAGCATGAGGAGACCACAGAGTGACAAGATGACAGTGTGGAGATGACAGCAGCAGCATCAAGAGACCACAGAGTGACCCAGTGACAGAGTGGAGAGGTGGGTGGCAATAACAGTACCCGCTGATGATGGTGGGTGTAAGGAGGAGCACTTGGCATCAGATGTGTGGCATCAGGTGGGTGTCAGCATCAGAATAGTAGCTGAGGCAGGTAGCCAGATGAAACCGGTCTCTTTTGTCAACGTTTGGGTGAGGCAGCATGGATGATCTAATTTGATGCATCAAGCATTGCTGGGTGGAAATCCTGGCTGATCGACGCCTGATTCATCTTGACAAAGGTCATTCTCTCCACATTTTGGGTGGACAGGCGAGTTCTCCTTGGGGTAACTATGGCCCCCGACGCACTAAACACCTGCTCTGATGCCCCACTACTGGCCGGGCAGGACAGCTTTTCTAGGGCAAACTCGGCCAGCTGCAGCCACAAATCCAGTTTGGCTGCCCAGTAGTCCAGCGGATCTTCAATGTGGGGTGGCAGGGTGCTGTCCAAGTATGCCACCACCTGCTGGTTTAGGTTCTGCTCCAGGTCTAGCTGCTGCTGCTAGTGAGTAGGTTCTTCACTAGGCAGGTAAAAAGGTGAAGAAAGCAGCCATGGCAGTGGAACGTGAGTGCAGAGGGTCCTGTGAGAGGATGGACGAAGGCACAGATAGGCAGCGGCCAACTGACTACATAGGATGTCTGTATAGTAGTTCAGTTTGTCCTTCCTCTCAGCGGGTGTAAAAAAGGCCCCCATTTTTGACCAGTAGCGAGGGTCTAACATGGTGGAGAGCCAGTAGTGATCCCTCTGCCAAATGGTGACAATTCAGCTGTCACTACGCAAGCAAGCATGCATCGGGCCATTTGCGCCAGTGACCCAGAGGGACTCCCTGCCTCCATCTCCACTGCATACTGCTACGGTGTGTCTGGATCATCTGCTTTGTCTTCCTCATCTCCCTCTTGCTCCTCAGGGTACTCCTACTTCTTCTCCTGTCACCTGTGTAGGAAAACCACCCATTTCTCTACACATTGCTTGTGCTCCAATGTCCTCCTCCTCCTCCCCTAGTTCAGCCCCCACAGGGCTCATGTGGCCGTGAGATGTAGGCGCAACGTCTCCAGTCCCCTGACCAGCCAGATTTACCAGCATCTTCTCCAGGATATGAAACAGTGTAATGAAGTGGTTCATCCCGTAGTCCTGGCGACTGACAAATAAAGTGGCCTCCTCAAAGTGCACTAGCAAATGTCAGGTATCATGCATGAGCTATCACTGGCTAACATCGAAGTTACACAGGGGAGTACCTTTTTTCTCCATGTATCATGAAGAAATCGTTTATGTTGGGGGACGCCATTCTGCCGCTGCAGCTCAATGAGGGTGTTTTTCGCGGTGTACTAGTGGCTGAAGTGCTTGCAAAGTTTCCTGGCCATTTTTAGGTTGTCTTGCAGATGGGTGGAAGACTTCAGGAACAGCTTGACAACCAGTTTAAACACGTGCGCCATGCAGGGCACATGGCTCAGCCCTCCTTGATGCAGCGCCGACACAATGTTCTTCCCGTTGTCGGTCACCATGGTTCCGATTTTCAGTTGTTGTGGAGTCAGCCAGGATTCGATTTCTTGATGGACACAGAGCAGTTCCTCCCCTGTGTGACTCCTTTCGCCCAGGCAAACGAGGTGTAGAACAGCGTGACACTGCCGTGGCCTGCACATGCAGTATGCTGGAGGAGGACTGTTAATTGTCCCTGCAGTGGAGGCTGAGGATACGGTGGAGGATGAGGAGGCAGAGGCGGACATTGTCACAGGACCAACAGCGTGACAACGTGGAGGTGGAAGCGGCGTAAACTGGCCAAGTTGCTGGTGTGGCTGGGCAGGAACCACATTAACTGAGTGGGCCGTAAAAGACGTATATATTCTTGCCCGTAGTTCCACGAGTCTGCGCTTTGGCAGACACCGACAGGCTTAAGGACTGGCCCTCCTTCTGTTGTACATATGTGTGCAGGGCTGGTACTGCCTTTTTGGCACAAAAAAAAATAACGGCTTGGGACTCTCCACCTTGGCTCGGCACAAGCCATCAGTTCTCTGAAAGGTGCAGAGTTCACCACTTGGAAAGGGAGGGACTGCAGCACCAGCAACTGGACAGCATCACGTTCAGCTTCTGCGATGTTGGATGAGTGCATGCATACTGTTGTCTCTTGGCATTAGCTTTGGTGATTGATTGCTGATGGAATGACTGATGAGGAGGAGCAGGAGCATCAGGACCGGACGGACAGCTCCCTTCAGCTGAGGTGGTGGAGCCTTGACTTCCTGAAATGGGGTGCCTGCCACTGGCTGATGCAGCAGTTGCTGCAGCAGGCTGGACCACCACATCAAAGCCACGGTTCTCCCAGACCACTTTATGGTGACGCTGCATATGTTGACGCTTCACCTTCTGCCCACAGATTTGTCAAATGGCCATGTTCACCTCCTCCGGCGGCATAACAAGAAACTGCCACACCAGCGTGTATAGCGTTTTCCCCCAACACTCCGCACTGACTGACTGCTACCGCCACTGGGTCCGCCAACCCCTGCACCCGCCGATAGGCTCCTGCAAAGTGGGTGGTCTACCCTGGGCATGTTTGGCTCCCGACCTCCCACTGCTGCCACCCTGCTGACTCCCGTCCACGCAACCGACTTGCTGGCTCCGCCGCTACCTCATGCGCAAGCTGCCACCCACTTCTCCTGATGATGATGAAGCCCCTTTGTCACCCAGCTCCCAATTGCAATCGGCTACATCGTCATCGAGTACTGTCTGCACGTCACTGATGTCCTCCTCAACGGTCTCTGAGCCAGGAGCCTGACCGTTTACAACACCAGCTCCCACGCCACTCTCCTCATCACTACTTGCCTGCCTACCGGATGAAGCGGCAGATGTCTCCTCCAGATCCCTAGTAGCTCGCTGTATAGTGGAGCTGAGCCCACAGCATATAGAAATTTTCTGGCTGAGGGAACAGAAAAGGACAGAGGCAGGTTGAGGACAAGTGAGGGCCTGCTCCCGTGCCATGCCAACTAAGGGTTGTGTCTAATGAATCCACCGACTCTTGGCTGGGGGTATCTGATGTCACTTGGGACGAAGTTTCAATCATTCAAGATCCGCTGGGTTGCGGGTCAAAACATGACCGCTAGCTGATACTGGGAGCTCAGGCCTCTGCAAGTGACCCCTGCTACCACAGCCCCTTACTCTGCTGAGACATGTGCCTGTGCAAGAAACCATTTGGCCTGTGCCCCTCCCCTGTGCAGGGCCTGTCACTTCTCTGTCTGACATACTGCTAGATCAAATAAGTAAATAAAAAGGAAATTAATTAATTAATTAATACACCCCAAGAAAGGCTGTAATTTTCTCATTTCACCACACAACGGCTAATAAGCCCTTTCTTTTCCCGACTTAAAAATGCCAAAAAAGGCTTTAGAGCATATAACTGCACCACAATACGGCAAATAATATATTTTTTTGCCACTAATTGACGCCAAAAGGGTCTGTAATTTTCTCACTTCACCACACAACAGCTAATAAGACCCCCCCAATGCTTTAGAACATATAAATGTTAATGGCTGTTTCAAACAGCACTTGCAACCCAATAACAAGAACTGTTTGCTGGAATTACAGAGCTGTATAATCGCAATTTGGATCCACAGTCAGTGCAGCAAGGTGTTCAGGATTGTTTCTATTACTCAGGCTGTAAACTCCCCTACTGAACCCATTTCTGCTTCAAAACTATCCTTTCCCTGAACTTCTATACAGCAAAATAAAAGTTTTTAAGTCTTTCCTAGCACTTTCCCTAGCGCCTGCTAACATCTCTCCCTGCATTAAGTACACTGGAAAATGGATGAATCCAAGATGGCTGAGGCTACTTATAGGGCTGTGACATCACAGGGCTGGCTGGCTGCTGAGTTCCTTGCTCCATATCCTAACACATGCAGCAGCCAGAAAAAATAAGATTTGTTACCATGAAGCGTGAGGAAATTTGGATTTGGTGCGAATTAAATTTTTCCTGATATTTAGATCGAATTCCTTTAGAGGCATTCCTTTATTCATTCAATCATAATAGAAGTCTATGGCCTGCATAACGGATCCGTCCGGTTTCCGTTATTCTGGAGTCCTCTCCTGCATAACGTAAACTGGACGGATCTGTTATGCAGACCAAAGACTTTTATTATAACAGAATGCCTCTAAAGGCATTCTGTTATGCATTCCGTCATGGAATTGCATTATGGTCCGTAGTAACGGAATCCATAACGCAATTCAGTAAATACCACAACACGAACCCGCACATGAACTTCAAAATATGAAATTCGCTCATCCCTAGTGCTCACACATAGGTTCTGTCTGACATTTTTCTGCACTTTTGCATTTTTAGTGGCATTTTATGGTGTGTTTTTTGTAGTAAAAAGCTAACTCCAGATATCTGAAGGTCTATGAGGAATATGAAAAGCAGGACAAAGCAGTTTCTTTTCTACTTGCATTTCTGTTCATTAGGAGGCGTTTTCTGTCTTTTTGGCTTCTTTAAAAAATGCAGCCTGCATTTTTTCAGACCTTTCCACATCACCTTCCCTGTAGGGGTAAAACATCATGGAGAAAATGCTAGTGGGCAAAAATTTCCCACGGTATTCTAGTGGTAAAAAAAAAAAAACACACGCAAAATTTGTGTGTGTGTAAGAAACCTGAAGTCTACAAGTTTTTGTAGCACTTTTGTTTGATTTTAACTATTGAGTGAAAGCAATATTCCAAAGCAGTTAATCGACTTGTATGCAATCTTGTGCACTGCAGATATCACTCAATAGTTAAAATCCAATCAAAGGTGCTACAAAAAGTTTAGGTGTAGCCCCAGTCAGCCTTTGGTCAGTGTTTGATCTGTGATTTCCATCAGTAACTGTAGCCAAACCAGGAATGGAGGCTACTCAGGGATAAAGTATAATAAAAAGATTTGCTCCTGTTCTGTGTTTTTCACCCGCACCTGGTTTTGGCTCACAATCACTGAACAAACACTGACCGCTTAAAAGTAGCCTTAGGAGTAGGCTGTAGCTTACGAGCAAGCAGGTTGCAGTATTGGCCAGTATCCTGTTATCTATTACTATGGTTATTATTGCTGTTTGAGTAGCATTAACAGCTAAATTAAACAACTTCTGAACCTTTTCGAGGTCATTCTGGAAAAAGGCTTGAGAAGGCTTGACAAGTCAAGATAAAACATGGAAGTTGTGTAAAAAGGGATATAGGAAGTCAGCGAGCATAAAATTTGCATACAGGTGCAGGGCCATACACAATTCATAAGAATAGCTAAGGCTCAAAGCTATATAAATGGATCCAGCAAGTCTTCCCTTGTTGGAAAAAAAAGAAACGCAGATAACTGAATTATTTGCAAAGCACCATAGCTCTTGTGTGTTGTACATAAAGCATGCAAGTGCGACGTCCCTGATGTGAGTTTATATATTGCCCCTGTTCATGCTGCAAGACAGCTGGCTGCACAAATGCCATATCTGCATAAACCACACCTATTTTTGCTTGATTTGCACATATTTGAAGGAAACAGCACAGTGTCACGCAGTTTGCGAAATGACGTGTGAAAAATGAAGAGGGGTAATTGCACTTGACAAATGCGAGAGAAATTTCACGCTGATTATGTGACTTCTGCTGCTAGTGCCCTTTCCATTCAGTTGATAAGCGGCTTGGATTATCGAATCTCAGGCCTATTTCTACACAGACTGTCTGAGAGTGCACTGGCATGTGACATTTTATGTAGCTCGTAAAAATCATGTGACTACCACTGTGGATAATGTGCAAATTGTGCCACGGTATGGATCTTAAGGGGTGAAGGGTTAAGTCTGGTTAATGAGGCTCTGGTATGGCTCTACAATGGTCCTCTTTATAATCTTTGTTTCTTCACCACACTGACTGTTTCTTTCTCTTCCGAGACGCGCATTTTGCATTGAGCAATAGTAGCTTTGTCTAATGCCCTCTCTGAATAGGAAGAAAGACAGGCATTTTTATTTAACCTAACTTTGACAGGCCGATAGGTGCATTGCAGCTTAGCAACATACGTTAACATTAACACTGAACAGAGGCACTCAGCCACATAACAGCTCCCCTAATTATTTTAATGGATGGTGCATAAGTGAAAATAGGCTACTCAAGAAAAAAACACAAAAGATTTTACATAAATATGGCCCTCAACCCTGAACATTCTATTTTTTATCCTATGTGGTTGTTTGGCTTTGTATGGTAGACATGCATTTTTTTTGTGTGTCCCTTTATTACTAATATTCCTACTGTATATTACAAAGTGAAGATAAAGTATAGAATAAATCTTTACTGACATACAGAGTACGAATCAGAGCAAAAAAATGAAGACTCTGGCGCATAACCTGAATCTCGAATAACTCTCACAATGCATCGGATTCGTAACCATTTCAGCAACACCTAATGCAAATGTGTATAAAATTAAGGACTGTCAGGTGACCTCCTGCGACAAATATTGGTAGTCCTATGGGTTTGACTGATGAGCCCACAAGTCAATCTGATCTGCCTGTCAACTGTATGAAGTGATAGTGTCTAGGAAAAACAGTGGCTCAGCCAGGAAGTACTGTAGTATGCCATACAACCTTGCAGAGTAGGCCTGGCAAGTGCTGAAGCATACAATGAATAAAAATCACCTATCTGCTGCTGCTTCACTCACTACAGAGTTTCAAACTGCCTCTGGAAGTGACATCAGTACAAGAACTGTGCATCAGGAGATTCAAGAAGTTCAATGCTGCAATGGTCAAGCACTTGCACACGAGCTGAAGATCATCAAGCCCAATTCTAAGCATCAACTAGAGTAGTGTAAAGCACAATGCTAAGCATAAACTAGAGTAGTGTAAAGCACAATGCCAGGCATCAACTAGAGCAGTATAAAGCACAATGCCAAGCATAAACTAGAGTAGTGTAAAGCACAGTGCCAAGCATCAACTACAGTAGTGTAAAGCACAATGCCAAGCATCAACTAGAGTAGTGTAAAGCACAATGCCAAGCATCAACTAGAGTAGTGTAAAGCACAATGCCAAGCATCAACTAGAGTAGTGTAAAGCACAATGCCAAGCATCAACTAGAGTAGTGTAAAGCACAATGCCAAGCATCAACTAGAGCAGTATAAAGCACAATGCCAAGCATCAACTAGAGTAGTGTAAAGCACAATGCCAAGCATCAACTAGAGTAGTGTAAAGCACAATGCCAGGCATCAACTAGAGTAGTGTAAAGCACACTGCCAAGCATCAACTCGAGTAGTGTAAAGCACAATGCCAGGCATCACCTAGAGTAGTGTAAAGCACATTACCAATCATTAACTAGTGTAGGGTAAAGCACAATGCCAAGCATCAACTAGAGTAGTGTAAAGTAATGGACACTGGAGTAGTGAAAACTTTGAAGTGATAAATAATGTTCACTACATGGCAGTCTGATGGATGATTTTAGGAGAACAATACCTACTAGAATGCAAAGTGCCTAATGAAATATTTTACAGATAAGTTATAATGTTATGGGATTGTTATTCAGGTTATGGGCTAGGCCCTTTATTTCCTGTGAAGGATAATGTTGATGCTACAGCTGGCAAACACATTTTAGACAATTATAGGATTCCAACTGCATGGGCAAGGCTCTTTTCTGCTCCAGCATAACTTTGCGTTTATGCACAAAGCAAGTCCCATAAAGACATGGTGTGATGAGTTTTGTGCGGAGGAACTCAAGTGGCCTGCACAAAGCCCTGACCTCAACTCCACTGGACTTCTTCAGGGTGAATTGGAACATCATTTGCAAGCCAGATCCTCTTGTCTAATCTGATGTCTCAAATGTTCTTTTGGCTGAATAGACAGAAATTCCCACAGACACACTCCAAAATCCTGTGGAAGCTTTTCCCAGAAGAGTGAATAGCCACAAAAGAGGTTGAACTCCATATTAATGCCCACAGGTTTAGAGTGGGATGTCCAGGCTTATATGGGCATGATGGCCAGGTATCATTTGATCATATAGTGTATATTTTAAAAAGAATCGTCAAATGACACTCCCGTCCTCTCACTGTTCAAGGATCTACAAAACTGGTCTTTTCATTTGAATGGAACTACTTTAGAGCTACCTGAAAGACAGGAGCACTGCTGTACAGAGAAAAAGCCAGAAGGGCCTAACTAAGTTCTTAAATATTATTTAAGAACTTAAATATAATTTGAAATAATATATGTTATATTAAATTGTTGTATTAAATTCAGTATTCTCTTCAAAGAAACCTAGAGAAAGACCAGCCATGCGTTCATAAGGACCGACTGTATTATCCAAGTCTTCAGTCACAGCTATTATATTCATCATTATTGTGTTTACATCTTTCAATTTTATTCCTCCATTTTCAGAACATCTGTTTTAAAATACCTGGGCTAGAATTGTATATGCTGAGAGAGGTACTGAGAGGCAACATTGTACTGTTCTTCTTGTTCTTCTTTTCCATTTTTGCTTGCTGTCAGTGTCTTTTCTTTTTCTCCTCAGCCTTTTGTGCTTTAAAGGGCAATCCAATTTTGAACAACTCTGGTTTTCATGTATAGTGGCTGCTGACCTCACACTGATCTTGATTGCTACTACTGCCAAAAGAACCCCTGCCATTAGCTAACCATGATTCTGAACCATGATATTCAGGTTAGTTTTACTTTTCAGCTATTCTGACAGAGGTGAAATTAACCACAACAGTCCACTCATGCTACAAGCTCTTCTGTTTACTATGGATGACTTTGAAGTAAGGTTGGGTTTACAGGTAAATGTATGCCAATATCCAAGTGGTTCTTCTACTGGTAAATGGAACTTACCATTGTTTTAGATGTCAGAATATCAAATTTGACTATGTCTACTATCCAACATTCTAGGTCAGTTCATAGTAAAGTTCACTTTTATGTAAATGTGTTCTAATGCTAACCACTGACGCTGGTGTAACCCTACCATTTAGGTGAGATTGACAAATGGTTTAAAGGGGTTGGTCACTTTCTGGTTACTGCTGATCAACTGATATGGCACTTGTTGATATTCTGAATCATTTTATATATTTCATAAGGTATGCTCCCTTGTTGACCAACTATTTTGGGCTGTCCACACAGAGGTCCTGTCCATTAAATGGCATCTGATGAAGCGTCGTGTGACCAGGAAAATCATGAAACCTCCTTATTTTAGATACACTGCACTTAGTGCAGGTGCAGTGTGTTTGAATGGAGGAGGCGGAGTGATATGTCTGGTCACATGTCCATCAATGGCCATCTTATGGACAGGACCTCTATGTGGACAGAACAGAAGATTTGCCCAAAAAGGGGACATGGATTCTGATTCTAAAATATAGCAAATGGCACAGAATATCAACAAAGGCTATATCAGTAAGTGCCATATACTAATCTTACATACACATTGGTCAGCAGTAGCTAGAAAGTGGCCAAACTCTTTAAGGCTTCATGGCTGTTTAACTCTAGCAAATGGCAGGGGGAAAGAAGGATTGAGCATGTTAGGTTTAAACATGTCCAATCATTTGTTAGCACGAGAGATGAGCTGCTACTAGAGAAGACTGGCAGTGGCTTACTCCCCTCTGCATGTTTGGCTAAACATGCATGTTTACAGTGAAGTTGGAAGAAAAAGAAGTCAGTTATGGGTATGACCAGCTTGTCAATCCAGTTTATAAGCAGACGACATATGGCTGTTGGTGGAACAATGGAGGTGCATACACCCTAAGGGTAAAAGCGTGGTCATGTGGTGCTTGTAACATGGCCATGCAGCATTTTAGTACCGTGCAGGCTCTAACTAAACTAATGTTCAGTGGATCTTTATTGTTAATGGGTCAATACTGTGCAGACATTAGCAATACAGACCCATTGAACAGTGCGGTCTCAAAAGTTAAATTAGAGGCTGCTGATGCACTATCATCCATATTGTATTTAAACGCAAAATAGCCATGTCACAAGTGCCACATGCCCGTGCTGTGTGGTCGTACCCGTAAATATCTCAGTCAAATTTACATTCTAGTTAGTGCTGAGCAAATCGATCCGAAGTTTAGGAAAGATTCGATTTGCAATGAATCTGAAAATCCTGGAGCTTCAATATAATGAATAGTTTTTTTCCTAAAATGGCCATGACATGTGTTACAAAGTAAAAGTAAAAAAAACCGGGAAACCCGGGAACAAGAGATCGGCCATAATGCAGGGCAGTCAGCAGTGGCATACCTAGAGAAGTAAGAGTCCCATAGCAAGGATCAAACCAGGCCTCCCCCTCCCCCACAGGACAGAAGGGTTTTCGGCTAAACCCCTTTCAATGATCCTTGGGATATTTTTTCCACTGCTTCATTTGCTAAAAGTTGTTTCTTTAGAGGGTAGAGTCCTGACCAAGTTTGCACCCCCAGTAGAATAGGAGATGATCCTAACTGGGCCCCCTCTTGCCCTCGGCCACATAGCAGCCACATGGTCTGCCGCTATGGTAGTTACACCCCTGGCAGCCAGCCAATCAGCTGCTAGCCAGCCCCTGTGATGTTACAGCCCTATAAAAATCACGCCATTTTACAGTGATCTAAGCATAGGAAGAGACAAAAGAAGTGCTAGGGACAGTGTTTAACATAACTTTGATTGTAGAATCTTGGATAGGGAAACTGCAAGGACACTGTAGGAACAGTGAAGGAAGCTGACGCGAAATATGTGTCGGGGTGTTTTGGAGGTGCCATCAACCGGGTCTGTATTTTACATGCTTGTAGGAGGGTGAGCCATATTGTTAGACTGTTGTGATACACCCACCTCTTAACTCTACTTAATTTTATCTCGTGTTTATTCACATCTGACCCTATTCTGGCACACTCTTGTGGTTTGTGTCTGTCATTGCCAAATCATTTATGTCTTTTATTATACTACATTGTAGAGTTATGTACTGTATACAGTGTGCTTTGGTTTTCCCATATAGGTTTTATCAAATTAGGGTGAATAAGCTAATTTAACTGTTATTGGGGTGTCCCTCTTGTTTAATAGATACACAATTCTATTATGCCTTGATTCTCAAATTGGGGTGAATAAGTAGTGTAATTTAACTGTTATTGGGATGTCCACCTTGTTTAATAGATAAATAATTTCACTAGGTATTGATTCTCAAATTGGGGTGAATATGCTATCTATTTTTACTGTTATTGGGGTGCCCACCTTGTTTAATAGATAAGCAGGTCTATTAGGCCTTGATTCTCAAATTGGGGTGAATAAGTGGTGTAATTTAACTGCTATGGGGGTGTTGTTTTATAGATAAGTAATTCCATTAGACCTCGATTCTCAAATTTTGATAAATAAGCTGTGTAATTTTACTGTTATTGGGGTGTCTCCCTTGTTATATAAATAAAAAATTCCATTAGGCCTTGATTTTCAAATTGGGGTAAATAAGCTGTTTATTTTTACTGTTATTGGGGATGACTACTGGCTCTCTGCGATGTTAGACCCTCGCTACCAGGCCAAAATGGGGGCCTTTTTTACACCTGCTGAAAGGGATGATAAATTCAACTGCTATGGAGACATCCTATATAGTCAGTTGGTTGCTGCCTATGTGCGCATCGCCCATCCTCACAAAAGTCTGTTTGGGGGACCCTCCGTGCTCATGTTCCACTACCATGACTGCTGGAGGGGGGTGGGGAAGCAGTGGCAGCACCAACTCTGTCAGCAGTAAGTTGAGTCTCCAACCTCTGATGAGGTAGAAACCAGCCAGCAGCAGGACATGGAGCAGAACCTGAATCAGTAGGTGGTGGCATGCTTGGACCACATCCTGTCACCCCAGATCCAAGATCCCCTGGACTGGTGGGCAGACAAAATTGAATTGTGGCTGCAACTGGCCGAGTTTGCCTGGAAAAGCTTTTCTGCCCAGCCAGTAGTGTGACATCAGAGTGGGTGTTTAGTGCGGCGGTTATAGTTAACACAAATGTTGAGAGATTACTCTTTATAAAGATGAATCAGGTGTGGATCAGCCAGGATTTCTGTGCCACTATTATGACTCCTCATGCTGTTGCCACCTCACCACTCATGCGGTTGCCACCTCACCACTCTGTGAATAGGCCACTGTGAAAAATAAATATTGACGTCAACACAAACTTACTGCTGACAACCTCCCCACTCTGTCATGGCACTACTACTTACTTGTATCAGTAGGTAACAGAACAAGTTCTCGAGCAATCTATGTGGAAACAGCAGACGGTATAAAATGAGACCTCTCTTTCACTCTATAGTAGAATGTGGGGTAACGCAAAACCTTATCTATCATTGAATGTGGACACCCTACCGCCCTTTTACAGTTTTGTAGAGCTGAGCCTAAAAGAGATGCATCCCAATGCGCACATCCATATACTGTATGTGACCTGCCTGTCATACTGATGCACAGTAACGGTTTCACTACTAGAAAGGTCTAGCTATGCATGTTGCTGAAATGCACCGTGATGTACACCGAGATACACTCTCCTTGCAGGTCGGGATATAGCTGATTTAACTTGCTTTGTGATGAATTCATTCAAAACAAAGCAAATTTTGGGGAAAAATTCGATTAAGCGTCCAAATCGAATTTTTTAAAACTTTGTTCATCTCTAAAATTAGTTTAAAAGAATCCAATACTTGACTTTTGATTTTTATTCATTCTTCACACCTCAAACGTGTGTGGATTAACCCACTGTGAACATGCCCTAAAGGCAAGCTTGTCATGCCAAAGTGTGCTCTGTATGTGGTGTGCCTTTCCTGCTCAGATGAAATGCAGCCTGTACAGGCCTATGCTAGAGCAAAATCTAAAGGTTATGAGCAGACACTAGTCTAATCTCTGTAAACAGTATAATTTAACCCTGGTCTACTTGCATAACAAAGTTACATATTGTTGCTACCCATATTGTATTTCCTAATTAACTTAGATTGGTCAGATCACAAAGATGCTCCCAAAAGTTTTAAGTCAAGTCATCAGAAGAGACTACTTTTCTCTTATTAAGAAAGAAGAGCTCTTCAGGATCAAGTTACAGTAATAACGCCATAGTTATACTTTAAAAGACTTTATCGAGCACTTTGACTGATGATCCAGAGCAGAACTGTTGTGTAGTCAGGGCGAAAAAATAAGATCATCATTGCAGAATGAGAATCACTCTTCAGTTTGCTTACAGTTTTCAGTAGGACTTTGAAGCTGATGAACCTGTTTTTACTCCAATGTCATCTCTTTTTACTATATAGACTTCTGATTCTGTGCTGTATGCACAAAAAACCAAAGGAACAAAGAGAAAATTAAGATACAGTTTAATTATATTACTTATTTTTCTGGTCTGTGCCATGATTTGTGCAAGGGCATCTCAATTTTCACCTAATTGGATAGGTTTACAGAGGTTCCTGGTCATTGCAACCAAGGTTTCAGTTGTATTTCCACTTGAAAGACTTAAGTTGCAGGGTTAGATTATGTAATAGGATACAGGTACATTTTAGGACAATTCCTAAGGGACACGGTTCTGTGTGCCCCATAAAAATTGTAAAAGGTTTAAAGTTTAGTTTTTGGAGTTTGGCTTCTATGCTAATGATAAAATGTTAGTTATACTTGCTTTGCACCGTGACACTATTTCAGGTATTTTGTCTAGTAATATAAATAAAATCACACACGAAGTGATGACCAAAATTTCCCATAAAAAATAAGAAGGAGCAAAGACCACATGCATGCATAACTGCAAGTGAAAGTCAAATTCAGTATGAACTTTATTACATTTGAAAAAAAAAATAGACATACACAGAGGTTAAAAACAATTACAAAAGCACAAAAGCTACGAAAAGACCATGTTTTAGAATCTAGAATAAGTTCAAAGGACCCCACAAGACACACCATTTAAAGCGGCCATGCATATATGAAAGTAATAGATGCACAAAAAAGTTTGATAAAGTTCTATAAATAAATGAAAGAACAATATAAAAATATGATGAAGATGAAGCCAATAATGCAGTATCTAAGCAAGATAAAAATGTAGGTAAAATAAACTGGCGTATAAGACTACTTTTTAACACATAAAAATCTTCTCAAAAGTCAGGGGTCGTCTTATACGCCAGTATACTGTGTGCTGAAACTTAAGAGGACCTTTTCTGGTCCAACGATTGTTAGATAATGATATGCATGTGTAGAGCGGCGCCCAGGGATCTCCCTGCACTTACTATTATCCCTGGGCGCCGCTCCGTTCGCCCGCGGTGGCCCCAATTATCGGCGCCCGCACCGTATGCTAATTACAGCTAGAGCTAATCTCGCCCCTGGGAGGAGATATCCTCTTCTGCGTCTCCTTCTCCCAGACTGTGAGCTGAGCGCTGCGATTGGCCAGTGCTACAGCCTGGGAGAATAAGATGCCCAGGGCAGAAGAGGATGATTCCTCCCAGGTGCGAGATTAGCTGTAATTAGCATATGGTGTGGGCGCCGGTGATCAGGGCCACAGCGGGCGAATGGAGCGGCGCCCAGGGATAATAGTATTAAGTGCAGGGAGATCCCTGGGCGCCACTCTACACATATGGTATATATCATTATCTAACAATTGTTGGACCAGTAAAAGGTCCTCTTTACTTCCAAGCTGGACTGGAGAAGCTGTCCTTCTCCAGCTTCAGGGACAGGCGCCCTCTAGCTGAGCCACCGTGCGCTGCATCCCGGCCAGTCACTCCTGAAGCAGCCCACTCTCCCTGCTCTCAGTGGTTTTCTCATGCTCGGATTATCTGTTTAATTTTTATTTGGTGTGCGTTGGAAGAGGGGTAGTCTTATATGGCGAGTATAGCCCAAACTTCATATTTTAACAGGAAAAGTAGGGGGTCGTCTTATATGCCCAGTCGTCTTATATGCCGCAAAATACAGTATATGTAATGCCCACAGCCCATTGCTGTTGGGTTCTCTCAGACTGTTGGCAGCAACAGCCAATGGAATACTCACCTCTTCTGTAGCACTGTCCAGCCAGTAGTTAATGCTCACTGTCAACATGTGTCTGCTCTGGTTCCATGCTGTCTCCTCTTTGCTACTTCTGGCTTCCTTAGGGCGCAGAGATTCGGCTGCAGCACGGCAAACATGCTGAGAGGCGGCCAGAAAAAAAACACTGCATGCTGCGGTTTTTGTCTGGCCGCCTCTCGGCATGTTTGCCATGCTGCTGCCAGATCTCCAGCCAGTCCCCATTATAGTGAATGGAGCCGGGCAGACTTCCGGCAGCACACGTGTGCAAAATAGTAGTACGGGTCCAGCAGGCTGTTCCCCTGCCTAAACAGCCTGCTGGAAAAGCCTAACGCTAGTGTGAAAGTAGCCTTACAGGATTTCACCTTCAGCTGACTGAGCTGACCTCTGCGTGACTTATGTGCTTACCCCATGCTGCCTGCCATGACCTTTGGCCTGGTAACTGCATTGTACAAACTCTGTCTGCCCTGACTTGATCCTATGACTACAATTTTACCTGTCCCCTCAGTGCCATGTACCACTGTCTCTTGAGCTGCATGGTTCAGCTGTCACTGAACAGTGTGCACTTCAAGAGTCCAGATCTCTGTACAGAGGTTAAAGGGTGAATACCAGGGGACCACTTAAATAACGCTCTTAGCATTAGCCCTGCCCCCAAGCCAAATCTGTTCAATGACATAGTGGGTCTACACCCACTTCGTGACAGTATGTCCTTGCCGGCTTCACTTGCATACTTTATTTTTCACAGATTAGAATTTCAGAGGTGCTTCAGATCATCATATACTTTTGGAGGTTGTATGCATGTATATTCATTTATTTATTTTCCTATATATGCACATTATGAAATGTACTTCATGTGAGGTCACATTATTGATACCTATGAATTAGTGGTTATCCATTTGGGATGCACGTATGTTTTATACAGGTTTCTTTTATGTATTGATTGCTTTATATTGATTTTGACTGCTTTTGGCTGCATGATTTTGTATATCTTGACATAGTGTATGAATTGTGACCTCCTATTATTGTCTCATTACATCATCTGTGGTGAGTGGTTACCTGGTTCGCTATTATGTTCAGACACACCCTGTAAACTTTTAGTGGTTTTAATTTTATTTTAATTGTGTAGGTCCAATTAAACTTCTATTTATGTATTTATATTTCTATCCATGGTATGTACCTAATTTTAGCGTGTACTCTTTTTTGTATCATTACATATGGTTGCAAACATTCTGGAAGCAACTGTGGTTTATTATGTTTGTAGTAGTGCCCGTCTTGACAAAATATAGTTGGTTAATTATTTGATTGTCATATTGTCCGTTACATCAACCTATATACACTTTAATTTGTTTTATTTATATTTTTGGCCCTGTTTTTATATTTTTAATGGCTTTATAGGTGTTGCTCCAAATGGTATTTATTGATTGAAATAGATTTTTCAATAAAACTTTTCAATATATTTGCCAATGTTGTCCAGAGATCAATTTTATATGGGAACTTGCTGCAGGTTAATAATGATGTTACTTAGTTGAGATTTCTGGAATAGAGAAGGTGTAAGAGATCTTAAGATCTTTGAGATCTTTGTATTGATCAGTTGTCCCAATGAAATCATGATCATTGGATATCTCTATAAGAGTGAAACAGGTGATGTATTATAATGACTGTGCTTATTCAAGATATATCAGTGGTGTGTTAGAAGATAGACACACTCAACCATATATTAAAAAGGTAACATCTGTTGTTTATGCTCTGTCCAGCTGGGCCACAATGACACTTGTATACCAGGTCTGGAAGAGAATTATATGCTTTTGCCATGAATTATGATTGCTTTTGTGTTTGCTATAAACTGGAGACAAACTACAGTATGTAAATTATTTGATTCTTCTATGGTGAACCACCACCCAAACTGAAAGCAACCCGTTGGTTCAAGGAAAAAAATTCAGATTATCTAGGTAACAAACTTACATGGTGCCCTCCTTTTCAGCCACTAGTTCTAGGGTTCCATTTCTGCCATTCAAGATGGCTGCACCACTTCTCAGACTACCTGGTGCATACAGTAGCCAGATACATTTCTTACTTGTCCAACCCTGCTCTTGGATTGGCCAGCACTGTTTAAGTAAGCAGTGCTAACCAATCCAAGGGAAGTAGGGAATGTCTAGGGTCACCAAATGCACAGGATGCATCAGGAAGTCTGAGAAGTCCAACCATCTTGGATGGCAGAAGAGGAGTCTAGGAATCGATAAATCTGCAGATGAAAAGAAGGTCACCATGTAAGAGTTCTGTTCACTCCCCAGTTAATGTGCTTTTTTTTTTCTTGAACTGGAAGGCAACTTGAAGAGCTGACCTCTACAACAGTAAAAGTGAATCTATTGGTTTTAAACAATCTGATTTAAAGGCTTTGGGCACCTTTGAATCTTTTTATTATTGCATTGATTATAATCTTTGTATTATTGCATTAATTTTGGGCCAAAACACAGTTTTGAAATTGGTGTTTATTAAACATTTTTAACTGTTTGTCATGTTTAGCCTTCAGGTTTTCGTTAAGTCTGCAAAGTGTTAACTGCCATCTTCTCATTGAGATCCATCAGGGAGCTCTTCAGATGGCTTGCTCTGTAGCTCAATTTTCTTGACTCACTCATTTAAAGTGATTGTCCCAAGACAACAACTTATCCTATGGATAGGGGATGTGTTTGTTAGTCAGGGGTCCCACCACTGGGGCCCCTGCCTATCACTAGAATGGGGGCTGTGTGCTCCTGTTTCAACTCTATGGGGTTGCCGGAGATAGCTGAGTAAAAACACTCAGCTATCTCTAACAGTTCCATAGAGCTGAATGGAGTGGCAGATAAGCCCATTAAGCTGAATTTTTATCTAATCAATGAGAATTCAGCTTAAATCAGTGTTTATTAACTCTCATAAATGAACAGATAAGGGCAGAGAACATTGAGAAGGGAACAGAATAGTCTGCAGTCAGTACAAACCTGCAAGCTGTAGATGGCAAATTATTATTTTTCATTTTTTAATAAAGTCCAATAGAAAAAAAAATGTTGCACAAAATAAGTTCAATGCAATGCTAAAACATTCATTTCAAAAGTAGTGTTAAGCGAATTGAAGTTAACGAAGTGAACTTCGATCCGAATTTCAGGAAAAATTTGATTCGTCACAAAGCCGAATTTCCTCTCGCTTCATGGTAACAAATCAATTTTTCCTGAAATGCTGGACGTGGCTATCTTTATTAAAGAAAACACGCCAAATCATACGCGTGCTTACATGTGACATTATCACATCATCACGTTGGTCAACTTTGGTGACGTCATCATTGATTACGTCAGCACACCCGGCCAGCATGATGACGTGGTGACGTCAGCTCGCGTGAGATTTAGTTCGTTTCTTCACTCAAGATGGCCGCAACGGCCTCTCCCCAAGCAAATGGATGAGGTGAGTATTATTAATTTTTTAAATCCTGATTAACTCCTGAAAAGTCTCAATGAGACTGTCAGATGGCGCAATCAGCGTTAAATGTAACATCTGAGGGGTGGTGCAATCGCCATTCCCTGTCATTGCTCCAGCTGCATACAATGGAATGCGATTCGTGACAAAGTAATTTGGAACAAATTGAATTTCTTTGTGAACTTCGTCGAAGAAGACAAATCAAATTTTTGATAACGTTGCTCATCTCTAATTATCACATATTCATTTAGCTGCATGTAATACGACACTAAAATAAATGCAAGCTGGACCTGGAGTTTTCAGCTGATCACTGTGGTGGCTTCTAATGGGTTATTACCTTGAAAAATGTTTATGGACCATCATTAGTGAAGAATGAAGATTCATTTAAAAATGTGTTCTAAAAAGTTGCTAAAAAAGTATAAACGTCTCTGATTTCCACTAGGATTCATGATGATTTTTTGGCCCTCAAGGAACAAATTGGCCCTTACGTATAAGGTTTTATCAGAATCTTCTGAATTTTTTCAATTAAACTACGTAAGAAAAAAACACAAGTAATCAGAGAAAATATATAAAACTGTCAGAAAAAATAATGCTCCTTTACTTTATGAATATAAACATCTGGCATGACAATCTCATTAACAATTCATGTGCGCTCATAATAAAGTGTCAGCGTAGTCTGTCGCACTGTAGAGCAGGACTGACATGCAGGAACACAGTGAGACGAAGGTTTTGTAGGCAGAGTTTAAAAGAGCTTGAGACTCGGGGAGTTTCATTAATTTGCACAGGATAAACCATCCTTAGTCTTTCTGCTGCCTAGTGTGGAGAGACACAGAGAACAAAGCATGTAAAATGTTCCCTAAAGCACCATGAAGAGAAGACTTCGCTGACTCTTGTATTTGTTCCAGATGCGGCCATCTTCCCCTCTTTAGAATTTTTTAAGCCCCATTTTAGAATTGTATAATTCAGACAGTGGAGAATCAAACAGTATCTACCGATGTACAACACACTGGGGTTGAAAAAGTGGTACTGTGATGCCCATTAGAGCAGTTTGTTGCGTATTCATTAACAGTTCAATAAGAAAAAACTAAAGTAAAACAAGTCATAGGTAGTGATAAGCGGCAGGGGCAGTATTCGAATTTGCGATATTTCATGAATATTTGGATGAATATTCGTCATAAATTCGTAATTCGTGATTATTTTCTTGATTGCAAAAATTAGCAATGTAATATTCGCATAATGCGCATGCAATACAGGCGTGGGTCACTATTGCTACATTTTTCAAGATGCTACAAGTTTCCTGAGACTGAAGAAAATGGTTGGCACGGCAGAACATTACAATAGCTTTATATGCAGATAGAGTGCTCCGATATATTCGCGATTGCGCAAATCGGCAATTAATGATGCGCATATTTTTGCGCAATACGTGCAACTTCACTTTTTAGCAGGTCTGACTACATATTAGTGATTGGTGCACTAAGTATTGTTGTGAACGTGTGACATCACAGCACTATGTCTGTAGCATGTATGTATGGACAGCAGAACCTATCACACTACCTAACACCCTGCACTGGAACCAGCTACACTGACTATCTTCCACTAACTATCTGTATTATATATATAAGCTAACTAACTATCTAATGTAATGTGACACAGTAAAGCACAGAGCACAGCAATGACACTGCTGTCTCTCTCAGAACTGAAAATAAAACCTGCAGAAAATGGCTGCTGGGGAGGTTTTTACGTAGTAAAGGGGTAGGCAACTTTTCTATTGGTTGCTAGGGATGTTGCTAAGCTCAGACAAAGACATTGCAGCCTTCTCATTGGCCCGCAAGCAAGAAGCAGGGAGGGATCATGGGTTCAGGAAAAAAAAAATCTAGAATATTCGGGAATACGAATATATAGCACTATGTTCTAAATATTCACGAATTCTTGAAGTGGCGATATTCGTGATAAAAATTCACGATTCAAATATTAGCGCCCAACACTAGTCATAGGTGGAGATGAGTGAATTGGTTCTAAATAAAAAGGTTTTTTTGAGAATTTGGATTCCAGCAAACCCGAACGTTTGAGTTTTCTTTTGGATGAATGAATCAAAATGGCATCTGCCATTTTACAGATCAGAAGACAGCACAGCAGGGCCGGGAACATGAAGAATAAGGATCACATCTGGTAGGCAGCGCACTCGCCCGTGGGCTTGCTTATAATGACTTGCACAATGCCTCAGCCAATCAGAAGGGACTATGCTGACACATAGGTACTGCATAAGATTCCAACCAGGAAATGCATGTGTTTTCGGGGGTTATACACTGCTGTGATAGGATGTCATTGAGAGAGAGAGAGAAAACAAATAGGTAGTTTAGTGTCAAGGAGCAAAGATTTACCTAACAGAAAGATAAGTTCTAGCTAGGGACAGCACACAAATCAGTGCATTCTGTCACTGAGTAACTACATCAGGCTGGCAGCCATTTTTAGTGAGTGCTGCAGCAAAATTTAAGGCTAAATTACTAAATTTTTTTTGTATGTGTATCAGCCAAATGACAATGACATAATCCACTTTCACACACATAATACTAATCCTGGCACTGATAGTGTTCTGCCTGATGCATTTTTTTTTTTGTCATAGCTGCCATGTATTATACCGGCCTCTGCCCAATTCACGATTTAAATAAATATTGCAAAATTGATCAAATATTAGTGTACCTGAAATATTTGTTTGCATTACAGTTACCATGTGTTGGTGGAGAAAAATAAAAAAGAATTATATATATATATATATATATATATATATATATACGGGTGCACCTAGCCTTTCTGCTGCCTGAGGTGAAAACAGGTGGGTGTCGAAGGCAATTGACCCTTTCCACAAGCAATAAAGCCCATTGCCATGAAATGTTAGATTTGCTATCACACACAGTTCTTTCTGGTCCTAAACATTCTATAGATTCTTTGCTTCCTTCTCTCAGAGGTCTGACACTTGTCCTCAGCTTGTAGAGATGGAGAACCTTTTGTAGTAGGC
The DNA here is from genome assembly GCA_033119425.1 of Bufotes viridis. Taxonomy (NCBI): domain Eukaryota; kingdom Metazoa; phylum Chordata; class Amphibia; order Anura; family Bufonidae; genus Bufotes; species Bufotes viridis. Next base: position 134,313,539 of record CM065591.1, read on the forward strand.
CTCAGACTGCATAGATCCATGCAGCTCCTCACTCTTTGGCTGCAAGGCTAGACTCACTAGTTCAGAGGGGGTAGGTCAAGCCAGCCATCATCTAAGTAGAGCACAACAATCTAAACTGTTTTCTAATTTCCAATTAACATTTCAGCTCTCGGAATCACACTACAACAGCAGTGAAAATACATTAACCCTTTTAGAAATATATTAATTATAGCAGTTATCTACTGGGTCACTGCATTTCCAGTGAACACAATGACAGGATGTCTGTGTGGCAGACGGAGACTGGCCATCACAATGACATTTTGTTCATAGTGACATCTTTTGAACTGGAACATTAATTATTCTTGATCTGTGTGAGAAAGGTGGTGGGTTTCCTGGAGATTTACATATCCTTGCTGTTTTCTGTGGGTAACAGAGGAAAGATACTGTATTTTATTATGTTACTAGAATGTAACTAATTAGCTTATGAGTGCACTTTGATATATCCCTTGGGAGTTTATTAAATCGATCACCTGGGATTTCCACACGTTAACCACAGTATCCCAGTAAATAAGAATAGAACTGCTTACCTTGGCACAGCACCACATATAAAGCTCAATTTCTTCACATCCCGCAGGGAGAACCATGTCCAAATGGTGGAGCTCTTTAGCAGCAAATATCAGAAAAAAATAAAATAAAATACTCATATCTCACCTTAAATTTCCCGCTGCTCTAGTTTACTGTGCTGCATAGGTTATGTGTCACATACATCATTGTGACCACTGCAGCCATCAGTGATGCTTGCATGATTGGCACAAGAACACTGAGGTCATCACTGTGGGACAAGTAATCAAAGACAAGCCAATGGGAACCAACAGAGTGATGGTGCTGGAGCTGGAGCTGAAGGGAATTTAAAAGGTGAGTTATATTACTTTGTTATTTCATCACATTTGCTGCATATGTATATATATATATATATATATATATATATATAATATATTAAAAAAGCACGGTAAATCTCATAGTTTGCTATATTTACATAAACTAAGCAAGTTTTAGGCTAAAAACTTTCCTCATTTCCCTAGTTCTGTTCTGGCCCTTTGTTGACATACAGTTGCAGAGCTGTGGGAACGTGTAACAACAATCTCTGAGGTTTTCCTCACAAATATTTGTGGGTGTCAACAAAGCTTGCCTTTCCCCTCCCCCTGTTCTGCAAAGGTAGTGAATACAATTGCTGTCCTGTCTGCAGTCTGACTGCTTGGATACTCATGTTGCATGTGTGGGACTCCAAGTCCCAGCTGTACAGTACAATGACATTGCCGACAGACAGAGGATCTTCCCCCTACTTCTTCTTGTGCAATGCCTGCAGACATTTTCTCATAGCCAGCAGAAGAGTACAGAGTAGAGGACTTCTCCAGTCTTTGTCACATCTGGGTTTGTAGGGGAGAGGAGGGAAGGAAGATCCTGCACATAGCATTTGTCTCTTCAGTGCCTGGAGAAGAGGGAAACCTGCAGCTGCTCAGTACCTGAGGAAGAGCCTCCAACCCTGAGTCTGTGCTGCTAATAGTAGAAGGGGTTAAACTCTGCAGAATTTAGGGGGAGACACAGGGCAGACCACTCAGCCAACAGAGGGGCGTGGCTTGTCACTCCAACCAGCACAGCCTTCACAGTGACGTTCCATGCACAGAGGCAGACCTGCTCCTCCTGCTTCTCAGACTTGTGCACGGAACGTTATCAGAGCAGGGAAAGAAGCCGACATCACAGGTCATGTGACGCTCAGCTAACTAGGACAACTGGGTCACTGTAGATGAAGTGAATTGAAAACCTCTTACATTTGCTTAGTTACAACATACAAAGAACAAAAAAATTACTTGGACAACCCCTTTAAGGTATGTTTATAAAACCTTGGATAGCCCTTTTAACTTTCAAAGGGTTTTGTTGAGTGAAATTATCACTGTGTGCTATAATTTGCCAATAATGTATATCTAAGGAGATGCCAAAGTCCTTTTAGCCGTTAATCATGTATAGCAGTTTAATGCTGGCATCTGTAGGTGTATTCTAGCCCTTATGACTTTGCCCCCAGGGGCTTGTATACATATTCAAAGAATGTGTTTGTATTAATACCTGGAGCAGTATTATAGAGGATCTGCAAGAAGTGAGAGGTCTGATTAAGCTAAATTTTTATTTAATTCACCAGTGAAAGTTTTGAGTTTCCATGCCTGGCAGGAAAAAAAGAATTACTAAAAAATGGTGCTCCATTTGTAAGCCAAATTTAGTAAAAAGTGATTCTTGTAAATCAAGATAAATGGAAATCAGTAAAGATCAGAGATTACAGATTTTTTGTCCTCATAGGTACCTATGATATATCAACAGATCATGGTTAGATTTCCCCTTTAGGCTTGCTTTCAACATCAAGAGTTTTTTGGTGTAGTTCTTGAAGTCAAAGCCAGGAATGGATCATAAAGAGAACATGTATAAAGGATAACCTGGGCCTTCTCTTTTTGCATCCACTTCTGGTTTTGGCTATAAAAGCTGCACCAGAAATATGCATGTGGAAACCCAGCCATGACGTCTAAATTATAGGGGTTTTCCCACTAAAGACATTGCACTGGCACTAAGATATGTCATCAATTTCTGACCCATTGTACTGCTTGAAACCCCACCAATATCTAAAACAAAGGAGCTAAATTTTTTACTCTCTCCAACCATCTGCTTTGATATGACTTGGAATGATTAACCACCATTTATGGTGAAGTAGAAAAATGTCCCCTTATAATGTGCGATAGTACTTGACTTGAGCGAATCGACCTTCAGATCATAGATCCAAAGTCATGTTCAAATAATTTGTTTTTAATGCTGTTTCCGTACAGCATTAAAATGTATTGGCTCGCTGGAACCAAAGTTCGTTTCGCCCAAAGTCGCTTGAGACTTGGGTGACTTCCTTTGTTGTGCATATTAATTCTGCATATTGAAAAACAATTTAAAATAGCAATCCAGACTGGGCTTTGGTACTGGCTGGTACCTCGGTACCAATGCCCAGTTCAGATTGCTATTTGTTTTTTTAAACACAGATATGCAAACAGTAGGAATCAACCGATGTCTCGCATGACTTTTGGCGAGAAGAACTTTGATCCGAAGGTCAATTCGCTCAAGCCTAGTTAGTACAAAAAATACCCTCTTGTAATGTGAGCCAGTACAAAAAAAATGCTTCCTGATAATGTGGACTAGTACAAAAAATAGCTCCTTATCATGTGCACAAGTACAAAAAATGCCCCCTTATAATGTGCGCCAATACAAAAAATGCCCCTTGTGTGCCAGTGCAAGAATTTCCCCCATACAATGCATGCCAGTACAAAAAATGCCCCCATAATGTGTGCTAGTACAAAAATACGCCCTCTTAGTGACCCCAGTAGAGCCAATGTCCCCGTAGTGCCCCCGTAATGTGTGCCAGTTTAAAATACCCCTATATAGTGCTGCCAATAGATGCCCCATAGTGCTCCTCTCAGCCCCCTCCCCCTAGTGCTCCCCATAATGTGTGCAGGTGTAAAATGACAATTTATAGTGCCGTCAGTAGATGCCCCATAGTGCTTCTCTCAGCCCCCTCCGTCTAGTGGCCCCCATAATGTGTGCAGGTATAAAATGCCCATTTCTGGTGCCCCAGTAGAAGATCCCAAAGTGCTTCTCTCCCCTTCACCATACTGCCCCCCATAATGTGTGCAAGTATATGATGGTCCCTTAGTGCTCCTCTCCCTCTTTCCCCATATTGGCCAACAGCATTGTGTTAAATGAAAAAAAAATAAACACATATACTTAACTCCATGCAGCTGTCAGCGATGCAGTCCCACGCCCATTTCCCTCGGCCCCCCTTCCACCCCCAACTCATCTCTAGATAATGATAATTTATGAAGTTCAATGTCCCTGCTACCAGTCCATTTGTCTGTTTTGATCAAACTGCAACCTCAGCATTGCTTTATCCAACACTGCTACTTTGGCCCTGTCACTGCATCAGCTCTGCTGCATCCAACTCTGCTACATCAGCCCTGCCACTACATGACATCTGTTGCATCCAACTTTGTTTCATTGCTGTTTCCATTATATCAGCTTTGCTACACTAAGTGTACCTAAACTCTGCTTTATCACAGCACGCCAACTGCTCGGCACTACCAAATACTGCACCCTTGCCTCTGCGTTTACTATGGCCCCTCCCCCGTGTGAAAGGGGCCATAGGACAGAAAATAGGTGAAATTTACACCAGAAATCTACTCTGGCTCCTGGCTGTGACAGAATTAGCAAGAGGTGTGAGTGTCATAAGGGGGCAGTCTGCTTTTTACTATTGATAACCTATCCTCAGGATAGTTCATCAATATCAGTGCTCATATGAGAGCAGAGCCGTTTTCTCTGCTCTGTTTACCTGCTGGCTGCAGAAATTGCAGTGGTGAGCAGGTGTAATTACATGTAAGGCATCCCCATTTACTTCTATGGGATAGCACCTTCCTATGCACTTGAAAAGACAGAGCTGTCCCACAGAAGTGAATGGGATGCCATACTTGTAATTACACTGCTCACCACTGCAATTTCTGCAGCGAGCAGTTAAACAGAGCAGAGAAAGCAGCACTCAGATGAGCGCTGCCTTCTCTTCAAACAGCTGATCGGCAGATAGGTCATCAATATGAAAAAAGCAGACAACTCTTTTAAAAAATTGGAGAGATCTTAATCTGACGGGGCTTTTGCTAAGACTGACATGTAAAATGCCAGTCTTAGTGAGTGTTCACCATTGTTTAGCATCTGTCACAAAATTCAGTGTAAATTTCAGAAAATTTTCCTGAACAAACCTTCTAAATATCAACCACAGAGTAAGGCTACGTGCACACGACCATATGCGTTTTGCAATCCGCAAATTGCGGATCCGCAAAAAAAATGGATGACGTCTGTATGGCATCCGTTTTTTTGTGGATCCGTTATTTTTGTGGATCCATTGTAATAATGCCTATCCTTGTCTGCAAACTAGAAAAAAATAGAACATGCTCTATTTTTTTTGCGGGGCTGCGGAACGGACATACTGATGGGTATAGCACATGCTGTGCTGTCTGCATTTTTTGCAGACCCATTGAAATGAATGGGTTTGCATCCTATCAGCAAAAAAAACTGAATGGACAAGAAAACTAAATACGGTCGTGTGCATGAGCTCTAATGGACAGACAGAGAATTAATTAATCCACGGGCAGAGTTTGATCATAAAAATTCAGTGTCTGAATCCATGAGAAGATCTTCCTTCTAAAGTCAGTCTATGATAGTGAGCCTTGCCATCCTTTGCCTATTCATTCTCAGTGTTAACAACCAGCCATAAATAAAGTTTTCTCAGACATCTTTGAATAATGAGGTTCAAGAAAATCTCTCTGTAGCAGAAACTGAAGCTAAAACAAGTGACAACAAACATAGATGTTCTACTCTCAATATCCAGGTGATAAAGTTTGGCTCTCTACCAAAAACATCCTCCTCAAAACCATATGCAAGAAACTAGTTCCAAGATTTATCGGCCCGTCAAAGCTCTTGAACAAATTAATACTGTTACCTTCTGTTTGAAATTATCACCTACTCTCAAGATCCATAACAGCTTTCATGTCTTTCTCCGTCCTCTGGCTCCCAATAAATACTCCAACAAGGTGACTTGTCTCGGTCAAGGATTCCAACACAGAGTAGGAAATCAACCAAGTCCTGGACTTGGAAAGTAGTCCTCAAGAGTGATGCTAGCTTCCAATATAGGACACCAATGCACCAATTATTAAGAAAGTTTCATGTCAAGCATCCTCTCTCTTCTTTGTTGGACTCTGCTGAGAGGGGCCCTAAGACGAGGTTGGTAATGTAACTCACCTGTCCCATATCCAGCACTGAATACTACCCCGCTTCCTTTCTTGCTCTGGATTCTCTGCTTCCTCGGTGTAATGGGACTCTGTGGAAACCCAGTGTGCAGCAGTGGCAGTGCCATCATGTAGGTGTTCTTGATAATAGGATGTCATCTAATTATTCAGTTCCCCTTCTGCCAATCAATTCATCTGTTTTCTTCAAACCTCTACATCAGCTCTGTTGCCTCCACCTCTGCTATATTGGTCTTGTCACTACATCAACTCTGCTGCATCCAACTAGGCTGCATCCATCTATGCTTCCTTAGCCCTGCCACTACGTCGGCATTGCCACACCAAGTGTGTTTCAACTCTGTTCCATCACTGCATGTCCACAGGTCAGCATACGTTCAGCACTACTACAACGCTGCTGCACCAAGTGTCCTTCAATTCTGTTTCATCACTGCACATGCACAGCTTAGCATCAGTACCACCAGTCCACCTCTGCTGCATCTGTACTTTCACTCTGCTGCAACAATGCAACCTGTCCGTGCCACTCGAGACATCTGGACCAGTGATTTGGTGATCAATGATTTGGATCCACCTTACCAGGTGAGACATACCAATCACTGAGCACTCTTTCAGCTGTATTTGCATACAGAAATGAAGAAATAATCACTGCTGTATGGGGATGAATGATCATTTCTACAACCATTCATCCCCATGCAGTTACATTGTCTGTCAGCAGCATCCCATGTTTACACAGGACGATGTGTTGCAGACAACCAAATAACTTTTGTGCTGTATGAATGATCAAATCACCTTACAAAAAAGTGTTTGCTAGTTTGTTGGGTCATACATAAGGGAGCATTATACTGTGTGCGGAGCACATAAGAGGTCTCCAAATGAGTTGTGTGAAGGGGAAAAGCCTACCAGTGCTACAGGGTGGAGCGTAGCAGTGCAAAAGGTGACACCAGACATAACTTTGCCAAATCTGCCCCTGCTTCATATGCAGTAAGCCCATAAACTCCTTAGTGGAGGCAAGCAAAATTTTAAAATTAAACATTAGGAGTATGCAGGGAGCTGTGTATTAGAAAATGTGAAACTTAAATACGAGATGATATTACTTTTATGCCTATGCATTATATTACAGCATGGTCTGCATCTGTTAGAGCACACTTTACAATGTTCTAACAGACATTTTCAAAGGAGGCTCTGGGATCCCTTCTAACGAACTAGGCTGCTTTTATAAAAAAAAAAAAAAAGGTTAACCCCATTATTCAGTATTCTATCTATGGCACAACAGTGTCTCCCAGTGACACTGACAAGAGTCGAAGTAGCATGGTGCTGCAGTCCTGTTAGCGATGAGCGGGTTCGCCGGGAATCGGCCAAACTTCAGGTCAAAGTTCGGGTTCGGGACCTGAACTTGACCCCGAACCCGAACCCCATTGAAGTCAATGGGGACCCAAACTTCACTTTATTGTTTTCTGCTATAACATGGTTATATTGGAAAATAATAGCATTCTTAAGACAGAATGTAAAACAATATGGCCACTTAGGGGTTAAAGAACAACAACAACTTACCTCATCCACTTGATCGTGCTGCAGCAGCTTCTTCTATCTTCACTGAAAAGGACCTGCCAAATGACCTGCAATATGTGTGATGAGAGCACGGTGACGTCATCTAGCACATCGCAGATCCTTTTCATTAAAGATAGAGGAAGCTGTTGCAGCGCAATCAAGTGGTTGAGGTGAGTTGTTGTTTCTTTAACCCTGTGTGGTCGGAGCCTGCAGCCCAGAAATCTGCATAAGCTTCGCCCACATAGTGCAGAGCTATCTGTGCCTGCAGGGAACAGAGGTATGCGAGCTTCAGGAGCAGGACAAGGTAAGTAGTTACTGTGTGTTTTTTTTTTGGAGGGGGCACAGAGGGCTTTATTACTATGGAGGGGTCACAGACAGAGGATTTTATTACTATGGAGGGGGCACAGAGGGCTTTATTACTATGTAGGGGGCACAGAGGGCATTACTACTATGGAGGGGGCACAGAATGTATTACTAATGTGAAGGGGGCACAATGGGCATTTCCACTATGGAGGGGGTACAGAGCCAGAGGGCATTACTACAATGAAGGGGGCACAGAGGGTATTATTACTGTGAAGGGGGCACAATGGGGATTTTTACTATGGAGGGGGCACAATGGGGATTTCTACTATGGAGGGGGCACAGAGGTCATTACTAGCACAGTGAGCCTTACTACTATTAAGGGGGCACAATGGGCATTATTACTGTGAAGGGGGCACAGTGGGCATTATTATTACTATGAAGGGGGCACAGTGGGCATTATTACTATGAAGGGGGCACAGTGGGCATTATTACTATAAAGGAAGGGTGCACAATGGGGATTATTACTATGAAGGGGACACAATGAGGATTATTACTATGAAGGGGGCACAATGGGGATTATTACTGTGAAGGATGCACAATGGGGATTATTATTGTAAAGGGGGCACAAAGAGGGCATTACAACTGTGAAAGGAGCACAGAGAGGGCATAACTACTATGAGGGGGCACAATGTGGGAATAACTACTGTGAGGGGGCACAATGTGGGAATAACTACTGTGAGGGGGCACACATCTGTACAAAACTACTGTGAAGGTTGTACAATGAGGGCAATACTACTGTGAGGGGGTACAATTGCCAGAGAAAGGACCTGCCCCGGGTGCCAAACACCCTAGGCATGCCACTGTTTGCTCTGGACACAATTGTGATTCCTGGTTTTATACCCTGGAAAAAGAGACTAAAAACCTTGCTAGACAAGTGAAGGTGAACCGCATGCAGGAGATTAAGATTGCTGCGTAAAAGACATGCAGTTTTCTCCAATGTTGCACGTTCCAGTGAATGAGAGATTTCCGTTCACAAGTCCTGGCTTGTTCAATCAATGTGCTGCCCTTGAACTGACAAGTCAATATCTGCCTCCGAAGCAAAAAATGAATCAAATGTAAGTGGTAGAGAAGAGAAAAAGAAATGAGAGGAAATGTGCAAGCTGGAATGTAGAATCTCAGTTTCATATACTTACATAGCTAAAGCCTAAAGGAAATCACAGGCGCACTTAGATTATTACAAGTACTATACAACCATGGCATATTTATTGCCCACATAGTCACAACTCATACACAGGAGTGGAGGGTGGACATACAGCATGCTCAGACTTTGCAGCTGCACAGGGGCCCAGTGAAGGGATGGGTACAATTAGGTCTTCAAAGTAAAAATCCATTGCACAGGCAAAAAAATTCTAATAGTATACACTTTCCTTTAAAGTCAAGTGTAGAACATGCTCTGCTCTTAACTTTTTTTCTCTAGAGCCTTAAACTTCACTCTGTAGGTAAGATGGTTAATGGGTTCTTGGAGAAATGGCCTGAGTTCTCTGTTTTCTACAGGCTGTACGGTAGGGATGTGCTGCACCATAATAGGGAGGAAAAAATTGTATTGGGGGACAAGATGGCTAGAAGGTTGGAGAAGTGTTTAAACTAGAAAGTGGAGGCAATTACATTATAGCTGGAGCACTCTCTGCTCCAGAAGCCAGGCAAATAGGTATCAAAGGGAATAGCCTGGTAAGCTCACTTGTTCTGGAGCAATATGTACAAATAGAAAAGAGAAACTAGAGATAAGAGAAGACGTTATTCTAAGAGAGCACCTTAGTGTGCTCCAAAGGGTTGGATTAAAGAGATATCAGGTGTATGCATAGTATAAAGGGGAGAAAAAGGCCAAGCTAGGGTTGGTGAGGCACAGGGGCTTAATTTAAATGAAAATATAAGAACTATATATGACAATGTTAAAATAATCTCCAAAATCAATATGCATGCTAAAACTAGACCTCACCAATATAAGGACTTCAATTAAGCAATAAAGTTCACACATTTCTCAAAAAGCCAAACTAAGGTCTCATTCACGTGTCCCTTGTGTATTGCAGATTCGCAATACACCGGGCCGCACATGGCCGGCACTAAATAGAGAAGTCCTATTCTTGTCCGCAGCTGCGGACAAGAATAGAACATAATCTATTTTCTTGAGGAGCTGCGGACTGGAAGTTCGGGGCCGCCCTCCGGAAATGCAGATGCAGAGAGCACATAGTGTGCTCTCAGCATCCATTCCATCCTCATAGAGAATTAATGGGTCTGCACCCATTCCGCAGAATTGCGAAACGGGTGCGGACCACATTCACGGACGTATGAATGCACCCTAAATGGTTGACCACCGACAACCAGCTGTAAACAACACCGTTATCGGTAGACATATACCAGACCACAAAAAAAATGCACAAGATTTGTATTAAAATAGAGGGGGGTTGAGGAATGCATATTGTCTGATCCCAGTGTCTCTGATCGAAGTGGGTCGCCGGGACTATTTCAAGAAGTAGCAGCCTAGTGGCTCCCCTGCGGTCAAGGACAGAGCACTGTATAGGCGTTAAAGGGTGAAAATGGGGGACTGCTAGGATAGTGCTTTCAGGACTAGCCCAAGGTCAAACCAGTTAGTTGGCACAGTTGGTCCATGATCACTGCCCATAACAGACATGATGGGAATCATTTCCTTTCATTCCTCCTTTTGAAACCCACCATTCACTCCCACAGAACAAAACTTTGCCCTTTGTTAAAATGTGTATTTAGTGTTGTAGTAATGACTAAGAACAACCCTCCGTATTTTTGCATAACTTTCATGCTTTGTGCATCTTCAAGGATATAGCAGCAGCATAATAATCACACTATGCACCCCTGGGTTTTTGATACATGAATTTAGAGAGCATTGTGCATGCATGGCTCTGCAGTTTGGCAACTATAACTTATTGGACATAAAATCTACTACTCAGGCAAATAGATAAATAACCAAAAAAAGAGAAAAACATGGATCGCACATCCACAGGCTATGCATTGATCTATAACTGCTTCTCAACACAATTAACATTACCAGCTTCTCAGGGTAATAAATAGTATACAGTCCCCTGATATACATACTGTACATGAGGCAAAAGCCCACTCACCACACCAAGGTTGCCTCCTCGAGTGGGACCTATTCTAATTTCATACCTCCCAACTTTTGAAAAGAAGGAAGAGGGATATTATATGTGGCACAGGAAGCACGTCACTGAAAAAAATTTCAGCACTAGACCATGCCTCTAACTCCGCCCAAAACATAACTAAACACCTAATCCCACCAAATCCCCTAAATGCACCCACATAGTAATTATTCCTTTTTTATGCCACCACACAGTAGTTATGCCAGCATTGTGTCCCGACTCCCTTCACAGTAGTTATGACAAGATGTGTGCCCCCTAACAGTAATATACCCAGATATGTGCCCCATCACAGTAATATGCCTAATTATGTGCCCCCTTACAGTAGTTATGGCCAGATATGTGCCCCTCACAGTTAGAGATGAGCGAATTTTTCAAAAATTCGATTTGCCGAATTTTTTTTGTTTCAATTCGGTTTGTTCTGAATAGATTTGTGGTGAATTTCCTTGCTACAGAGAGCCTTTATAGTGGTGTAGAACACGCATAGAGAGTCTGCTGTGGTAGTGAAATAATGATGTGAGTCCGTATGACATGCAGATAACAGGCGTCGCTCCTAGAATCACTGCACACTTCACTTATTTGGGCAGTTACGGGGCCAAAACTGACCAAATCACTCAAGTGTAAACTAACCAAATGCTCCCCTAGGCCATGCAGTAATAGGAAGGGCACAAGGTTCATCCATTTGGGGATTTCCTGGTTTTGGGTTTTGCCTGCTTGATGTAAGTTGGGGTGCCCTTGGTGAAGATAAGTTTTGAAGTGCAAGTCAGGGGTCTCAGTGCTTTATAAAACAAGGTGGTACTATGATAATGCAGATGTTGATGCACACAAGGATGAGGCTGATGATAGTACAAACAGTTCACTCTACTTTACTAAGGCAATTTAACCCCTTACCAACCACCACACACAACTTTTGAAATAGAAGATACATAATGCTACTGCTTATACAGTGGGCTGCCAGCATACTGCACTGAGGACCAGATTTATAATCATTGCAGCCCAAGCCTGGAAAAGAGTAATGGCTGCCTGAAAAAAGTCATGGTTCTTCAGGAGCTCCTGCTCTCCCCACTTACTGATGATCGCCAGTTCCCCTTTAGGGAGGAAACTATGGAGAAAACTACCAAGCCTTATGATTTCATTTAATTAAAATGTATACTGGAGAGTGAATCTGGATCGCACATCCTCAACACTATGCTTTTGATGTAATGACTGTCTCAGCACGATTACGTGGCGTATCCGCCAAATATGTAATACATAGTATGCTGTGCATAAGAGGCATTAGTATACAGTTTGATCAAAGAGCATAGGCCCACTTTCCACGACAAGGAAGCCTCTGCAAGTGGGAAACTACTCTAACCTATAAATGGCGCAGCCGTGCGCGGCGACCACCGGCGCCCCAGCACCGCACCAGCAGCAGACAGCGGGACCCAGGAGCCACACAGCAACCCCACTGTGCAGCAAAGCCTCCTTGGCTCTGGGACCCACCGCCCCGCCAGCACAGCACTGAGGCAGCAATGGCAGACACGCAGTACTGCACCATGTGAACGAGTGCAAACAGCTCACCCAGTCACGGCCCTCAGGAAATGCATCTGAGAGATAGTAGGAGTTTATAAACCCCTTGTAGCTAAGGCTAATTAAAAACACCTAGTCCAAATGGGGAGGAGTGCTGACCCCAGAGGGGGGAAAAAAGAAAACAAATAATTATAATGTATACTGGAGAGTGAATCTGGATCGCACATCCTCAACACACTTATGATTTAATTTAAGTCCTGCCCACGTATTGAAGATGACAGGGGCATTCTAGGACATATATTACTCCTGCATGTTCACATGTTATTTACATTTTAAATACATTTCAAATAAAATTAAAAAAAGATGAGTAGCATATCACACACTGAGAGTGAAAGCAGCAGGATTCCTCAGCAGTGCAGAGTATTTCAGGGAGAGGAGTGTGATGTTCTTGTTGAAGATTGTGGACTAAGGCCCCTTTCACACGGGCGAGTTTTCCGCGCGGGTGCAATGCGTGAGGAGGACGCATTGCACCCGCACTGAATCCGGACCCATTCATTTCTATGGGGCTGTGCACATGAGCGGTGATTTTCACGCATCACTTCTGCGTTGCGTGAAAATCGCAGCATGTTCTATATTCTGCGTTTTCACGCAACGCAGGCCCCATAGAAGTGAATGGGGATGCGGGAAAATCGCAAGCATCCGCAACCAAGTGCGGATGCGTTGCGATTTTCCCGCATTGTTGCTTAGCAACGGGACCCAATCTCTATTATTTCCCCTTATAACATGGTTATAAGGGAAATAATAGCATTCTTAATAAAGAATGCATTGTAAAATGATGAGGAAGGGGTTAAAAATAATAAAGTTAACTTACCTTAGCCACTTGATCGCGTAGTCGTGATCTGTCCTCTCTTCCCTGCAGCATCTATGATCTAAAGGACCTGTGATGACGTCACATCACATGGCCCAATCACATGCTCCATCACTATGGTGATGGAGCATGTGATTGGTCCATGTGACCATGTGACATCATCCAAGGTCCTAAACACTATCCTCAGGCTGTGGATAGTGGTTAGGACCTTGGATGATGTCACATGGTCACATGGACCAATCACATGCTCCATCACCATAGTGATGGAGCATGTGATTGGGCCATGTGATGCTGTGACATCATCACAGGTCCTTTACATCTTTCAAGCTAACGGAGAGGAGGCCGGGCTTCGCGATCAAATGGAACAGGTAAGTAATTATTAGTTTATTATTTTAACTCATTCTGCACCAGTTTAAACATTAGGAAGATGGCCAAGGGTATTATTTTACATTATAACTATGTTATAATGTGAAATAATACCAGCGGGACAATTTCTGACCCAAACATGCACTTCTGTGAAGAAGTGCAGGTTCGGGTCTGGGTACCAAAAGTGCCGATTTTTCTCCCGCGCGTGCAAAACGCATGACAGCGCTTTGCACTCGCAGGGAAAAATCGCGGCGATTCCCGCAACGCACCCGCACTGTTTGACGGAGTGCACCCGCAACGCCCGTCTGAAAGGGGCCTAAGAGTTACAAGGTGGAAAGAGAGGGGTGCCCAGCAGCACAGAGTATTTCAGGGGTGTGCTGGTTGTGTTGGAAAGGACAGAGAGGATTAATGGCTCTTATAAAGCTTAGTATCAAGTGTGGTATCGGCTTATCATCGAGCCAGATACTTCTGGGGGAACCTGCCTGGCATGAGCAGGCCTCAAGTAGCTACAGACAATGAGAAGACAAAGCCTCAAGATTGCTTGGAGCCCTGAAGAGTCACGAAGTTCATCAAGATTCAAGCCATAACTATCAGCCCCTGGTCTCTTTGTCAGGGAAAACATCACGAGTTCCCAGTCATCATGGATGGGAAGGAGGAAATCCTGTGGTGCGCGAAGATGGAGAGGGTCTTCGGATTCCCCCAGCACTATACAGATGTCTCAGAAATGAACCGCTGCTCCCGACAGAAGCTCCTGGGAAGGTCATGGAGCTTCCCGGTCATCCAGCATCTATTCACTCTGCTAAAGGATTATTTTAAAAGTGAGTAGAAGCCACACGGGGCCCCCACGCTGCAGATTTATCATGGAGACACCGGACTTTATAATATTACATTATTATCTAAAGGAAAAAATAAATAGAAAAAATAAAATGAAGCCCCTCCGTCACCCAGCTCCCACTAATGTCCTCCTCAAACGTCTCTGGATCAGGAGCCTGACTGCTCGCAACACCAGCTCCCACGCCACTCTCCTCATCCCTACTTGCCTGCCTAGTGGAGGAAGCGGCGGATGTCTCCTGCAACATCTTGGCTTGCCATTAGCTGCTGCTGACTGTCTTCTAGTAGCTCGTCCTCACTGTATAGTGGAGCTGAGCCCACAGAATACAATACTTCTCTGGCTGAGGGAACAGAAAAGGACAGAGGCAGATTGAGGACAGGTGAGGGCACCAACTAAGGGTTGTGTCTGACGAACCCACCGACTCTTGGCTGGGGGTGCCTGATGTCACGTGCAAAGAAGTCGAAGATCGAGTCAACCATTCAAGAACCGCTGGGTTGCTGCTCAAGACACGATCGCTAGCTGCATTGGGAGCTCAGGCCTCTCGAATGCACAGCCCCTTACTCTGCTGCGACCTCTGCCTGCGCTAGAAACATTTAGGCCTCTGCAACTCCCCTGTGCAGGGCCTGGCACTTCTCTGTCTGACATACTGTTAGATCAAATAAATGTTAGATCAAATATTTTTTTTTTTGCCACCAATACACGGCAAACAGGGCTTTAGAATATATCACTGCACTGCTGAACGGCAATTAGGCCCTATTTTGTTTCTACTTTTACACAACACAAAAGGCTTTTCAACAGATAAGTGCAACGCTGAAGGGCGAATATATTTTTGTTTTGCCACTAATACAAGGCAAACAGGGCTTTAGAATATATCACTGCACCACACAAGGGCAAATATATTTTTCTTTTGCCACTAATACACGGCAAAAAGGGCTTTACAACATATAACTGTACTGCACAAGGGCAAATAAGACATACTGTAGAAATATTTCCTTGTAATAAACCCTGTTAATGCCTGTATCAAACAGCACTTGCGGGGTAATAGTAAGAACAGTTTGCTGGAATGACAGAGCTGTATAATGGCTATGTGGATCCCCAGTCAGTGCACCAAGGTGTAATAGGATTGTTCCTATTACCCAGTCTGTAACCTCCCCTACTGAACCCTGTTCTACATAAATGCTGTGGAACGATTCCTCCCTATCCTTTCCATGCACTTATAAATCATTTTTTCACCACAATCAAGTCTTTCCTATAACTGTCCCTAGTGACACCACGTGGCGACCACCGACGCTGCAGCACAGCACCAGCAGTCAAACAGCACCCCTGCTGCCACACAAAGCCACTCTTGCACTGTGTCCCACCAACCTGCCAGCTCAGCACCACAGCAACAATGACAAGTGAGCAGAATTGCACCATGTGAACAGATGTCAAAAGCTTACCTTGCCATCTGCTCCCAGGAATTCTAGCTGAGAACTGGTAGGAATTTATTAACCCTTATGCAGTCTCCTGCTAATTAAAATCACCTGGGCCAAATAAGAGGCGTGCTGATACCATGGGAGAAAGAAAGACACATCCCAAAAAAAAAAAAAAAGAGGCAGAATTTGTTAAGTGAAAAAATCGCCCGAGACTTCAGTGAATAACTTTATGCGTCGATTCTACAGCTTTAAAACGATTTTCAAACAGGAATTCAAAGTCGGCTTCGTTACCGGCTGATACCTCGGTACCGAAGCCGACTTTGTATTCCAGCTTCCCTCAGCACATACATTGTAAGGGTACGTTCACACGACGACAATTGTCGCGCGACAAAAAGTCGCACAATTGTCGCGCGACAATTTTTATAATGGGAGTCTATGGTGTCGCATTGCGACATGCGACATGCTGCGACTGCGACACGAAAGTCGGAGAAAATCCATTCAAGATGGGTTTTTCTGCGACTGCCGCGTCGCAGTCGCAGCATGTCGCATGTCGCAATGCGACACCATAGACTCCCATTATAAAAATTGTCGCGCGACAATAGTGCGACAAAATGTCGCGCGACAAATGTTGCAGTGAAGTTGTGCCCTATTTGTCGTGCGACTTTTTGTCGCGCGACAATTGTCGTCGTGTGAACGTACCCTAATGCTTTATGGAGACAGGTCTCTGTACAGCATTAAGGGTCCATTCACACGTCCGTGTGTGTTTTGCGGATCCATGAATCCACGGATCCGCAAAACACGGACATCAACGATGTGCGTTCCGCAATTTGCGGACCGCACATTGCCGGCACTCTCATAGAAAATGCCTTTTCTTGTCCGCAATTGCGGACAAGAATAGGACATGTTCTATTTTTTTCGGGAACGCAATTGCGGACCCGGAAGTGCTGATCCGCAATTGCGGACCCGGCCGGAAACTTCATCTGTCCCCATTGAAACTAATGGGTCCGCAATTCTGTTCCACAAATGCGGAACAGAATTGCGGACGTGTGAATGGGGCCTAGTCGAAGTTTAGGAATGAATCAACTTCGGATCTTGGATCTGAAATTCAATTCACTCACCCCTAACTCCTACTATCAACTCACTAAAGAGACTGTTATTTATTGCAACCTGCGGCTTGTTTATGGACTCCATCATCCCCTGGCAACTTCATCTGCACCCCTGCTTTGCACCCTGCCAACTATCCACTTCAATTAACACCAGGCAGGAGTCCTAATATCAGAGTGTTCCCCAAGGGAATACAGGGTGCTCCCTGCATTCACTGTGTACAGCCTAAAGAGTGCCAAAGTGAGGACTCCCACAATAAATTGTGGGTACTACTACCCATCTCAGGGTTACAACCACCATTCCAATCATCTCTGCCCTGCGCCTCATCTCCAGGTCACTGTAGTAAGCTATTTGTATAGTCATGGAGACTTGTTTATTTAGTTAGCACAATTTGAGTTTTGGGGCCTGAATGTAAAGGCTATGGGGGACATTTATTAAGAACAGCGATTTAGACACAGGTCTTAATCCCTCTGCACTACCGGTGGATGCTCCAAAGTTACAGCATGTAGAGGTGCAGGCCTTTACATAACATTGGTGCTTGCTGCTGATGGGCATGTGACAAGCTTTTTATCTACGCCAGCTCCCTTGCTGGTTTAGGTTAAGGCCATTTTCCACGCCATAAACTGGTGTGGAAAATGATGAATGAGACGCCCTCTTTCCTGCTCACACCACTCCTTATTTTTCCACCACTTTTGCAAGTGAGAGGGGTAAGGTCACAGATTTTGTCATAAAACACCTTTACGACAAAAGCTGCGACCTTAATACGCCCAAAAGTTAAATATCACACCTAATTAATGACCACATATATGTTTGTTTTGCCTACCACTACAGAGCTAATTCCCACAGCTGTTAAAAATCTAGATAATGTACTGTCAACATCTCATTTTTGCTGCATGTTTAACATGTACGTTAGACATACATGAACAAGTATACAATTTTATGGTTATCTTTCTTTGACGCATATGTTTGACAGATGAAGGCATCATCTGAAAAAAACTGATACATTTCTGTCTTTCAATGACATCATTGTAAAAAAAAAGTATATGTTTCTGTCTGTTTTATTACAAGACAGCAAAGTGTGGTGTGAATACAATGTGAGACAGCACACCACAATTGCAGTTTCATAAGTAGTGTAGGACAAATATATTACCGGTAGTTGGTCATAAAATATGCTATAATTGTAAAAGAATAGGCTGGGAAAAAACACAACAGGTGTGGCTGCAAGGTATAGTACACATATACCCCTCAATTATGCTACCCAAATGAGTGTAATAATATAGTGCGCCAATATATGTAATATTGTTATCCATATGACAGTAATATGGTACAGTTAATGTGCAGTATGGACTTCCAGTTTAGGCACCAGCATGTAGAGATGCAGGAGAGAGAAGCTCCCGCACCAACCTGACCAGCAAAGACCTTCTGTCAAATCGGATCTCTCCAACGGGTGATAATTAGGGGACACGAGCCCCATACCACACTCCAGATTACAGAGAACGCAAAGGCACATAATATTAGGCCACAGCGACCACGATGTCTCCCACCACGAGGCAGGACAAAATGGCACTGGCACGCACTCCCTCAGACAGGGAATAAGGCTCCGAGGATGAATGGCAGGACTCTAAAACAGGTTCCTCTTCCTCCCTCCACATAGATTATAAAAGGCTGGCAATCGAGGTAGCCAAGAAAATCTCACCTGATATCCAAGCCACACTTTCGGCCAGAGTCTCATCGGCACTACAGGTGCTCCAAAAAGAAGTCACCACTCAGGGCGAAAGATTAGACGAGGCGGAGAGGAGGATATCCACCACAGAGGATGATATAGCGGAGACCCATGTGCGCCTACATGGACTGCTGCAGGACACTACCAGGCTAGGCGACCGGATCGACGATCTCGAGAAAAGATCACGTAGGAACTATGTACTTCTGGTGAGACTCCCGGAGAGAGTTCCGGCAAGTGCTTTACCCCATATATTCGCAGTCCAGATACCGATCATCTTAGGCCTGGAAGGCCCCTACAAAGTAGAAAGAGCTCACTGCATAGACCCGAAAAGACCGCCACGGTCCAGACAGCAACGCCTTGCTTTGGAGCAGATAGGCCTCAACAAGTCATAGCTCGCTACCTGGACTATGCAGAAAAGGTGTAATGAGAGCTTACTGTCACCTTAGGCAACCATTGTTCATCGATAGTATACCGACAATGCTATTTGCCAACTCCTCAGCTGAAGTATCAAAAAAAAAGAAAGGTTTTCAGACGGCTCTGTACCGAATTATAGAAAAAGATTGAAAAAGGTCCGCTTTCAACTAGCCTATCCCGCGATACTGAGAGTCACTGACTCAGGCGGACTTCAGAAGTCTTACACCGAACAGGAGGCATAAATCGAACAAGCCACCCTACTGAACTCCTCCAGCCAGGAAGACCAGAACTCGAAACCTTGGCCCTCATCCCCTAAACATCAAGAAACTTCAAAAAGAACCGGTCCACGGGAGAAGCAACCACTGAAAACACCAAGGACTAGTGATGAGAGGGAGGTGCCATATTCGATTTTGCGATATTTTGTGAATATTTGATTGAATATTCGTCATATATTCGTCAAAATTGAATATTCGTCATTATTCTATATATTGCGAATGTTACGGGAATTTATATTCGCATCGTGAATTAAACTTAGAGCTGAGCTCCTAATGGTTGTAACTTGTATTGCTTGAATTGACGAAGATAACGAATATCACGGATATAGCACTATATTCTCAATCTTTGTTATATTCTAGCAATACAACCATTAGGAACTCAGCTCTAAGTTCAATTCGCCATGCGATTTATATAACCTGTATTACTCGCATTGTGAATTCAACTTAGAGCTGGGTTCCTAATGGTTGTATTGCTAGAATATAATGAATATCACGAATATAGCGCTATATTCTCAATCTTCGTTATATTCTAGCAATACAACCATTAGGAACTCAGCTCTAAGTTCAATTCGCCATGCGATTAATATAACCTGTATTACTCGCATTGTGAATTCAACTTAGAGCTGGGTTCCTAATGGTTGTATTGCTAGAATATAACGAATATCACGAATATAGCACAATATTCTCAATCTTTGTTATATTCTAGCAATACAACCATTAGGAAATCAGCTCTAAGTTGAATTCCCCATGCGATTAATATAACCTGTATTACTCGCATTGCGAATTCAACTTAGAGCTGGGTTCCTAATGGTTGTATTGCTAGAATATAACGAATATCACAAATATAGCGCTATATTCTCAATCTTCGTTATATTCTAGCAACGACTATTAGGAACTCAGCTCTAAGTTTCATTCGCAAAGCGAACATATACTCGCATTGCGAATTGATCTTAGAGCTAAGTTCCTAATGGTTGTATTGCTAGAAGATAACGAAGATGAGGAATATCACAAATTCACGAATATAGCACTATATTCTCAATCTTCGTTAAATTCTAGCAACAACCATTAGCAACTCAGCTCTAAGTTTCATTCGCGAAGCGAACATATACTCGCATTGTGAATTGATCTTAGAGCTAAGTTCCTAATGGTTGTATTGCTAGAATATAATGAAGATGACGAATATCACGAATTCACGAATATAGCAATATATTCTCAATCTTCATTATATTCTAGAAACACAACTATTAGGAACTCAGCTCTAAGTTGAATTCGCCATGCGATTTAATATAACCTGTATTGTTCGCATTGCGAATTCAACTTAAAGCTGGGTTCCTAATGGTTGTATTGCTAGAATATAACGAATATCGCAATGCGAATAATTCAGGTTATATTAATCGCATTGCGATTACAACTTAGTCAAATTTGTGAGATCGTGATTCTCACATCCGACAGTACATTTTAGCATGGAGGCGTTCCCATTGGGATGGGTACGCTCCATGCACACAGGAAGTCGGCAGAAGCGGCAACGGGCATTAACTGGAGCGGGCAGGGAGCCAGGAATCCTCCGGACAGGTAAGAACAGCTTTTGGGAAGTGGGAAGACAACTATAGAGCATCCAAAAAAAAAACACGAATATTTGAAATTGCGAATATATAGCGCTATATTCGCAATATTCACGAATTATCGAAGTTGCAATATTCGCAATAAAAATTCGCTATTCGAATATTCGCACGCAACACTACCAAGGACATCGATATTAAAGGACTTTCCAGATGAGACTTACCTCTACCCCGTCTGTACCATCCTTAAGACGGACAACTATATCTTAAATGACAGGAGAAAATCAGGAACTCGGCCCTTCATCTTACAACCACCGTGACATCGGAGGGGTGAGATATTAAGAACTATGATGATTGTAATCACCTGTTGGGAGGGGGCGGGATTTGGGAGTGATGCGGGAGCTCCACATACTGGAAAAAGGAAGCTCCCTTGAATGAGGCTCTCCGAGAGAGGTAAAAGAGGGGTTAATGCTGCAGATGTTATATTTACCTGTTAGCTGTTTGATGTTATGTTTTGCCACACCATTGCTGAACAATTCTCCGCTGGGGGACTAAGTGTTTCACTGAGGCTGATGGTTCGGAGAGAGGGGGTGTTGACTTTACTGTCCAAAAACATGGTGTTCCAAGTTAAAAGACAATACTTTGACCAATCAGGCAGACTTCTACCTGTGGTAGTTGACACACCAGCTGTAGAACTCAGCATATACAATGTATACGGACTAAACGCGGATAAGGCAACATTTTTTCTAGACCTTCATGCCCAGATACAAGCCGATGTCAGCAGAAATATAATAGTAGCCGGGGATTTAAACACCACACACGACTAAAGGGAAGACAGAAAGACAGCAGATGGCTTCTCAGCATACACTAGACCTGCAGGAACAATGCTCTGCAACTTCATAGCTGACCTATCCCTCACTGATACATGGAGAGGCCAACATCCTGACAGTAGAGAATACACACACTATTCTTACTCCGGACGATCATAGTTGAGGATAGATTATGTACTGCTAGCCAACCCATAAGTGGCGCGAGCCACCTCCACCGAAATCAGCCCAATGATAATATCAGATCATTCCCTGGTATTAGTAGAACTAGAGGATAGACATGAAAGAGGCATTTATTATGTATGGCTATTTCCCTCCACACTGTTAAAAGATGAAGTGTTCATAGAACTACTACAAGGATGGTTGACTGAATATGACTAACACTAACACATGAAGAGAATCTCTCCCTGTACTGGGAAGCTAGGAAGGCAGTGCTGCGAGAAAAAATCATGGCCTATACAGGGAAACTAAAGCGTCAATTGCACTTTCAGCTTCAAGCCCTTGGCGACACATTACAAACAGCATACACGCAGCACCAACTAACCCCCAATCAAATCACATTAGAAACACAGAAATCAGCATGAGCTGCCTATGAGTTCATCTTAGACCGCAAAGAACAGTTGCGCTGGTCACATTATGAATCAAAGTTATTCAGACATAGAAATAAATCGTGCAGGATACTGGCCAGCTTAGCCAAAGGCTTGCAACAAAATGCACATATCCGCGCCATCCGCAACTGAGCGGGGACAACACACACTGGCCCCAAGCAAATAGTACATATATTTCAACATATTATGCCACCCTTTACTCAGACTCAGGGCCCTTTTAGGAGGAAAAAGGCAGGGATTACTTATGATCAGTTGATATCCCAACTATCTCCCCTGATGACTTAGAACCACTCAACAAGGACATCACGCCGGAGGAGGTAATATCCACCATAGGAACATTGCAAGGGAGGAAAGTCCCGGGACCCGAAGAGTTCACAGTAGACTTTTACAAACCAACCCCTGACAGCATACTTCTAATCTCTGTTAAATGGGATAACTCAATCTAAAACCGCCAACTTGTCATACCTAAAAATGCTCCCAAAACCAGGAGGAGACAAGGAACTTCCAGAATAATATCGACCTATCTCCTTGATTAACCAGGACCTGAAGTTGGTAGCCAAAACATTGGCAAACCACCTGGCCAAGATCTTACCTCAACTAATAGGTCCTAGTCAGGTAGGCTTTGTTAGGGAGGGGGGGGGGCAGCGGTCACTAACATTAGAAAGACTCTAGCGGTCCTGGGCAGGAAGAGGGCCCAGCCGCCATCAGCTCCGAAAGAAGCTCTAGTGGCATTAGATGCTGAAAAAGCTTTCGACACCGTACGCTGGCAGTGACTGAACCTGGTCATGGATAGAGTGGGGCTAAGAGTTGCCTTCCGAACCTTTCTGATGGGACTTTACTCCCCCCCCCCCCACACACACACAGCCCAAATCTATACCCCTGGGTTTAGATCACAACCTTTTGTTCTACAAAGAGGAATGCGACAGGTGGTGTCCCCTATCACCCTGCTATTCAACTTGGCATTGGAACCTCTGATCCAACAAATAGAAAAGGGTTAGCTTTAATCGGGCATACAGGTGGGGACACAAGTGGTCAGAACGGCATTCTTTGCAGATGACGTGTTATTTATGAAGGATCCAGTACAACATTTGAACAGAACACTGGCACATATTACAAACTATGGGTCGTTGTCGGGATTTAGACTAAACATATCAACATGTGAACTGATGGGACTACAACCCTTGACTGCAGCAGAAACGCATTGCTTAGGAGAAACAGGGCTAACAATATCTAATACCTTCAAAAAATACCTAGGAGTAAAAATAGAGAGGTCCCCAGAATCTATCTACTCTTTAAATTACCCACCCCTCATCAGAAAAATCACAGAGGAACTCAAGAGATGGGAACCACTACCCATAAAACTTAATGGCAGAATACACCTACTCAAAATGGTGAGTTTCTCTAAACTTCTTTAAACGCTTCAGACGATCCCCATGCTCCTCAAACATCGCAATGTAAAGGTTCTAACATCGGCATTTGCAAGATTTATATGGATGGGGAAAAGGCCACGAATCTCACTTCTCAGGCTGAAACAGACGGTAGAGAGGGGAGGTCTGAACTTTTCCGATATCAGAAGCTACAACCTGGACTGTAGACTGCATACACAGACATGTAGCTTACTGGCTCCACAATACAGGGTGCTATTCTAACACTCCTCTAGAATCGGAGTTGGCTTCTCCATAAAACTTAACTGTTATTAATTAATTAATTAATTTACTGTTAACAATACTGCATCCCCCATACTCCTCCCTTCCACCACAGGTGAAACACTCTGGGGTCCTCAGAGATACTATAGTCATGTGGAAAGCCTTGAGAAAGGAGTTATCTTACCAAATATCTAAATACTTACCCCTCTGGCAATCAGTAGACTTTCCGGCAGGACGTATGAACAAGTTTTTCCAACAATGGAAGAGACAAGGAATACTCACCCTCAAAGACATCCTCCATAGCACAGAACCACGGCTACTTACTATGGCAGAGATTCGCCAAAAGTACACGCTAACTGGGCCACAAGACTTCTAGTACGCACAACTGTCTGCCTTTTGTCGGAAACAGCTGAGAGATTACTCAAAAGAAATAATAGACAATCAATTTGACAAGTGGATAGGGGGGACGGGCGTACAAAATAACATATCAGGGCTATATAGTTCGCTTATGGCAAAAGACATAAAAATCTCACAACCGCTAACTTTAGTCTACTGGGAAAAAGCATTGAAGATCCCAGATACTTCAAGCAGGATACTGGAAGGGATGCAACTAGTGTGCAAACACAATATTAACAAGGCATGGAGAGGTACACACTTTAGGCTCATTCATGCGGCAATTTATGCATTCACTGTTCCTGCTTCTGATACAAGGCCAGACAGATTGACCATTTACCCAAAATGTCAAAGAGACAGGGCAGATCTCTACCTTTGCATATGGTTATGTCCAAGGGTATACACCTTTTGGAAAGATATTCTTTCATTGCTTTCGAAACCTTGGCCATATCCACTTCAGTTCCCCGGAAGCCTCTTTTATTCCACTCCTCAGCCCAAAGAGAATCCACCTCTGAGGATGGAGGCAAATTCCCAGCCCTGGTCCACATAACATTGATGGCGGCCAAGCGAGTGCTATTACAGCATTGGCACTCACCTAGTGTTCCTTCCACAATAGAGGTTATCGCTCAGCTAAAAAAATATATGTATTTAGAAAGGTTGGAGAGAGAAGGCAAAAAACAGACCCTGACGAAAAGATTCTTTAAACGCTGGAAATAGTTTATTATATCAGCCCTAAGATCAGAGGAAAAAACACTCATGGCTCCATTCCTACACACTACCTGTTACTATACAGAGGACCTGAAAGATACATTGGGACCCCTGCGCAAAACATCCTCAAGTTAAATAGGAAACAGCACAGACATAAGAAGTGGGAGGAGAAAATGACATTGATCTGGAGAACGGCAGCGTTGGTGTGGCTAAGAAGTTTTTCCTTTTTATTATTATTGTTTCGCTAATTATTGTACGCATCTGATGGACTGCTGAGTGGACATTTGTGATCATGTAAACTTTCTCAAACTTTGTCTTAAAAAAGCATGTACATTTTACTTTCATTTTAATCTAATAAAGTTTATTTTAAAATTAAAAAAATATATAAATTTTGTATGCCTGAAGGTTGTCACACATATACCAATGATGGAAGAGCAGATGTAATCCCACTATATTCGCTAGGCCAGAAACGTTGCTGATGAATTGGTAATACAGTAAATAATGCACTATCCAGATGGATTAATACATTAACTCATGTAACTGAAATTGTGGTGTGCTGTCTCACATTGACTACATTGATTTTTACTAATCCCAGTGGTGGGAAGGCGACAAACGACGGGAACCCACTAAAATCTACTGCATGTAGAGAATGATGTCACCACCTGGATATACAAGAATAGTGTGGTATGCTACAGTATTCTGTCCTTCCCAAAAAAAAAAAAAACATAAACAGTTACTACCAGAGTCAAAAGTATGCATTTTTTAACTACATTTGCCCAATTCTATACCTCAAGTCTATAGGTATATCAAGCAATATGTCTCAGTACATTTATACTGTTTACAAATTTATTTGCTTAATGTACAGCAAAAACAAGACGTGAACTGCTCGTAAGTTGGAGACTTGGACAGAAAAGTGGCAAATGGGGTTGATGTACATGGAAAGAGGAATGGGAAAACACTGGGGAAGACATGGATAAGGAGCTAGGACTTTTAGTTGACTGTAAAATTAACTGTAATAACCATTGCATAGATGCACATGATGAGAACATAGTTCTACCACATCACAAATCACTAGTCAAACAGTTTTGTACACCAGTACACAAGAAAGAAGAGCTTGAGCAGGTTCTAATCACTGCAACTTGAAAGTGGAAAACAGTAGTATAGTTATGTCAATTGTAAGTAAATTTTGCTCTTTGAGCAATAAAATCTCTTAAATAGTCAGTCTCATGGGCTTGTGACCATTACATTGTAACGTAAGGGTCATTATCACATCAAAGAATATCTTTATTTATCTTGTAAGTCTCTTAGACAGTGGTGTAATATACACCTTCTCTTTATGGAGAGCTACTCTGACAGTCATCAGTTGTGTATAGTCTTCATGAATTACATGAAGTTCTCAAGTGAGCCAATTATCATCACATTCAGTTTAGGAGGTCAAGGTATCAGTGGATAAAATGTTTTGGTTGCCAGTAGTGATGAGCGGGAGGTGCCATATTCGATTTTGCGATATTTCGCGAATATTCGTCGAAATCGAATAATTGTCATTATTCTATATATTGTGAATGTTACTCGAATTTATATTCGCATTGCGAATTAAACTTAGAGCTAAGTTCCTAATGGTTGTAACTTGCATTGCTAGAATTGACGAAGATAACGAATATCACGAATATAGCACTATATTCTCAATCTTCGTTATATTCTAGCAATACAACCATTAGGAACTCAGCTCTAAGTTTAATTCGCAATGCGAACATATACTCGCATTGCGAATTCAACTTAAAGCTGGGTTCCTAATAATTGTATTGCTAGAATATAACGAATATCACGAATATAGCACTATATTCTCAATCTTCGTTATATTCTAGCAACAACCATTAGGAACTCAGCTATAAGTTGATTTCGCAATGCGAACATATACTCGCATTGCGAATTAAACTTAGAGCTGGGTTCCTAATGGTTGTTGCTAGAATATAACAAAGATTGAGAATATAGTGCTATATTTGTGAATTCGTGATATTCATCATATTCTAGCAATACAACCATTAGGAACCCAGCTCTAAGTTGAATTCGCAATGCGAGTAATTGAGGTTATATTAATCGCATTGCGATTACAACTTAGTCAAATTTGTGAGATCGTGATTCTCACATCCGACAGTACATTTTAGCATGGCGGTGTTCCCATGCACACAGGAAGTCGGGAGAAGCGGCAACGGGCATTGACTGGAGCGGGCATGGAGCCAGGAATCCTCCGGACAGGTAAGAACAGGTAAGAGAATATTTGCGCTCAACACTAGTTGCCAGCACTTCATAAGAATGGTACATACAGTGTTGGTTATAGGTAAAGCTTCTGCCATTTCTTAGTTAGGTTTTCATACCTTTCTGCAGCGCTTTGAATTCCTTTCCTTCAGAGATGAGCTGAAATTATTACTTCTGGCTCCTGGAGTGAATGCAACACATACAGTAGGTGCAGAATAATGTACAAAGAAGCTACATGGTCCCTACACCTGTTAAAAGAAGAACTTCCCTCTTCTAAGTGGATGTGAATGATGGTGATTCTTCAAATTACCCTTGTCCTGGAGATTGAATCTCAAGCTTGTGAGATTAGTGGAGATGAGGGTGATTTTTATGGCAATTCTGGTAGAAATGGCAGCCGTATGTCCTCTTACATGTAGCCTAGTGGAACTCTCCATCTCTATCCAGCTGAAGGGGACAATGGAACATGTGTGGTGCCCAGCCCACTGGGAGATTGAGGCTGTAGAGCAGGCATCCTCAAACTGCAGCCCTCCAGCCAGTGGTGTATCTTGGTTTTGTGCTTCCCTAGGCGAGACTAAACTCGGGCACCCCCCTAATATAAATTTGACCCACCCCTTCCTGTCAAGGCCAAACCCCTTTCCATTTAAACTCCACCCCTTCCTCTTTAGGCTCCACCCTTTCCTGTTAGAGCTTCACATCTTCCTTTCTGTATTTAAAAGTGAATAACGAAGGCCAATATTTTGTGCTTTCTGTTCCAAATGTATGCAACATTTAAAGTGAATCTTTAGATATAATAATATAAATTCAACCACTTTACAAAGATCAGTCATCCATGATCCACAGATCCCCCTCCCCATAACAGTCCCATCCAAAGATCCCCCCTAAACAGCTGGAGGGCCGCAGTTTGAGGATGCCTGCTGTAGAGGATGAGGGTGGTACTAGTACTCATGTTTGCCAAGTCCTACTCCAGGGTTCCCCCAGGTCGTATGTACAGTTATGGTAGGGGAACAACCCTTATTTCACTCAAGGCTTACTCTAGCTGAAGTGCTCTTAATGGTGAATGAATGAGTAGTGGGGTGCAAGGCAGGAGGATGGTGGAGGGAGCTGTTGGATGACGGAGACAATAAACAGGCTGCCTGGGTTATAATACATAACAGTCTTTTTACTGAAAATAGTCAGTGGCACAGTGCAAACACAGAGAATAGGCACAGTTCTCAGGTATATCACAGGGTAGGCTTTTCCAAAAACTGTTTATAGGTGGTGGCTACTATGGTGGTCCTCCCTGAGTCTCTTTATGTAAATACAAGCAATTTTCCCATCTGACCAAAGGCGTGCAATTGCACTTACTATTTCTCTACAATGCCCAACTGCGGAGTGTAGCCCTGGTACGGATGGCCAGCCCATCTCATTAGTGTAGTAGGGCACCAGGAGCAAATGTACCTCAATCTGGAGGCAGTGAAGTCTACAGCTATAAATGTGTGTTACTTTTCATTGACTTTCTTGTCCACACACTGTCCCTTTTGTAATGTTGTCAACCTTCTGTAAAAAGTCTCTTCTAGTTTCCCTTAGAGGTTGGTTTTTAGCATAGTTGCTTTTCTGGCAGCGTTACACTCAGGAGAAGAATTATTTTCTACTGCTTTAGTTCAGCTTGACAGACTAACACGCCAGCAACTACATACACATCTTTTCTATTGGCTTACTTGCCAGGAGAGCAGGGCTAGTTTACTACCTGACAGTAATAACTAAGAACTGTCAGTTAACTTATTCCTTCCTATATACAGCCTTGCAGAACACATGAGCATAATGAAGCCACATTAACCATTTTTACCACTGAAAGTGCATAGTTAGCATCATGGTAAACATTTTGACAAATCTAAATGTGAATAATTTTACTGTACATACGAGCATTAACTATTCAACAGTGAACAATTTGAAAAATTTTGCAATGCTGATGCTATATAAATAAAGATTATTATTATACAACTGGGTGTTACATTACTATTGTCAAATGAATGAACCGACTTACGATCGTTTTATGCCACATACAGTTGTGTAAGTGCCCATGTAAAGATGACACTTGAAAAAAACTATTCCTTTTTTTAAATAATCAACTTCACATACTTAAAACACTTGTAAGCGGTGTGGTCAGATTGTGCAAATTTGTTTCCTTTGTTGGAATCCAATACAGTTTTTTTAATATATGCTTTTGTGTGTTGTCTATTTTGTCTACTAAATGTATTTTTGCCAAAATTTTGCTCAATTTTGGTAAATGGTTGAGTGGGTTTAAATGAGTTTTTCAAAGGAAATAAAGAAACAAAAAATTATATTCACCTCATAGTTTGGCTGCAGCGATAACGTGCCAATACACTGTAGTGATTGACTGCAACCGTCATCAACGCAGTCATGAAATGAAAATAAAGCCCAGCAGGGAAGACAGAGAGGCAAAGCTGGAACAAAGGGGGATTGGAATAGTGGGTTATTTTTATTATTTTAATGTCTTCACTGCTTTTGAAAAAAATAACTCTGACAACCCCTTCAATGCAGTCAAATGCACTGTTTTAGATCCACACATTTTTTTCAGGTTGACCAATACTACTTTAAAAGGATTATGCCGAATTAGAAAAACATGGTCTCTATCCTCCAAAAACAGCACTTGTCACACCTATCCATGAGATGTGTCTGGTGTTGCTGAGCATCAGTACCACGGAATATTTGTGGATGGGTGTGGTGCTGCTGGTAGAAGAATGTAACCAGTTATTTCTAATTCTAGACAATCCCTTCAAGGTCCCAGGCATATCGAAAAAAAAAGAAACAGAAATGGGTCCTACTAGTTATAATTAAGTCTAAAGTCATGTAATGCATAATGGGTGTTCAAACCTGAATTAACCAGAACATCACACTTTTTTCATAAAGATTAAACCGAATGAAAATTACAAACTCTTCAGGAAGTTCCTAGAGTATTGTAGAGCATTGGCTTGGCCTTTCCTAATAAGTCTGAAATGCTTTCCATGACTCTCAACAACCCGGACTTAATAGAGTTTTTTTTCTTAGAACTTTGCATAGTGCCATTCCTCTGTTACTCCTTTCTTTATTATTAAATTGACAACAGGGTGCTATCAAATGGCGGGGAATGGGATCCTACACAATCTGACTGTCCAATCAGTGCTGACAGTATTAGACCTTATAAGGATACACCTCTTTGACAATAGTAATGTAACACCCAGTTGTATAATAATAATCTTTATTTATATAGCATCAGCATATTTAACAGCGCATTTCCAGGAGGAATAACAGTGGAAAAGTACCCACAGAGTTATTACTGTAACTGTAACAGACATGTCAGGAGTGCTGACAGATCCTCTTTAATACTGTAGTATAACGCTGACAATTAAAAGTGACTGAAAACATGACAGGAGGGTATTTATTTCTGGGGAGTATACACAGATTTGGGGGTAGCAAAATTGTCATGGACTCTAAGCAGGAACATAACCTTACCCAATCTCTAGACCACACAGTCCTAGTTCAAAACCCAATTAGTGTCCTCAAACAACTCATCCTTGACACACAAGCAGTTGGAATAAAATTTGAGTTCAGGGAAAACATTACTTCAAACCTTCCTGTCCAGTGCATGCTCACCTTCAAGAGGGGCCTGGATGTATTTCTGGAGTGTAATATTATTACAGGTTATAGCTACTAGAGAGGGGTCGTGGATCCAGGGAGTTATTCTGATTGCCTGATTGGAGTCAGGAAGGAATTTTTTCCCCTTAAGTGGGGAAAATTGGCTTCTGCCTCACAGTTTTTTTTTTGCCTTCCTCTGGATCAACTTGTAGGAAACAGGCCAAACTGGATGGACAAATGTCTTTTTTCGGTCTTATATACTATGTTACTATGTTACCTGGAGTTGCCCAGCTGCTTCCCATTCAGATGGATGTCAGCCCACAATGCTCTTCAGTAAGGTAGAGACACTCTCATGCTACTGTAACAGAAATATCACACCTGGTAATACAATGCACCCATACACATTCTAAAGCAATACCAATTCACTTTACTGCCCTTTAGCACCACACACCCAACTCTAATTTCCTAAAGGGGTTGGCCACCTTTTGGGTTTTTTATTTGCAACCTCCCCCCTTCTACTTGACAGACCTGTAAAGGGATGCATACTTACCTGCTCCCCGCCACTGGGTCCCAGTTCCTTTGTCCCTTGGCCTAGATTTAATACTGCTGCAGCGAATTACTGGCCCAGCGTTGACCTGCTCCCTTTACGCCAAATGACAATTGACATGATGCAAGTGGAGAACGTCACCTCTGAGCCCAGCGACAGGCTCTAGCAACGTCACAGTGAATGTTAACAGCAGTGGACCTGAGCAAGGTAGGGGAGCCAAGGAGCCAAGACCTAGCAATAGGCAGCAGGTAAGTATGC
Organism: Bufotes viridis; assembly: GCA_033119425.1. Taxonomy (NCBI): domain Eukaryota; kingdom Metazoa; phylum Chordata; class Amphibia; order Anura; family Bufonidae; genus Bufotes; species Bufotes viridis. The sequence goes on from CM065591.1 coordinate 134,345,347, forward strand.
TTTTTTTGCAGATCTGCCCAGGAAGGAAAGTTTGCAAAAATAAAAACCCCTAAAAGGTGGCCAACCCTTTTAATCTTCTAGACCGCATCCTCTAAAAAACACCATTCTAACATCTTTCACCAACCAAATCCTGCAGGAGTGAGACATAAATTCATGCTATCTGCATTTCCTCCAATTTTTCCTGCCATTCTTATGTACCAAAAAGGACACTGCTCAATGCATGTTTACCTGTGAATATCTGCAAAACTGCATCCAAACTAGACCAAAATACAAAACTATAACACTACATAATCAAAGAATAAAACACGTCACCCATCAGCTCTCATAGCCACTTGACCTACCTACATTATCACTTCATAGGAATTTTTGCACTGCCAAGTTGACTTAACATCCTGTCAACACAAATGTTCTACAAATGCCAAGTTCAAAGGTTGACATCCCATGACACCTCCTGCTGCCATGTGATACCACTAAAAACAAGTGATGGAATTCGACACCCTCAGGACATGAAACACATAAAAACCCACATGTATCTACAAATATGAACCAGGTAACCAGGTACCACAATAAAAATTATATTGTTAATTGCCTGTAGAAATGCCAACTGTCGCAACAGACTGCAAACCTACTAGTTTCACAAAAAAGTACAGAAGATCAGCCAACATTTTGCCTGGTTAACATTCCTTAGCAGTATAAATGAATTTTCCAGTACCAAAAAAATTGGTTGCAACAAGCTCAGAGTGACTTTGAGATGTAGAACAGATATTCACCTCACGATCCCCTACTGCTGCTGTTCCAACACTGCCCGGATCTCTGCTGCTCTGTACTTCCTGCTCCCATCTTGACAAGCAGGAAATGCCTGGAAATGCCCTCTCAGCCAATCACTATCCACAGCAGTAACCCACCTCAGCCAGTAATTGGCTGAATAGGAATTTCCTGTGTGCTGATATGGGAGTGGGAAGTAGAGAGCAGCAGTGACCCGGGCACCATTGGAACGTCTGGCAGAGGAACAGTCAGGGTAAGTATTGGCTTGTTTAATTTTTATTTTGCCACACTGAACTCTGAAATCCCTCATCATTTCACTCCCCTGGAACCGCATGAGGGTGGCACAAAAGACAGAAAATCACATGTGTAAACAGTGGACTTCATAGTAGTCTTCAACTACTCCGTTAGGTGCTCCATTAGTATCTAAAGTGGCCTAAAGTCACCTATGTTTTTTTTTGTAATTTTTTCACTTATAATACTAATGTTCATAGCAACATGAACCTACTCTTTTTCTATGTCTATACTAACTGACAAAAATTCAATAAAAATTATTATCGAAACACAAAAACAAACAAAAAAACAACAACATAATTTGCACATACATGATTCAATAAGGGCACTTTCACACTAGCGTTAGAGGAATCCGGCAGGCAGTTCCATTGCCGAAATTGCCTGCCCAATCCAGAAAGCTGTGTGCAAATGGATACCATTTGTTTCCAGATCCGGATGCGGATCCGTTTGACAAATGCATTGAAATACCGGACCCATTTTGCCGCAACACTTGGTACCGGATCCGGCATTAATACATTTCAATGGAAAATAATTCCAGATCCGGCATTCCGGCAAGTGTTCCGGAATTTTGGCCGGAGAAAATACCGCAGCATACTGCGGTATTTTCTCTGGTCATATACCGTAAAAGTGACTGAACTGAAGACACCCTGATGCATACTGAACGGAATGCTTTCCATCCAAAATGCATTAGGACAAAAATAAAGTTTTTTTTTTTTTTTCGGTATTGAGCCCCTAGGACGGAACTCAATACCGGAAAACTTTAACGCTAGTGTGAAAGTACACTTATGTGAAAAGAAGTCATTTATAAACTTATTGTAATTTTTTTTCTAAACTTAGCTGCAGTTGCTTTAAAGTGTGGATTTCTCACACTGCCTGGATGGAGGATGAGGAATGGGCATGTAGAAACATAAAAGAGAATAGCAGTAGGGATGTAGCAGAGAGGGATAACTATTGAAGAGCTGCTGATTGAGACAACCACAAAAGCTAGATGAAGGGCCATGATCTTTTTATAAGGAAAAGTTCAGCTCACCTAAGACAGATGTAGGTGCAGGGAAAACCAAGAGGGGAGCAGGTGAACATGCAAGATAAAGTTATCCAGCAATCAAGCGTCTTGATAAAATCTATAGGAAGAAATAAAATGACACCATATAGCACAACACTGCATGTCTGGCCTACGCGTTTCGATTCCTGCAGTTCTTAATCATGGCCCACATGATGTTCACAATTGCATACATCTATAAGAACAAACCTAATCACCTGACTGAATACTCAACTGGGGGCTAATTAGCCAGTTGGATTAACTCATTTTGTTTTTCAATAAGGCCTGTGGATTTTATTGAGACGCTTGAGGGCTGGATCGCTTTATCTTGCTTGTACTATTTATGGCACACCTTCTGCTCCCTGTGTGAAGCAAATCATGGCAAGAAAAGCCAACAAGGCACAGTGCTCAAGGAAGCACTTTTCTCTAGAGGGGGCTCAGGACCTGAATACCCATCACTATCTGACAGCAGGCTCAGATCTGCACTATAATTTGCACTAATTTTTGTTGTTGGGTTTTCCAGGTTACAGATATTGATGACCTATCTTCATGATCAGATCGGTAGAGGTTAGACACCCGGCACCCCACCATGAGCTTTTTTGGGCAGCTGAAAAATATGCAATGTATGGAGCTGGAAGGAAACAGCTCTGCCTACTGTGTAGTGGCCACGCTTGGATAAAGTGGCCCATGTTGTAGGCGAATCCAAACTGACATAAGGCAGGGCAACACAAGTAGGAGGTAACCAGCCATACCTTAGTGTAGCACAAAATACCTCCCCAGCAGTGTCGGACTGGGCTACCTAGGGCCCACCAGTAAAATTTATTTTGGGGGCCCTCCATTGGGATACACTAAAATATTTCCTGCTCATATAGTTGCAGAGAGCAGCAAGGCCCTACAAGATGATTGATTATGGGGGTCCCTGCAGCACCTTTGAGAAGGTGGGTCACTGGGAAAAGAGGATACTGGCTGACTTGTCCTTGTACCTATAAGACTTCTCAACCACCCGATCCCATCTATAGTAATAAACTGGGTAGTTTCTTAAATGATCTACCCAGTTTTTTATATGAACTTAGGCTGGTTGAGGTGCTGTACAGTGCTTAATTATAGGCAGTGCAGTAAGTCTACTGTGTTATGTGCTACTTGTGCAGGGGCTGGTTCACTAGTGGCCCTCCTTGTTCAGGGGCCCACCAGGGGACTCACCTGTACCCTTGTGGGCCAGCCCAAGTCTGATTTGGGGCACTACATGGGGCATTATAAATATTGGGCCGCTACAGGGAGCATTATAAATACTGGGGGCACCATTACTAATGAGGGCACTTTGGGAGAAGATTAGATACAGAAGCTCAGCAGACAGTATGACACATGGTATGATTAGATACACAGCACTTTTTGGAAGTTTCAAACCAGTGAATACAGAGGACACTGTGCATGTGCAAGGTGCTCTCCATTCTCTTTAAGACCTGTCCCACCTATCTGACATTTATGGCATATCTTAGCTGTATGCTATAAATATCCCAGATGGAAATATCCCTTTAATAAATTTCCTCTTTGGTGTTCATTGGTTACATATCCTTCAAGGGTTCCACCCTGTACTTGTTCAGTACACCCCTAGGATACCTCTAGAAAACAGGGGCGCAGGAGAAATGGCGGAGTTGTGTCATCTCAGACAATAGGGGCATATCACTAGGAACTGTGTTTTGCTATAGTTAGATGTACTACAATTCCCATTTTGCTGTTCAGTAAAGAGAGACATTTATTTTTCTACCTCTGGGCTATTTTTCTAACTCCTACACCATGCACTGGCCATTGCACTCTACACGCCCTGCCTTTAAACTATCCAGACACCTAACATCACGGACATAGGTTTGCTGAATAGTTATACTGTGTCTTGTATTGCCCCTCAGTATTTATAATGCCCCCAGCAGTGTTAGACTGGGTTGCCTATGGCCCACCAGTAACAAAAACCTTTTAGGGTCCTAGTTTCCCTCCTTGTTCAGGGGCCCACCAGGAGATTCACCTCTACCCCTGTGGGCCAGTCCAAGCCTGCTCCCCTGCCACAGTGCAGCTTCAACAGAACCAATACCACAGTCCTTCCCCCGCCACAGTATTCAACTATATCAACTTCCTGAGTATAATGATAGAGTTAAATTCAGGAGGGCACCTGCGGCCAGGTGCATATGCCCCTTATGCCCCTAGCATTCATTAATGCTGAGAGCATCAGATTGTTATGTATTCGGCTGGCAACCATGAGGATGGCTCAGGGGGCCCCATGGGCATTGATCCACCGTTAAATTTCCCTATAGAGTCTATGGTCAATCCACCCCTGCTGGGGTACTGCAGTTCAGCTCAGATTCAAATGAATTGGAGCTGAGCTGCAGCATGTCTGTGCTGAAAACTAAACAGTGGACGACAATTTCTTCTTCTGCTCCATACACTGTGTAGTTTCCAGTGCCCAACTGCCTATAATAGCTGATCAGGTAAGGTGCTGGGTAGTCAGACCCCCACCAACCTGATACTGATGACCTATCTTTTGTCTGTAGGCCGAACAACCTCTATAATAAATCTGTCAGGCTGATGGTGGCCCCACCCATTTAATCCTGACCCCTTTTCTTGCCACTTGAGATGCGAAAAGTCATAAAATGTAGACACATATATGGCATGCACCACAATTTGCGACTTTTTTATGCCACAATAGTGGTTCAAAGCTAATGATAGATTCCTTCTTCAGATATAATCTCCCTATGCCCCCTCCAGCTTTGACAGTTTCCTCAAATGGCAAAAATAGTGTTGGCAATGGTTTTCATAGCCATCTAAAGTGCAATGGCTGAAATTAAATTAGTTTGCATTGCTAAAGACAACAGCAGATGGTCTTCATGACAGTAAAAAAATATGTTTTCAGTTAGCAGAAGCATTTATGATGTAAGTACTAATTAGAGATGAGCGAATTTCATATTTTGAAATTCGTTCACACTTTTGTGGTAAAAGGTGAATTGCGTTATGGATTCCGTTATCACGGACCATAACGCAATTCTATGACGGAATGCATAACGGGATGCCTTTAGAGACATTCCGTTATTCATTCCGTCATAATCGAAGTCTATGGGCTGCAAAACGGATCCGTCCTGTTTCCGTCATGCAGGAGAGGACAGAAACATAATGGATCCATTTTGCAGCCCCTAGACTTCTATTATGACGGAATGAATAACGGAATGTCTCTAAAGGCATTTTGTTATGCATTCCGTCATAGAATTGCATTATGGTCCGTGATAACTTAATCCATAACGCAATTCACCTTTTACCACCAAACGAAGTGTGAACGAATTTCAAAATATGAAATTCGCTCATCTCTAGTACTAATATTCCAAATATGAGAAATACTAAATTTGAGTTAAATAATTATTAATAAATATACATCTTAAGGCCTGCTCACATCTTGTTTTTGCTGTACATCAAACGGATATGTTCAGACATACAGTATGAAAACGTATACAAAGTATGCAATTTTGTGGTTTTCTAACCTTTTTTTTATATATAAATTTGCCATCTGTGCATACTTAGGCTACATTCACACAACCATATGTGTTTTGCTGTCCTCAAATTGCGGATCCATTGTAACAAAGCCTATACTTGTCCGCAAAACGGACAAGAATAGGACATGTTCTATTATTTTTTTTTTTGCGGAGCAATGGACATATGGATGCGGATAGCACACGGTATTCTGTCCACATTTATGTGGACCCATTGAAATGAATTGGTCTGCATCCTATCTGCAAAAAAAATCGGAACGAACACGGAAACAAAGTACATTCCTGTGAATGTAGCCTTACAAATATATTTTTGTCTGTTTTTTTAAAAGTTATTTCTTAAACCTTTGTTTTCTAAAATAAAGATTTGAATTGTATTAAAGCAAGTAGTAAGTATGTGGATAAAATAAATATGTTTAACCCCTTAAGTATAGGGCCCATTTTTGTTTTGCATTTTCACTTTTTCCTCCCCATGTTCCCATAGCCATAACTTTTTAATTTTCCCTTCATATGAAGGCTTATTTTTTGCAAGATAAGTTGTATTTTTTTAAAGACACCATTTAATGTCTGATGTTAGAAAATAAGAAAAAAATTCTTTGTGGGGTTAAATAGAAAAAAAAAACACAATTCCATTAAGGTTTTTGGGGTTTTGACATCACAGGGTTCACCGTGCTCTAAAAATGACATGATGTCCTTATTCTGCGGCTCAATACAAATGCAGAGATAACAATCTTGTATAGTTTTTTTGTTTTGCTACTTTAAAAAAATAAAAACCTTTGAAAAAAATCTAAATTTTATTTGCATCACTATTTTCTGACAGCCATAACTTTTTAATATTTCCATCCACAAAGCTGTATGGGGCTTGTTTTTTGTAGGACGAGCTGTAGTTGTTATATGTACAATTTTTGTGGTATGTACGACTTTTTGATCACTGTTATTCAATTTTTGGGGATAACAGGTGACTAAAAAACTGTGAATCATGTATTTTTATTAGTTTTTTTTCATTACGGCATTTATCGCACAGGAACTCAGACATTTTTGGATGCGTCGATACCTAATGTTTTTCTTTCATTGTTTATATATTTTTATATGTAAAATTGGGAAAGGGTTAATTTAAACGTTTAATATTTTATAATAATATATTTTTTTTTAAATTCTACCTTTATAATATAAATATTAACCCCCTTAAGGGGCTAGAACCTAGGATCTTTTGATCCATTGTCCCATTCAGGCCTCTTGCACATGGCAGTTGTCCCATGTTGCACAGTTGTACGGCGGGTCCGCAATACCCCTAGAATGGGTCCGCAAATCCGGAGATGCAGTGCCGAGCGGAACCGAACCACCGAACGGAAACACTACGGAGTGCTTCTGTGGGGTTTCTGTCCGTTTAGCAAAAAGATAGAACTTGTTCTATCATTTTGTGTAACGAACAGATCTGGGACACGTTCAAATTGAATGGGTCAGGATCCGTCCCAACAGCCCCACGGACGTTGCCCGTGCATTGGGGACCGCAAATTGCGATTCCCAACGTGCGGAACAGAACACATACGTTTGTGTGCAAGAGCCCTCACTGTAATAGAGATCTGTTAGGGTGAATGCATTTTACCATGCTCCCTGCTGGGACCCCTATCGGTCATGAAAACAGAGGGATTCAATTTTTTTTTAGCTTATTTTCCTTGCTGTACCCAACGGATCACTCATGTTAAAGTCCAAAATGCCCAATCTCTCTTTCCACTCACACCAGCTGTTGGAGAGTCAGAACATTTCCATGCACATGAGAGCTTTGACCGATCAGTGAGTTTGGTTCACTTTCCTCTGTGTGTCAGCACCTTAACATTACAACTTCTTCAAAGCTGTCAGACCCCTCTTTAGGACATAAGTGTGTAATCATGGAGGTTCAACCCCAAGACCCCCACATTCTACAGAATAAAGATCCCATGCACACTCTAGTGAGCGGAGCCTAAGGCTGGGTTCACACGAGCGTGTCTGGATTAGGTCCGGATGCGTTGCGGATGCGTTCAGTGAAAACTGTGCGATTTCACAGGCAAAGCCATTCAGTTTTGCCTGCGATTGCGTTCAGTTGTTCAGTTTTTCCGCGCGGTGCAATGCGTTTTGATGCGTTTTCACGCGCGTGATAAAAAACTGAAGGTTTACAAACAACATCTCCTAGCAACCATCAGTGAAAACGCAACGCACCCGCACTTGCTTGCGGATGCAATGCGTTATTAACGCAGCCCTATTCACTTCTATGGGGCTGCAGATGCGTTATAACGCATAAGATAGAGCATGCTGCGATTTACACGCGTTGCAGAAGTGATGCGTGAAAAAACGCTCATGTACACAGCCCCATAGAAATGAATGGGTCAGGATTCAGTGCGGGTGCAATGCGTTCACATCACGCATTGCACCCGCGCGAAATCACGCTCGTGTGAATGCAGCCTAAGGGCAGCGTTCACACGACGACAATTTGGGAACCACTACACTGCAACATTTGTAGCACGACATTGATGTCACATTAATGTCGCTAGCGACAATTTTATAATGGTAGTCTATGGTGAGTGTCGCGACGCTGCAACATGCAACATGTTGCGACTGCGACACAACAGTCACAAAAGTCCATCCCGGATGGATTTTTGTCGACTGTCGTGTCGCAGTCACAGCATGTCGCATGTCGCACTGCGACACCATAGACTCCATTATAAGAATTGTCGCGCGACAATAGTCGCGACTGTTTGTCAGCACGACAATTGTCATCGTCTGAACATACCCTTACTCCAGCACCAGGCGCAGCTTCACAACTCCTATGGCCCTCCCTCATCAATGATCAGTGAGTTTCCCGGAAGAATTTTCTTCACACATTCAGAATGTAACCATTGTTATACACTTTTTACACTCACATTTCTTTGGGTGGGTTCACATCACGTTTTTCCCATCTGTTTAATGTATACAAAAAACATATATGTTAAACGGATCCCTCATACTAATGCCATACAGTGGCATCCATTCACCAAAGAGTTCCATTGTAAAAAAAAAACAAAAAAAAAAACTATGCACTTTTTTTCTCCTTGTAAAAAAAGTATACAGTACATTTGCTTTTACCAGACTGTGCAAGAATGTGGTATGCTGCATTTTTGTCTCCTTTTTTTTGTAACATATACGTCAAACGGAGGCATAAAACGCAATGTGAACCCATCCTTAGGGCTCATGTACCTGACCGTATGTATTTTGCGGTCCGCAAAAAACGGATCTGCAATAAATACGGATGACATCCGTGTGTATTCTGTATTTTGCGGAATGGAACAGCTGGTCCCTAATAGAACAGTCCTATCCTTGTCCGTAATGCGGACAATAATAGGACATGTTCTATTTTATTGCGGAACGGAAATATGGACATGTGGAAACGGAATGCACACGGAGTAATTTCCGTTTTTTTTGCAGACCCATTGACATGAATGGTTCCACATATGGTCCACAAAAAACAGAATGGACATGGAAAGAAAATACGCTCGTGTGCATGAGCCATTACTCTTACCTTTTGAATGCTTTCTTCAGTGAAATCATTCAGCTGTAGCTGATGTGTCTTCTTTATTTTGACGATTTAATTTTACTCAGTTAGTTATATACTATTCAATTTGGTAGTGCAGAATATTTATTTTCCTGTGGGAATAATCACTTTTCTGGAGCACCTTATTAGCATGCATACTACATAATTACGGTAATGTTGAGTAATCCCAAGCTTAAATGCGTTATAGACGAAATTGATGCTTTTTTACATTACCTATTAAAGACAAAAAAAACTAAAACAAAATAAACAGTAAAAAAATGTATGGCAATCATCAAAAGCAATTTCTGTTATAATCATTATTATATGCAATGCAATATGTTATGCTACTTAAAGAAGCACTCTCACAAAAAATGTATTCACTGACCTGTTACATGAAGTAAACCTTAGTGAAGGCAATTTTCTTACCAGTGGCTTTGATTTATAACATCCTTCTGATCCTTAAAGGGGTTGTCTCATATGCCCCCATTGTCTTATAGTTGCGGGTCATACCGCTGAGACGCGCACCTATATCGAGAACAGAGCCCCGCAAGGTGGTGGCTGGAGGATTACGGTCCGGCCACCACCAAGCTTGCTTCCCATAGAAGTGAATAGGAGCGTACCGCGCATGCGAGGCCCCCGCTCCCATTCATTTCTATGGGGCCGACGGAAATAGCTGAGCCAGTGCTCTGCTATTTTCGACGGCCCCATAGAAAATAAATGGAGGGCGGCTCCAGTAAAGAGCCGGTACAACATTAAACCACGTTCCAAGTAAGCGCTATACTGGAGAATAGAGGGTGTGTTTGGAGTGCAGAGAGACGAACACATGCATGCAGGAAGGCACTCTGGAAGCTTTAACAGTATTACCAGCGTAAGTGGGGAGCTGCAAGAGCGGATACAATATGCTGACAAGGCATCCCCACAATCTATCCCGCTCCAACATAAATACAAATCCTTAATCACAAGGTAAGCGCTCCACCACCAGCCTCACAGTTACCAGCGCTCTGGCAAACAACTGACAGGTAAGCGATGAGTTATATAGACTGCCAATGCAAAACATACCTGCATATATCTATTAATATGGGTGCTCTTTGAAAAATACTCTTTGAAAAACACTCATTGCTATAAGGCTGGGAACACACCTAGGCGTTTTTGGATCAGGCGTTTTTTTGAGCATTTTTTCCGTGGAAAACGCGCGTTTTTTTTAGGCGTTTTTGTATTTTTGCAACGCTCGTATTTGGGGCGTTTTTTGATTGACAGCTTACAGTTTGCAGAAAAAAAGAATCCCCACCCAGCAAAGGTGGGTGGAGATTCTGCCTTTCTGCTGGGTTTTACTACAAAAACGCGCGATCATATGCGCGTTTTTTAAGCGGAAAATGCGCATATTTTCTTATATGCGCGTTCCCATGCTTTTCAATGGGTGCAAACGCTTGGGCAAACGCCCCAAAGAAGCTCATGCACAAGCATTTGCATTTGGCGTTTTTCAGCGCGTTCAAACGCGCTGTAAAACGCTCAAGTGTGAGCCATGTCCATTGGAATACATGGGTTTTCACTTGTTAGGGCGTTTTTCAGCGCGTTTGAATGCGCAGAAAAACGCTTAGGTGTGTTCCCAGGGTAAGGGCTGCTTGAAAAACACCCCCGGAAAGATATTTATCACCACAAGTGTCATCTATAAACATCGATCAGCATAAAATGATACTGGCAAATTATCACCAATATAAGTGCTAAAAGTAAAGACTTATCACTGTTCTTGTGATATAAATCGCACAGAGGAAAGTCCATAGCCATTTGTGGGACATAATCTACAAAATGCAGATATTGGGAACATGTGGATTGAGTGAATTTTCCATTTTTTTTATATTTTCTTGATTATGAACTTTATTTCTTGATTATAAACATTGATTATTTATGAAGTACCTCATTTTTGTTGATGTGTTATAATCATAAATGGTGATTAATATTTATATGAATTGCGGACCTGCTAAGTATGTGATTTATTCGCTATGATATTGATTTTTTATTCTTTTATCCTTTAACCTGCCAGGAATGATCAGGATGAATGGTCAATATGACATGTGAATGAATGAATTTATTTTATTTGTATATATTTTATTATATTATATATTTGTATGGAAATAAACTGTGACTTTGTTTTATATTGAAGGAATGCATACATATTTTTCCAGAAGGTGGTGTATATATATATATATATATATATATATATATATATATACACACACACACACAGTGTCGGACTGGGGTACCTAGGGCCCACCAGTAAAATTTATTTTGGGGGTCCACCGTACGGATACATTCAAATATCATAAATAATTTAACAAGTTTTTTATATGAACACAGGCTAGTTGAGGTGCTGTACATTAAATATATGTATGTAGTGCAGTAAATCTAATATGTTATGTGCAACTTGTGCAGGGGGTGGGAGACTAGGGACCCACCTTGCTCAGGGGCCCACCGGGGGATTCCCCTGTACCCCTGTGGGCTAGTCCGAGCCTGTATATATACACTTACTCTATTTTTGATTACCACGTTTGGGTTCCCAACCTAATAGTGCATCTATCAACTCCTATTGTGTGTAGTGTGAGCCCCGCCTTTCCATTCATATTTATTCCAAATGTCAATCTCGTAGGAATGAATAGAGAAGTAACTGATTTTCTGTCCTGTTAGTTGGAGAGGGAGAATGTTGGTCACATGACACAGCTAAGGATCAGAAGGGAGGTTATAGCTCACAAATACATTTACTGGTAAGAAGGTTACATTCAGTACAGTTTACATAATGTAGCTTTCTAGCAAGTCATTGAATAAAAATGTTTGTGGGAGTGCTTCTTTAACCCCTTAAGGACCGGGATCATTTTCACCTTAAGGACCAGGCCATTTTTTGCAGATCTGACCAGTGTCACTTTAGGCATTAATAACTCTGGGATGCTTTTACCTATCATACTGATTCCGAGAATTTTTTTTTTGTGACATATTCTACTCTATGTTAGTGGTAAATTTTTGCTGACACTTACCTTCTTTGTGAAAAATTCAAAAATGACATGAAAAATTGGCAAATTTGCATTTTTCTAACTTTGAAAATCTCTGCTTGTAAGAAAAATGGACATGCCAAATAAATTATATATTAATTTGAATATTCAATATGTCTACTTTATGCTGGCATCATAAAGTTGACATGTTTTTACTTTTTGAAGATGTTAGAGGGCTTCAAAGTTGAGCAGCAATTTTCCAATTTTTCATGAAAATTTTAAAAATTTTCAGGGACCAGTTCAGTTTTAAAGTGAATTTGAGGGTCCTTATTTTTAGAAATCCCCCATAAATGACCCCACTATGAAAACTGCACCCCTCAAAGTATTCAAAATGACATTCAGAAAGTTTATTAACCCTTTAAGTGTTTCACAGGAATAGCTGCAAAGTGGAGGAGAAAAGTCAAAATCTCCTTTTTTACACTAACATGCTCTTGTAGCCCCTTTTATTTCATTTTTAAAAGTTTTAAAAGGATAAAAAGCACCACAAAATTTGTAGCCCAATTTCTCCCGAGTCAGAAAATACCTAATATGTGGATGTAGAGTGATCTGTGGGTTAACTACATGGCTCAAAAGAGAAGGAGTGCCATTGGGATTTTGGACAGAGAATTTTGCTTAAATGTTTTTTGGGGGGCATGTCACATTTAGGAAGCCCCCATGGTGCCAGAACAGCAAGAACCCCCCACCTGGCACAACATTTAGGAAAGTAGACATCTCAAGGTACAAAAAAAGGGGTACGGTGTCCCTTAACTCCCCACAGAGTTTGGCGCTATGTTGTTAAAGTTGAAGTCAAAATGAAAAATGTTTCAATTTTTTTTTGCCTAACTCTCCCTTCCTAACCGAAAACTATTGTCAACTGTTTATTGTGCCAGATGGCACTAATTGGTGGCTCTGGAGCCACAGATGGTGGCGGATCGGGTGAGGGAAGACACAGGCTCCTCTCTCCTCGCTCACACGGAAGTGTGTGGCCGGGGAGAGCGGGGCTCCAGGACATTAGCCGCCCGCCCGTCCTTCTAACCTATCACATGCGATCCTGAGAGGTAGCGTCACCGCCACCTCACAGGATCTACGGAGGGTGATTGCTGGTGTATATTACACCACCGATCACCCTCCTATTCTGGGACATCGGGTGACCGAAGACCCGAACGACCCGGAAACACCGCAAACCACAGATCTGAATTGACCTGCGGTTTGCTGCGATCGCCGATACGTGGGGGGGTCACAGCACCCCCCTCGGCAATGTCACTGGGTGCCTGCTAAATGATTTCAGCAGGCACTCCATTCCGATCACCGCCCGCTGAGTGGCAGTGATCGGAAATACACAGGGCATACGTGTACGCTCTGTGTCTTTAAGGACTCGGACATCAGGGCTTACATGTAAGCCCTGTGTCCGTAAGAGGTTAATCTAGTCCAAGGTGCCAAAGTACTGAAAAATGTCAATGAAAATTTGAATATACTTACAGAGATATTTAGAAAAGAGACTTTTAATAATTGCTGTATTATGAGAAAGCTGTCTCTCTTCTAATGTAACAAGATAATACCGAAGATCTATTGTATCGAATAATAAAGGTGTCCCGATTAGGATTGCTTACTTCAGATCTTCAGAAGAATAATTCAGTCATGCCGTGTCAAGCCACCTACTCTTTGCCATTTGGATGAAAAAAATCTTTGTGGCTTCTAATGAATTTAAAGGGACACTAAACCTAGAAATGAATGATAATAGTAGAGACACACTCTACCACGGTATTTGTCAGTATGTAAGATTTTCTTGTATCCAGGTTTATGTGGGTGATAGTCACAGTGGGTGGCTTTATGCCTAAACTTGTTTCATTCTACCAGTACACCAATAATAGTGGAATTTTCTTAGTTTTTGCAGTGTTGTTGTGTGCCTGTGATCTGTTTTTAATTAAATAAAATATAAATATATATTAATACAATAATATAAATTAAAACATAAATACATTTCTACAAAAGAATGCCAACAAGATCCCACCAGATATGAACACATTGTAAACAGGAGGTAGGCAGAGTGGCAGTTTTGGCCACCAAGCAAAGCACACAATTGCATGGGACCCCAGGGATCAGGGCAGCCCCCTGCTGCTGCTGACACCATTTGCTCACCTACCAGTGATTTGGTGCAGGCAGGCGCGATGTAGTAGGGTCATCTTGCTTGCTGCACCTAGCTGCCAGACAACCTGGAGTAGATCTGCAGTAAAATATTTGCTCTGTTTATCATCTGAACGGGGGTTAGGTGAGTATGGTCTACATGTGAAGCACATGTGCATTATACAGTATGGGGGGCATTATACTGTATGAGGGGTACATGTAGGAGGCATTATACTGTATGAGGAACACATGTAGGGGGTATTATACGGTATGAGAGGTACATGTAGGGGGCATTATACTGTATGAGGAACACATGTAGGGGGCATTATACTGCATGAGAGACACATGTAGGGGGCATTAGTGATGAGCGGGAGGTGCCATATTCGATTTCTCGATATTTCGTGAATATTCAATTGAATATTCGTCATATATTTGTCGAAATCAAATATTCGTCATTATTCTATATATTGCGAATGTTATGCGAATTTATATTCGCATTGAGAATTAAACTTAGAGCTGAGTTCCTAATGGTTGTAACTTGTATTGCTAGAATTGACGAAGATAACGAATATCACGAATGTAGCACTATATTCTCAATCTTCGTTATCTTCTAGCAACAACCATTACGAACTCAACTCTAAGTTTCATTTGCGAAGCGAACATATAATCACGATGCAAATTGATCTTAGAGCTGAGTTCCTAATGGTTGTATTGCTAGAATATAACGAAGATGACGAATATTACGAATTCACGAATCTAGCACTATATTCTCAAACTTCGTTATATTCTAGCAACAACCATTAGGAACTCAGCTCTAAGCTTAATTTGCGAGGCGGACATATAATCGCATTGCGAATTGATCTTAGAGCTAAGTTCCTAATGCTTGTGGTTGTATTGCTAGAATATAACGAAGATGACGAATATCACGAATTCACAAATATAGCAACAACCATTAGGAACTCAGCTCTAAGTTGATTTCGCAATGCGAACATATACTCTCATTGCGAATTCAACTTAGAGCTGGGTTCTTAATGGTTGGCTTTCTAGAATATAACAAAGATTGAGAATATAGTGCTATATTTGTGAATTCACAGAGAAGACAACCAGAGAGCTACAAGGATTAACAACTTTAAAAAAATATATATATATATTCGAAATAGAGAATATATAGCGCTATATTCGCAATATTCGCGAATTTGCGAAGTGACGATATTCGCTAAAAAAATTCGCTATTCGAATATTCACGCTCAACACTAGGGGGCATTATACTGTATGAGGAACACATGTAGGGGGCATTATACTGTATGAGGAACACATGTAGGGGGCATTATACTGTATGAGGAACACATGTAGGGGGCATTATACTGTATGAGGAACACATTTAGGGGGCATTATACTGTATGAGGAACACATGTAGGGGGCAGTATACTGCATGAGAGGCACATGTAGGGGGTATTATACTGTACAGTGTCGGACTGGGGTATCTAGGGCCCACCAGTAAAATTTATTTTGTGGGCCCACCATACAGATGCATTCAAATGTAATAAAAATCTAACAAGTTTTTATATGAACATAGGCTGGGTGAAGCACTGTACATTGAATATATGTATATAGTGCAGTAAGTCTACTGTGTTATGTGACACTTGTGCAGGGGGTGGGAGACTAGAGGCCCAGCTTGGTCAGGGGCCCACTGGGGGATTCCCCTGTACCCCTGTGGGCCAGTCCGAGCCTGATACTTTATGAGGAACACATGTAGGGTGCATTATACTGTATGAGGAACGCATGTAGGGGGCATTATACTGTATGAGTGGCACATGTAGGGACATTATACTGTATGAGAGGCATATGTAGGGGGTATTATACTGTATGAGGAACACATGTAGGGGGCATTATACTAAATGAGAGGAACATTTAGGGGCATTATACTGTATGAGGAACACATGTAGGGGCCATTTTACTGTATGAGAGGCACATGTAGGGGGCATTATACTGTATGAAGGGCACATGTAAGGTACACAGCAGGGGCAATATTCTGTGTGAGAAGCATATCAGGGGGCATCATATTGTATAAGGGGACATCAAGGATCATCAAACTGATGGAGGCACATAAGGGAGCATTATACTGGGTGCGAGCCAAATATGGGTTCACCATATTAGTGTGTGATGGGGCAAAGCATAGCTGTGCTAAATAGTGGAGGTTAGCAATGTGACAAGGGACCCAGATATATACTATCTTTGCTTGAGGCTCCAGAAATGCCAAATCCACCCTTGGGTAGGCAGCAGTGTGCCTTAAAGCTTGGATAAAGTATTGGAAACATGGGTGTTTTACTTGCTGATAGGACCAGAAGAATTTTTTCAACTGCCCACATTTATAGTCATAACAGCTGTCCTGAGGTCTTGTTTTTTCACGTGCTGTGTTTTTTTTTTTTTTTTTTTGGTGTAAACAATTAATTTATGTTAACTCTTACTATAGAATAAATGCAGAAACAATAGCAATTACTCCTTGTATATTTACAGCATACTAATCACCATAAATTATATGTTCACTGTATTGCATGGGTTATTACAGTTTTGAGGTTACCAAAAATATCTGCTCTTTACTAATCTGTGATGCTTTTTTTATAAATTGTTTTTATTTTATAAATTGTATTTATTGTAATTGTTTTTGCGCTACTATTTTTTGGTAACATTAACTTTATGGAAAAAGGAAACTTTCATTTTCACCTTTATTTCCCTACCTATAATATACTGGCAGATAGACATATAATACTACTACCAGTACATTATGACTGTGAAGAAGAATACTATTTTGGTTTTTCGGAGAGGAAAATCCTTTATATACAACAGTAAAGTCTGTGGGTCACTGTTAGGCCTCTTTCACACGGGCGTCATGTTTGACGCCCAGATAAGAGGCGGGTGCGTTGCGGGAATATGTGCGTTTTTCCCGCGCGGGTGCAAACGTTTTCAACACGTTTTGCACGCGCGTGAGAAAAAACGCCATGTTTGGTACCCAACCCGAAGCCGGACTTCATCACTGAAGTCCGGTTTCGGGTCTACTGGAGAATTGATTATTTCCCCCTATAACATGGTTATAAGGGGAAATAATAACATTCTTAATAAAGAATGCATTGTTAAATGAAGAGGAAGGGGTTAAAAATGATAAAAGTTAACTTACCTTTGCCACTTGATCGCGTAGTCGCGATCTGTCCTCTCTTTCCCTGCAGCATCTATGATCTAAAGGACCTGTGATGACGTCACATCACATGGTCCAATCACATGGTCCATCACCATGGTAAGATGGACCATGTGATTGGACCATGTGATGTGACGTCATCACAGGTCCTTTAGATCATAGATGCTGCAGGAAAGAGAGGACAGATCGCGACTACGTGATCAAGTGGCAAAGGTAAGTTAACTTTATTATTTTTAACCCCTTCCTCTTCATTTAACAATGCATTCTTTATTAAGAATGCTATTATTTCCCTTATAACCATGTTATAAGGGGAAATAATAGAGATTGGGTCCCGTTGCTAAGCAACAATGCGGGAAAATCGCAACGCATCCGCACTTGGTTGCGGATGCTTGCGATTTTCCCGCAGCCCCATTCACTTCTATGGGGCCTGCGTTGCGTGAAAAACACAGAATATAGAACATGCTGCAATTTTCACGCAACGCAGAAGTGATGCGTGAAAATCACCGCTCATGTGCACAGCCCCATAGAAATGAATGGGTCCGGATTCAGTGCGGGTGCAATGCGTCCTCCTCACGCATTGCACCCGCGCGGAAAACTCGCCCGTGTGAAAGGGGCCTTAGGGTACGTTTACATGGAAGAATTTTATGCTGAAAAAATCAGTCGCAGATTCCAAAGTTTATATCTGAGTTGAAGATTCCCATTGAAAGCAATCAGAGGCAGATACCGTGTAGATTTAGGTGTGTGCCCCAAGGGAATATACACCTAGTTTGTATCACCCACATGTTTTCTGCATGGATTTTTGTGTGTTAAATCTACCACATAATGCAGTACCAGTTAAAAAGATTACATTTTCAAAATATCATCTGCACGGTGCGAAATGAAGTGGAAACTGACCTGCAGTGTAGATTTTGAAATCTGCAGCATATCAATTGTTTGTGCAAGTTTTCATCATGGATTTCAGGTTTTACAATGCAAAGGATGACATCTGGGTCAAACCCGCATCAAAATGTGCCACAAAATTCACATGCAGATTTTGGTGCAGAGATGCAACGAAAACCACACAAAAATCATCTTGGATAATCTTCAAAAAATACACAGCCTTGTGCATGTGCCCTTAGTGTTTTTTCTCCCATAGAGCAGGTTCAGGCTTTAAGGTCCAATAGAGACAGAGTAAAGAAAAGTCTTAGAAATATTTAGTGGCTTCCTCCCATTAAGAGAATTGACACAGCATGTAAGAAGGACTGTCCTGCTGTGTAGTTTCTCCTGCTGTACTGGGTCCTAGGTTCGAATTCAACCAAGGACATCTGCATGGAGTGTGTATGTTCTCCCCATGTTTGCGTGGGTTTCCTCTGGGTACTCTGTTTTTCTTCCACACTCCAAAGATAGGGAACTTAGATTGTGAGCCCCATTGGACAGGATAGCCCGATGCTAATGTCTGTAATATGCTGCGCAATATAGCAGCGCTATGTAAGTGTGTAAAATAAATAAATAAAGTAAATAGAGACTGCACAGGTCAGTAAATGCGGAAGATATATTGCTAATGCTTCAGCCAGTTGTCTTTCAACCAGACATGGGCCTGTAGACGAGGGGAGGTATAATGGCTGAGCTCCTGGGATACACAGAGAACACTTCTTCCCATATTACTCAGTTTAATTGCAATAAGAGACATAAATGGGAAATTTAAGGGAGGAATTGTAGGGATTTTTGAATGTGTTTTGTATGTCTAGGGTCCCTTAAAAATTTTCATTTTGCCAGTAGTGTTGAGCGAGCATGTTCGGCCGAACACCGGTTCAGCTACGCAGCCAATAAACGCTCAGGTAAGTACTGCCACTCACTGTAATGCCGAAGCCATGTTGGTTACTGGCATTACAGTGATTGGCTGGCCGGAAAGCACCCAATGACACTTGGTTCGGCTCAATCTTAGTCAGGGAGAGCTGTGCTGTAAAAGGGACAGATAGTGTAGGAAATTGAATTTTATTTTTTTGTTAGGCAGGGTTGGTGTTAGAGACCCAAAAGTCCTTTTAACATCTTAAGGACATAGGGCGTATGGGTACGCCCTAATGTCCGAGTCCTTAAGGACACAGGGCGTACCCATACGCCCTAAATTAAATCGGGTAAAAAAAAACATGGTTCCTGCTGCGATCGTGCAGCAGGAACCATGTTCATATGCCGAGGGGGGTCCTGTGATCCCCCCCCTCGTATCGGCGATTGCTGCAAACCGCAGGTCAATTCAGACCTGCGGTTTGCAGCGGTTTGCAGAGCTTTGCGATGGGTACAGAAAATTTAAAATGCTGGCAAATGTTTTTTTTTTATTCCGGGCTTGCGGGTGGTGCGGTGGGCAGTGCGGCAAATGGTGCGGGGGGTGGGCGCGCGATCGTCTGCCCGCCCCCTTACTCAATTTCAGGATTGCCGAGCTTGGCAAGCAGAGTGTCAGCACATTGCTGACACTTTGCTTGTAACGGCGGAACTCTCTGTAAATTGACAACTTCGTATAAAAAAAATTTAATTTTTTTAAGAAATTTAAAAAGTTGTCATTTACAGAGATATTTCTCACACACAGCATGGGTATATGTAAAAATACACCCCAAAACACATTGCCCTACTTCTTCTGAGTACGGCGATACCACATGTGTGCCACTTTTTTGCAGCCTAGGTGCGTAAAGGGGCATAAAGTCCAACGAGTACCTTTAGGCTTTACAGGGTTGCTCACAATTTAGCCCCGCCCAAAATGCCAGAACAGTAAACACACCCCACAAATGACCCCATTTCGGAAAGTAGACACCCCAAGGTATTCACTGATGGGCATAGGGAGTCCGTGGGAGATTTTTTATTTTTTTTGCCAGAAGTTAGCAGAAATGGAAACTTTATTATTATTTTTTTTTCCTCAGAAAGTGTCATTTTCCGCTAACTTGTGAAAAAAAATGAAATCATACATGAACTCACCATGCCCCTCCGCGAATACTTTGGGGTGTCTTCTTTCTAAAAAGGTGTCATTTGGGGGGTATTTATACTATCCTGGCATTCTAGCACCTCAAAAAACATGACAGGTGCTAAGAAAGTCAGAGCTGCTTCAAAATGCGGAAATTCACTTTTTTGCACCATAGTTTGTAAACGCTATAACTTTTACCCAAACCAATAAATATACACTTATTGCATTTTTTTTTATCAAAGACATGTAGAACACTAAATTTAGAGAAAAATTTATATAGAAATGTATTTAAAAAAAAAATTACAACAGAAAGCGAAAAATGACATTTTTTTGCAAAAAATTCGGTAATTTTTTATTAATATCAAAAAATGTAAAAATGTCAGCAACAATGAAATACCACCAAATGAAAGCTCTATTAGGCCTCATTCACACGACAGTATTTTGCGGACCGTATACTGGCCGTTTTTTCAGTTCAGTATACTGACAGTATACTGAACCATTCACTTCAATGGGACTGCAAAAAATACTGAAGTGTCTCCGTATGCCTTCCGTTTCCGTTTTTCCGTTTTTCCGTTCCGTTTAAATATAGAACATGTCCTATTCTTGTCTGCAAATCACGTTCAGTGGCTCCATTCAAGTCAATGGGTCCGCAAAAAAAAATGGAAAGCATACGGAAGTGCATCCGTATGTCTTCCGTATCCGTTCCGTTTTTTGCGGAACCATCTATTGAAAATGTTAAGACCAGCCCATTTTTTTCTATGTTATTACTGTATACTGTATATGCCATATGGAAAAACGGAACGGAAAAACAGAACCGAAATGGAAACACAACGGAAGCAAAAAACGGAACCACGGATCCGCAAAATACGGACCGTAAAATACTGAAAAATCCATACGGTCGTGTGAATGAGGCCTTAGTGAGAAGAAAAGGAGGTAAAATTCATTTGGGTGGTAAGTTGTATGACCGAGCAATAAACCGTGAAAGTAGTGTAGTACAGAATTGTAAAAAGCGGTCTGGTCATTAACGGTGTTTAAGCTAGGGGGGCTGAGGTGGTTAAAACTGATTTTACAAACTTTATTAACCCTTTAGGTGTTCAAGAGTTTATGGCAAATGGAGATAACATTTCAGAATTTCTATTTTTTATTACCTTGTCTCACAAAAATGTATTATAGAGCAACCAAAAATCATATGTACCCTAAAAATAATACCACCAAAACTGCCACCTTATGCAGTAGTTTTCAAAATGAGGTCACTTTTTTGGAGTTTCTACTCTAGGGGTGCTTCAGGGGGGCTTGAAATGGGCCATGGTGTAAATAAACCAGTCCATCAAAATTTGCCTTCCAAAAACCATATGGAGTTCCCTTCATTCTATGCCCTGCCGTTTGGCAGTAGAGCAGTTTACAACCACATATGGGGTGTTTATGCAATCTACAGAATCAGGGCAATAAATATTGGGTTATGTTTGGCTGTTAACCCTTGCTTTGTTCCTGGAGAAAATGGATTTAAATGGAAAATTTGCCAAAAAAATCGAAATTCAGAAATTTTATGTCCATTTGCCATGAACTCTTGTGGAACACCTAAAGGGTAAACAACGTTTGTAAAATCAGTTTTAAATACCTTGAGGGGTGTAGTTTCTAGAATGGGGTCATTTTTGGGTGGTTTCTTTTATGTAAGCCTCACAAAGTGACTTTAGACCTGAACTGGTCCTTAAAAATAGGGTTTTTGAAAATTTCTGAAAATTTTCAAGATTTGCTTCTAAACTTCAAAGCCTTGTAACGTCCTCAAAAAATAAAATGGCGTTCCCAAAATGATCCAAACATGAAGTAGACATTTGGGGAAAGTAAAGTAATGACTATTCTTGGAGGTATTACTATGTATTATAGAAGTGGAGAAATTGAAACTTGAAAATTTGCAAATTTTTCAAAATTTTTGGTAAATTTAGTATTTTTTATACAAAAAAATGCACTTTTTTGACAAAATGTTACCAGTGTCATGAGGTGCAATATGTGATGAAGAAACTATCTCAGAATGGCCTGGATAAGTAAAAGCGTTTTAAAGTTATCACCACATAAAGTGACACTGGTCAGATTCGCAAAAAATGGCCTGGTCCTTAAAGTATAACTGTCAAAATTTTTTTTTTACTATTGGATTCTGGTGATTAATATCACCTTGTTGGCCCTGTTTTAATTTCTGATTCTTAAATAAATAACCCCTAAAAGCCACCTAAAAGTCCCCAGTATTGGCTATTGTTACCTGAGATAAAATCAGGTTGCTATGCTCCTTCCGTCTTAAGATGAAATAGGGCCGTGTCCTTAAGGGGTTAAGGACTATTGTTGTGTCTGGCAGCAATATATATTACAACCTGCACTAAATTGCGTGCAATTGTAAAGATCTAAACGCCCTTTTAAGTCCTTTTAAGGATTATTGTTGTATTTAGCAGCAATATATATTTTTAGCGCAACCTGCGCTAAATAGCGTGCAATTGTTTGGCCTCTGCGGACAGTGACATTATCTGCGCTACATCTCCTGTGTAACGTGTGCGCAGCCTAAAAATATCTGTGACATTCAGTGTACTTTTTCCGTAGACGGTGTCCGCTGCGGACAGTAACATTACCTGCGCTACATCTCCTGTATAACGTTTGCGCATCCTAAAAATATCTGTGACATCCAGTGTACTTTTTCCGTAGACGCTGTGGACAGCGACATTATCTGCGCTACATCTCCTGTTTAACGTGTGCGCATACTAAAAATATATGTGACATCCAGTTTACTTTTTCCGTAGACGCTGCGAACAGCGACATTATCTGTGTTACATCGCCTGTTTAATGTGTGCGCATACTAAAAATATCTGTGACATCCAGTGTACTTTTTCTGTAGACACTATGGACAGTGACAATACCTCCGCTACATCTCCTGTTTAACATGTGCGCATACTAAAAATATCTGTGACATCCAGTTTACTTTTTCCGTAGATGCTGCGAACAGCGACATTATCTGTGTTACATCGCCTGTTTAATGTGTGCGCATACTAAAAATATCTGTGACATCCAGTGTACTTTTTCTGTAGACACTATGGACAGTGACATTACCTGCGCTACATCTCCTGTATAACGTTTCCGCATCCCAAATATCTGTGACATTGACTGTAATTTTTTCTTAGCCTCTGTTGATAGCAGCACCATTATCTGTGCTACATCTCCTGTATAATGTTTCTTCATCCTAAATATCTGTGACATTGACTGTAATTTTCTCTTTCAGATCAGCAGCAGGCACTCACCCCTTATGTTTTAGAGAGTCAGCTCAGCAGCGGACCCTCATCTCTAATGTTTTAGATGGTCAGCTCAGCAGCAGGCCCTCAGCCATAATTTTTTCGATGGTCAGCTCAGCAACAGGCCCTCGCCTATAATTATTTCCATGGTCTGATCAGCAGCAGGCACTCGCCCCTAATGTTTTAGAGAGTCAGCTCAGCAGTAGACCCTCAACCATGATTTTTTCAATGGTCAGCTTAAAAGCAGGCCCTCGTCCATAATTTTTTCCAGGGTCAGATCAGCAGCCGGCCCTTGCCCCTAATGTTTTAGGGAGTCAGCTCACCAGCAGACCCTCAACCATAATTTTTTTGATGGTCAGCTATGCAGCAGGCTCTGAACCATAATTTTGAACCATAAATGGGCAGCTCAGCAGCAGGCACTCGCCGCCAATGTTTTAGATGATTAGCTCAGCAGCAGACCCTTACCCCTAATGTTTTAGATGATTAGCTCAGCAGCAGACCCTTACCCCTAATGTTTTAGATGATTAGCTCAGCAGCAGGCCCTCGCCCATAATTTTTTCCATGGTCAGATCAGCAACAGGCACTCATCTTTAATGTTTCAGAGAGTCAGCTCGGCAGCAGGCCCTCACCCCTAATGTTTTAGATGGTCAGCTCAGCAGCAGGCCCTCACCCATAATGTTTTAGATGGTCAGATCAGCAGCAGGCTCTTTTTCCATGGTCAGATCAGCAACAGGCACTCATCTTTAATGTTTTTTGAGAGTCAGCTCAGCAGCAGACCCTTACCCCTAATGTTTTAGATGGTAAGCTCAGCAGCAGACCCTCAGCCCTAATGTTTTAGATGGTCAGATCAACAGCAGGCACTCGCCCCTAATGTTTTAGATGGTCAGATCAGCAGCAGGCCCTCGTCCCTAATGTTTTAGAGGGTCACCAGCAGGATTTTGCTCCTAATGTTTTTGAGGGTCACCAGCAGGCCATCAATCATAATTTTTCAAGGGTGCCCTCGTTTATGTGTAATAAAGGGTGTATTGGAGTGCCAGTTCCTTGTAATTTTTGTCAGCCCTTTCACTTAGTGCATAGGCTTTATGAGTGTAGGAGTCCCACTACCTGAACAATTGTACCACAATGTGAATGAGGTCCTCCTTTATGTGATATACAGGTTGTATCACAGCGCCTCTTCCTTCTAATTTTTGTCAGCACTTGCACTTTATATACAAGTAAATGTACAGGAAAGAATGTTTCCTAACAATTTTTCCTCTAAAATCAATTTTATCTTCAGTTTTGTGCATATTATTGTCTGTAAAATTGGCGTACTACTCGGACAACATCGTTTCCAGCAGCGACCTGGGAGTCTAAGATGCATCCAGACATCCTCCCCATGCTGTTCCCGAACCATTTCAGTGATGTTTCCATAAATTTCTGACCTTTTTCTGTGAACCAGATACCCTCCCCTCTTCAGAGCAGGGGATGCCTGGTTTAATGCTCGGGTTCTCCCATTGACTTCCATTGCGCTCGGGTGCTCGGCAGAGCATCTAAGCATTCCGAGGTGTTCTACTCGAGCACCTGAGCACTTTGGTGCTCGATCAACACTATTTGCCAGAGAATTGTCACTGAATACAGTATAGCCTGACAACGCTCCTTGACAAACTGAGAATAAGGACAAATGTTCTGTTTACATCCCATATATATCTGTAAGGCAAGTAAATACTAATTTCCTGCATTTGTATGACGTGGGCCCTGCAGCCATCTGTTCTATGACTAAGCAACTTCTCTTATTCCCTTTTATAATTTCTCCCTTCTGGGCTTAGACTCTGAGCATTCACCCGAAGATTGCTTGTCAAAACTAGGCCTTCATTTTTCATACTTTAGGATAAAGACTTTGATGAAAATAGCATCCCCCCACGTTTGATGACCTGATAGATACGAGAGGACTCTGGTGTAGCGAAGGAGCTGAGAAGGGGGAAGGTTTCTTTGTATCGCGGAACACGTTTGCAGTGAGCAGAAAGTGCTCTCTGGTGCCTAATGCAATACGCATCACAGACAGAGCTAGAGGAAATTACAGCTGACACCCATTCTGCTCGGTGTTAGCGTGCAGAACACAGCTACTGTGGTTTCCTAACCCTCATGATAATTAAAGGTATAATGCATTTCTCATCCTCTCTTCAGCGTGCTTTGAAACTGCTTTTCACCTTTCTTAGGGCCAGGAAGATTTCTACTCAGCTCATTTGAGCGATGCGGAATTGTTCTCATGCACAGCAAAGAAGGCTTCACATCACCTCCGATAACTGCATTTTACATAAATATATTGTACATCTCTCCACTCTTTCATTTGCAATTCAATAATCCTGGTAGTTTTGGTTGTTGTAAAAGTATGTACAAGCCTGGCTAACTAGATGTTGGGGGGGAAAATCACATCATTGGAGAATACTTTTTTTTCAGAAAATATACAAATATATTCTGCATCCATATTCTCTAGTACTCTAACACTGATGACCTATCATTAGGATAGGCTATCAATAATTGATCAGTTGCCAGTACCGGCACCCCGCAAACCAGCTGAAGGAAGGGGCCACTGTACTCCAGTGTTCATTGATGGCCATACATATAGGTGAGGCTTTGCCTGGTACTGTACTTCAGTCCTCAATAGTACCCAGCACTGCCACAACTGTGGCCTCTTAAAGGGGGTTTCCTTTACTTAGATATTGATGACCCATTTTCAGGATAGGTCATCAGTATCAGGTCGGTGGGGTCCAACACCTGGCACCTTCACAGACCATTGGAAACTATATCGTAGATGGAACTGGAAGCACAAGGTTCCATCCACTGTGTAGTTGCTATGTTGAGGTACTGTAGCTCATCTACCATTTAAGTGAATAATAGCTAAGCTGCAGTATGCCTGCACCATAAAGTACACATTGGACATAGCCTTGCATTCACTATATAGATTACAGTTACAGAGGCTGCATGTTGCTGCAGGATGCTAATTGGTAGGTGTGCTGGTGGTCAGACCCTCACTCATCTTATACTGATGACTTATCCTGAGTACATGTCATCAATATCAATAAGTACCTGAAAATTTAGGCAATTAGTAAGGAGTGTTGGAATTTGGACCTCCAATGATAAGAATAGGCTACCAATAGGAAAACTCCTTTTAGTAGGTGTTTGACTAGTGTTAAATTGTTTTGATCATAAAGCTATTTGTCATAAGCTCACCTGCTTAAACATGGACTTGGGGTCGGGACAAATGATTAGCCCTTTTCTCAGTCACTACGGTGCTCAGATAAGTTTTGAATATTTGTAATTATGCAATACAAACCAATTATAACATCTTATATGTAATTCTCTGGCTGGTGTCTTTTGATGACAGAGGTCAGTGAAAGGACTAGCTACAAGATGATGGCTAGGTTAAAGATGGCAAAATATTTACCATATGTGAAACCATAACTGTAGACGCCACAGTAACTAGAGGCATGAGGGTAGTCATGGACTAAGACTATGTTCACACTATTGTTAGGTTCATCTTCACTAGGTTGCTTATGTCCAGAATGATGGTGCAGACTGCTCTGCTATTCTTATCTGTAAAAAGAACTCCATTAGGATCCATTATATAATAAATCTATCATATCCGTGATGACAGTATAAACAAAGCTTAAAGGGGTTGGACCATCTCATACATTAATGACATATCCCTAGGATACGCCACCAACGTTTGATAGATGCGGGTCCCACCTCTGGCAGAAGGACAGATACAATAGAATTGGTGAGTTGATGCCAGGGAGTCATGTCCATGAACTGATGATGTAGTAGGGCTAACTTGTAGATCTGTGGGATCCTACCGCTGAGACCCCCAGCAATCACAAGAATGGGGACCCTGTACCCCTTTGGAGCCTGCCAAAATGAATGTAGCAGTAGTTTGGGATCCATTCATCTCTATAGGAGTTCCAGAAATAGCTGAGCGCTGTACTCGGCTGTCTCCGGAACTCCTGTAGAGATGAATGGAGTGGTCGGAGTGGCAGTGCACATGCTCAACCTGTTTCTGCGGTCATTTTAGGGCCTCCAAGGGGTACAGGTCCCCATTCTTGTAATCAGTGGGGTTCCCTTTCCCCTCCGATCCACTAACTATGCTCTATCTTGTGGATAGGGGATAACCTGTATCAACCAGAATACCCCTCTACTCTAGTGAATAACTATGTCTCAGGGTAAGTTGTAACTTGCTGATAACTCTTGATTCTTGCTCTAGGATGTTTTGTATATCCACTTATCTATAAAGAGGGGAGGAAATCCTAGACATGATAATAAATCCCTTTTCCTTCATTTTCCTTTTGGAAATCCTACTTTTTCAAGTAAAAAAAAATAATTCTAAAAAAATATGACAAGAGAAATAAAGTTGGAAATAGGCTTCCAAAGAATGAAATCCGTAAGACATTGTATTGTAAAGTACAGAGTACAGATTATTACTATTATGAGTTATGTGTAACTAACTGGCTTCCAAGGAAATAACAGTCAGTGACATCTGCACATCCTTAGACCCGCTACGTACCAGGAGTGGTGTGTTACATGATGCAGAGGTTTACCAGAACAACAGAAAATCATGATTCTGGATGCCAGATAGTTGACAGCTAGCCAGGAGGCTGAGCACTGAATAATTAATAGAGGACAGAAACCCTTAGGCCCCTTTCACACGGGCGTGATTTCCGGGCGGGTGCAATGCGTGAGGTGAATGCATTGCACCCGCACCGAAACCGGACCCATTCATTTCTATGGGGCTGTGCACATGAGCGGTGATTTTTATGCATCACTTCTGCGTTGCGTGAAAATCGCAGCATGCCTTATATTGTGCGTTTTTCACGCAACGCAGGCCCCATAGAAGTGAATGGGGCTGCGGGAAAATCGCAAGCATCCACAAGCAAGTGCGGATGCAGTGCGATTTTCCCGCAGGGTTGCTAAGAGATGCGACCCCAATCTTTATTATTTTCCCTTATAACATGGTTATAAGGGGAAATAATAGCATTCTCAATACAGAATGCTTTGTAAAATGTGGATTAAGGGGTTAAAAATAAGAAAATGTATTTACCTTATCCACTTGATCGCGTAGTTGCCGATCTCTTCTCTCTTCTTCAAGCATTAGCTGCCGTCTAAAGGAACTGTGATGACGTCACATCACACGGTCCAATCACATGGTCCATCAATTACCTCAAGTATGTCTTCCCCTTTTTTATCAGTTTGGATTCCCTTGACCTGTTTTCACCATGCAGACAAATCCCTCTGGTCTGTTGGTATGTAGCACTTCCTGTTGCTGTATCCAACCAAACCCATGATGCACTTCTCCTTTCTCTTCCACAGCTCCATCATTGCCCATAACAATGCCCAGCTAGTGTATAGCTCCTCCCACCCAGCTAGTTACATAGACACTCCACAATCACTGCCTCTGTTGATGCTTAGACACGTCCATGGACATCAGAGGAAATAAAAAGTTACATGGGCATGGTCATGTGACCACAGACTAAAATGAAATACTGGCGCAATAAAAAAAAGGTACTACAAAATGACAGCTATCTTCATAAATTATATTAAACAATGTCGAAGCAAACCAGAAAACCCCTTTAATGACCAGACCCATCATACCATTTTTATAGTATACCAGTGTATATGCTGGTATACTATACAATTTTCTAAATCATTTAATTGTTTTTTTTTTTCTATAAAGGGGTTATGAAAGACAAAAACATCCGGTGTCGGGGGGAACAGCCAGTGGCTGGCGGGGATGGGGATGAGCCTCCCTAGCGTCACCCGTGATGCTAGGGAGGCTCGTCCCTATCCCCGTCTGCCATTGGCTGCTCCCCCCCGACACAGATGTTTTTATCTGTGCACCAGGAGCGGCGTGGGGAGTCAGGTAAGTAGAATCAGTGTGAGGGGCCCGGCATATGTGAGAGCATTTTATAGCACTGGATAAACTCTTTAAAGGCCTCCATAGACATTAATGCATTGTTGGCTGAACCTGCTGTTCTCGGCGGGTTCGGCAAACAGTTTAATGTATATGGGGAGCCCCCAACTCTCCCTAACAGATGATGTGAGGGAGAGAAGCATCCGACAAAATACTTATGATATTTCTGCCTGATTCTTTTGTTCTGCTAAGAAATAAGCTATCACCAGAGGTTTCTGGCAGTGTCTTTCTCCTCTCCCACATTAAATACTCCGACATGTTCTGCTGAGATGAAAGTGTATGTGTGCGGAAAAGCTTGGAGGGAGTCGGGAGAAACAGCTGATCATTTGGCCAACAGCAATCTGCCTCTCATCTCCCTGCATGTGCTGTCTAAGGGTGCATTCACATGACCATAATTCTGGGCCCGCATCCGTTCCACAATGTTGCATAACCGGTGCGGATCCATTCATTACAAAGGGGCCACAAAAGGTGCGGACAGCACACCGCGTGCTGTGTGCATCCGTTGTTCCGTTCCTTGGCCCTGCAAAAAATATAGAGCATGTCCTATTCTTGTTCGCAATCATGGACAAGAATAGGCATTTTCTATTATGTGCCGTCCGCAAAATGCTAGCAACCGTGGACCGCAAAACACTTATGGTTGTGTCAATGCAGCCTAAAAGATAAACTGTTTGTTGTCCATAGCAACCAATCACAGCACAGCTTTCATTTTTGCCCATGGCAACCAATCACAGCAGAGCTTTCATTTTACTACAGCACTTCTTACAAAACTTTATGTTTAGCAACCTTTGGCTCTCCAGTCCCCCAACCCCCATTTTGCTCTCAGAGCCTGCAGCCATGATGTAAGGGCCTTAAGTTAAAGCGAGGTGCAATGAAAAAAACACATGGTGGCATTCAGTTTGTTATATTAAATAAAGTTATGCTACCTGCTAATAGGTGTTTATCCAAGTTCTGGTACCAGCATGTGATAGTGTCTTCGGCAGGATTGAATGGCAGCCTAACAGATGTATCCGGGATACCTATAAAATGCAAAGCACAACGTAAGTGCGCATTAACTTCAACGTTCTCAATTTATGAAAAAATCGTAATTTTGTCGCAATGTATATTAGGGGGTAAGTCGCTCAATTACATTGAGTGGACATGTTTGTTTTAATTATATTTATGGTAGTATAAATGATAATCTTAATTCTTGGTTTGATTCTAAGTAAAGTAATGAACATTGTGGCCTATATCCTATCACTAATAAAATGAATTTCATTTACTAACAATTTGTTGTATTGTGTCTCATATTTATATATAATTATATTGAGTATTGGAACCTATGCCACCATGGGAGTTGTAGTTTTGCAACAGCTGGAAAGCCAAAGGTTGATAAACATAAATTCTACAGTATGTTAAGAAGCGCTGCAGTAAAATCAGCAGTTACAGTTATATTACTGTATACATTTATGCACTATTTATAATGCACGCTGCATCAAAAACACATTACTTTATTAGAACCTTCCAGAACCCTGTCGGCTGGAATTGACAAACCTCCAGTATTTTAAGTTGGATCATGAAGAAGATATGTACCAAGTTTGAGATCCATCAAGGCATTTAGGAGGCTATGAAGAACAAACAAGCTAATTTTCACTTTAAGATATATAGATTGCGTGAAGTGATTGGAGCAGTTTATGAGCATGGTCTAGGTTTGAAGTTTGGCACTTTTAACCCATATGTCATGGGTTTCATGATGAATATGACATATTGGTATCCATCAAGCTTCTGCTTTTTCACCAGGCATTGCTGTTGCTTAATGGAAATAGAACGAAACAGAACCTAAACACCAGTGTGAAAAGAGCCTAAAGCCTGTGTTACACAAGGCAATTGTCGGCAGATCATCGCTGACAAGAGTTCATAGGAATACTCATTAGCGATGATCTGTGTGTGTAATGCTGCTGCTAATTACCCAAAGAACGAGCAAACTCATTCATTGGGCAATCACAATTTCTAAGAAGGCTTAAAAATCATTTTTTGCCGGCTGCAGATCATGCCGTCTAATTACACTGTGCTGCTGGCCAATAAAGATTCTGTATGGGCACGAGTGATGGCATTAGCGATCGTTCCTCCCCACACTGAAGAAGATTGCTTCGCGTAATTGCAGCTGTCTCCTCCACTGATGAGAAGGCGATTGTCGGGAAGGAAAGCTTCCTTCCCAAAAATCGTCTGCCTGATCGCCTGGTGTAATACAACACTAAGGGCCCTTTCACACTAGCATTTTTGTTTTCCAGCATAGAGTTCCGTCGTCAGGCCTCTATGCCGGAAAACTACTGATCAGGATTATCCTAATGCATTCTGAATGGAGAGAAATACGTTCAGGATGCATCAGGATGTCATTCGTTCAGTACCCAAATGTTTTTTGGGCGCAGAAAAATCCACAGCATGCTGTAGATTTTCCTCCAGCCAAAAATCCGGAGGACTTGCCGCAACGCCGGATCTGGAATTAATGCCCCTTGAAGTGCATTAATCCGGATCCGGAATTAAGCTAAACGTCGTTTCAGCGCATCGCCGGAGCCGACGTTTAGCTCTGCGCATGCGCAGCAGCAGTTCCGATCGGGGCCCCAGTGTAAGCTACTGTGGAGTACCATGGCAGCCAGGAGCGTCCTGGCTGCCATGGTAACCTGAAAGCATTTCGAAGACTGATCAGGATCCTGATCAGTCTTCAAATGCTTTCAGGCGACTTGCTTTCTGACGGATCTGGCGGGCCTGAAGTGTCTGCTGGATCCTCAGAACGCAAGTGTGAAAGCACCCTAAGATTGATCTCAGTGTTCAAGGCCACATTAGAAAGTAAGCTATTTGATTTGGTAAACTAGGTGCATTGCTGTGCACGTTTGTCACAAGACAGAACAGCTTGGGCATGCAGAGTCTAGTACATAGCTCGAGGGACTCTATGTGCCTATCAGGAGCGGACTGGCCATAGACCTTAGAGGGAGATTCCCAGTTGGGCCAATGCCCAGGGGGGCGCTCAAACCCCTATCTCTGTCGCTGGCTTGGTACATAATAAGCCTTCAGTGGTAATTAACTTTGTGAGAATCAGGTACTCAATGTACCGTCCAGCGACCGCACATGCTCTCCTGAATTCAACGATGTCCCACATCATACCTCCTAAGCACCCTGCACTATATCTTAATCATAGGCAACTGGAAGAGGAGGAGAGAACATGAGCCTCTATTGATGGCCATCTCAGAGGGACAGCTTTTGGGGCAATATATTGTGCGGCGCTGTGGTATATGGTATTTTGCGCTATGGTATAGATGACCCACCTACTTTGTTGCCCCACCTCCTGTCAATTTAGACCCTCCTACAATATGGGGCACTTTTAGGTATTTTTTTCCAGGGCTACTTTAGGTTTTCAATTGTAACGCACCAAATTGATCAGTTAGGATCTCAACTGCGGTGTCCTTTGACATCCACTTTTGTCACACTGATTGAGTGTTGGTGGTGTCTTTTGCGGCTGCTCAGTGTGTACCCCAGGCGGCTCTCTCAGTCTTAAGAGGAGAGTATGAGGTTAACAAAATCATGTACCGCGTACTACAGATAGAGTGTAAAACTAATAGTGAGGAAAGTTCGTTTTAGGAATGAGAGTTCAGATTAAAGTTCATGTGAATAACAGCTATTGGCAACGTTCAGGAATCCCAGGCCTGCAGTACTAATAACCACCAGCGCGAGTCCCTTCCTTTCAGTGAGCAATGTCAGTGAAACAAAATGACAGGCTTGATACTTGCTGTTGGAAGTCATGCAGGGATCCTGCAGTGGTGGAGCCGGGTAAGGTAGGTGAGGGTTTCTCCTGGAGGTTCAGAGTTGCAGGTAGTTAGGATCTTGAGTCCTCGTGGTGAATGGAGCAGGCAGGGTGCGCACTCCATTAGTGGAACCCCCTGTGCAGCACCTGGCTCCTATTTATTGACCAAGTGTGGGTGGGCGGAGCCACCTTAGACGGCCCAGCGGCCACTGCTTCCAGCCTGGGAGGTAAACAGCGATCGTTGTCATGGTTACACAGGGCATGATCCAGGCTGGAGCGCAAACCACCGTATCCTTACAGTACCCCCTTAAGGGGACCCTCTCCGGGTACCCCAGTAGGGGAGGGTCGGTCGGGAAATCTCCTGTGAAACAACCTTTGGAGTCTGGGTGCATGGACGTCTCGCACATCTTCCCAAGAGTCATCCTGAGACCCGTAACCCTTCCATCTAACGAGGTACTGGATCCTCCCCGTCTTCTTCTGGAGTCGAGAAGCTGCTCAACCTCAAATTCCTCCTCACCTCGGACATCTATCGGGGGAGGGTTGAGGAACCCGTGAGGAGACGGGCTAGGTCTAAACGGTTTTAGCAACGATACATGGAATGTGGGATGTACCTGTAGTCGAGGAGGAAGGGTAAGTCTCACCGTGTTGGGGTTGATAATTCTTTCTATCAGAAAAGGACCCAAAAATTGCCTACCCAGTTTCTTAGCAGGTACCCCCAACCGAAGGTTTCTCGTTGACAGCCATACCGAGTCTCCAACCTGATAAGGAGGATTTTCTCTTCTGTGACGGTCGTAGTAGATCTTCTGCCTTTCCTTTGCCCGTTGGAGGTTGTCTTTCAGCATCCTGAGGGTTGTTTGCAAGGTAGTTACAAAATCATCTGTGGCAGGAACGTTTGTAGGAAGGTTGATTTCAGGGAGAGACCTAGGGTGGAATCCATAATTAGCAAAGAATGGACTATGTAAAGTGGAGGAATTCACAGAATTGTTGTAGCGAATTCGGCAAGAGGGAGTAGGCTTTCCCAGTCATCTTGAAGGAATGAGCAGTGACATCTGAGAAATTGTTCCAGACATTGGTTCACCCTTTCCGTCTGCCCGTTAGTTTGGGGGTGGTAGGCGGTAGACATTCTATGGTCGATTTGGAGTCTAAGACAAAGTGCTCTCCAAAATTTGGATACAAATTGTGAACCCCTGTCTGATATAACTTGGCTAGGGATTCCATGTAGTTTTATGACATTGGACAGAAAGGCCTCGGCAGTTTCACTGGAGGAAGGTAATTTTTTGAGGGCGATGAAGTGTGCCATCTTAGTTAGTAGGTCTACTACAACCATGATGGTGTTGTTTCCTCTGGAGCGGGGGAGTTCTACAATGAAGTCCATTGAAACCCATTCCCAGGGTCTGTTGGGGATAGGAAGACTCATAAGAAGGCCATATGGTCGATTTCTATCACTTTTGCATGAGGCACATGTCTCGCAC
Organism: Bufotes viridis; assembly: GCA_033119425.1. Lineage (NCBI taxonomy): Eukaryota > Metazoa > Chordata > Amphibia > Anura > Bufonidae > Bufotes > Bufotes viridis. The sequence continues at coordinate 134,380,233 of CM065591.1, forward strand.
GTGGAAACATATTGCTTAATTTCTTTGGTCATTTTGGCCACCAGAAGTTCCTGCGTATCAGGTTTATGGTTTTGGCAATGCCAGGGTGTCCCGCGAGGGTGAGTCATGGCAGAGTTTGATTACCTGGGTGGTGAGAGGAGTTGGTATGTACAGTAGGTTGTTTTTGTAGAGGAAACCCCGTTGGTCTTTCAGAAGTCCCGGGGATGTTAGCACAGTCAATTTTCAGAGCATCCTTAAGCTGGGTTTCCAATTCGATGGTGGCGAAGATAATTTTGTTAGGTGGTATAATGCATGTGGGGGCTGTGACTGCGGCGCGGCATTCAGCCAGACGTGATAAGGCGTCAGCCTTCCCATTTTGAGCCTGGTCGGTAAGTAATTTGAAAGTCGAATCTGTCAAAAAAAAACTCCACCGTACCTGACGTGCTGACAGTGTTTTACTGGTTTTCAGGTATTGTAAATTACGGTGATCCGTGTATATTGTGATGGGGTGTGTTGAACCTTCAAGTAGGTGCCTCCAGTTCTCTAGGGAACATTTTATGGCAAGAAGTTCCTTTTCCCCTATGGGGTAGTTGATTTCAGCGGTGTTTAGAGTCTGGGAGTAGAACCCGACAGGATGTAATGGGGATGAGAAGGAGCTCCGCTGGGACAGAACAGCTCCTATGGCTGCCTGTGATGCATCTACTTCCAGCACAAAGTGATAGTTTGGATTCGGAATGGTCAGAATTGGTGCTGAAGTGAATTTGTCTTTAAGTAACTCAAAAGCTGATTGGGCCTCCATGGACCAAACAAATTTCGTGTTGACACTAGTTAATCTGGTTAGGGGTTTAATGGTAGCGGAGAAGTCTTTGATGAATTTCCTGTAGAAGTTCGAGAACCCTATGAAACGCTGGAGGGCTTTCCTGGAGTCCGAGTCGGCCAGTTTTGGATGCAAGTGATCTTTGACTGATCCATCTGAATTCCCTTGGGTGAGATTATATAACCAAGGAACGGAAGGGTAGTAGTCTCGAATATACACTTTTCTGGTTTGACATATAAGTGATGGGCGCTTAATCGCGCAAGTACCCAACGGACGTGTTTCCTGTGATCTTGTAGGTTATCGGAGTAGACCAATATGTCATCTAGATAGATGACAACACATACATCTAGTAGATCCCTAAATATGTCGTTGATAAAGTTTTGGAATGTGGCAGGGGCATTGCACAAGCCGAAAGGCATTACCATGTACTCAAAGAGTCCGTGCCGGGTGCGGAAAGCAGTTTTCCATTCATCCCGGTTCTAATCCTAATCAAGTTGTATGCGCCTCTCAAGTCCAGTTTAGTGTAGATAGTTGATGTTTGAAGTCTTTCAATAAGCTCGGATATTAGCGGCAGGGGGTACCGGTTTTTGATTGTTATTTTATTTAATGCTCTGTAATCAATGATGGGTCTGAGGCTCAAGTCTTTGTTCCTTACGAAGAACATACCCGCGGCTGCAGGGGAGGTTGAAGGCCGAATGAATCCCTTCCTTAAGTTCTCTTCGAGATACTGTTTGAGGTGGTCAAGTTCTGGTTGTGCCAATGGGTAGATTCTTCCTGTGGGTATTTCACTGCCCGGCAGTAGGTCTATGGGGCAATCGTAGGGTCTATGGGGCGGTAGGGATTCCGCCATCTTTGCACTAAATACCTCCGAGAACTCTGAGTATTGGGTAGGGACCTGGTTCACCCCTACATGCATGAGCGTTTTAATAGGGAAGCAGGTCTCCCTGCAATAACGTGAGGTAAACCCAATTCTCCCCTGTTCCCATAGGAGAACTGGTTGATGTAACCGAGCCATGGCAAGCCTAAAATGATGGGGAACGAAGGGGAGTGTATGACATCAAAGGATAAAAATTCTGTGTGGCTATTTTCGCTTGTCACCAAAAGGGGTTGAGTCTGGCTATGGATAGGTCTAGAGGTTGTACCATCAATAAAACTCACGGATATCGATACATTTTTCTTTGTATGGGAATTTTATTTCTCTCTACTAGATGCTTATCGATAAAATTCCCGAAGCTCCCGTGTCCACCATTGCATCAACGATAGTTCGGTTTTGGTCCCACTGTAAGGTAAGAGACGTATAAATGTAACCACTTGTGTTGTTATTTTTCTGCCTAAGTTACAGAACGTCATCATTTTACCTTCATGTTTCTTTCTTATGGCAGGACATCCATCAACCGAATGGTCAGCCGGCGCACAGTATAAGCAGAGGTTGAGGTTCCGTCTCCGGGTCTTCTCTCTCTCAGTCAGAGGACCACGAATTGCCCCAATCTCCATCATCTCTGCTACAGGATCTGGGCTGGTCTGTCTCGGGGTGGGTGTAAACCCTGAGACTCTCTCAGCCCTGCGTTCCCTTAAGCGTCTGTCAATGGTGGTGACCTTCTGCATCAAGGCGTCGAGTGTATGTGGCAGCTCTCCGCGGGCTAACTCATCTTTCAGGGCCTCAGATAGACCGAGACGGAACTGATTTCTAAGAGTGAGATCATTCCATTCCGTCTCACGGGCCCAACGAGTGTATTCCGCAATAAAGTCCTCTACGGGTCGTCTCCCTTGCTTTAGGGTGCGAATGGCGGTCTCCGCAGTCAGCTGCTTGTTGTGGTCCTCGTAAAGGAGGGCCATTGTTTCAAGAAATTGCGGAAAGGAATTCAAGACCGGGTCTTCCTTTTCTAAATAGGTGTTAGCCCATGCTCTGGGCTCCCCCTGAGTACGAGATCATGGTGAGTACTTTGGTTCTATCGGTAGGATAGGTCCGGGGCGTAACTGAAACATCAGTTTGCACGCATTCAGGAATTCGCGGAACTGCTTCCGGTCTCCTGAGAAAAGTTCAGGTGGACTGACCTTGGGTTCCGGTCCATCGTGGGGGTGTCCTGTGCGCGACGTGACGAGATCTCGCAACGTCTGATTTTCCAATTGGAGATTCTGTACGGTCACGTTAAGGGTTTCCACCCTCTCAGTGAGGGCGACCATATGCCGCGCGAGCTCCGCTGGATCCATGGGGGTTCCACTAATATGTAACGCACCAAATTGATCAGTTAGGATCTCAACTGCGGTGTCCTTTGACATCCACTTTTGTCACACTGATTGAGTGTTGGTGGTGTCTTTGCGGCTGCTCAGTGTGTACCCCAGGCGGCTCTCTCAGTCTTAAGCGGAGAGTATGGGGTTAACAAAATCATGTACCGCGTACTACAGATAGAGTGTAAAACTAATAGTGAGGAAAGTTCGTTTTAGGAATGAGAGTTCAGATTAAAGTTCATGTGAATAACAGCTCTTGGCAACGTTCAGGAATCCCAGGCCTGCAGTACTAATAACCACCAGCGCGAGTCCCTTCCTTTCAGTGAGCAATGTCAGTGAAACAAAATGACAGGCTTGATACTTGCTGTTGGAAGTCATGCAGGGATCCTGCAGTGGTGGAGCCGGGTAAGGTAGGTGAGGGTTTCTCCTGGAGGTTCAGAGTTGCAGGTAGTTAGGATCTTGAGTCCTCGTGGTGAATGGAGCAGGCAGGGTGCGCACTCCATTAGTGGAACCCCCTGTGCAGCACCTGGCTCCTATTTATTGACCAAGTGTGGGTGGGCGGAGCCACCTTAGACGGCCCAGCGGCCACTGCTTCCAGCCTGGGAGGTAAACAGCGATCGTTGTCATGGTTACACAGGGCATGATCCAGGCTGGAGCGCAAACCACCGTATCCTTACATCAATCCGCCCCTGGTGCCTATGTACCGACTCCATGCACATGGTTCCACCATGTGCATGCATCCTTAGCTTAGGAGCATTGATTGTCATGTAATTCTATATTTCATATCAGAGCAAGGAACCACAATGAAGCAGCAAGTGAGGTTATACCCAAAATCTGTACTAAGGCCCTTTCTACATCATAAATAGGCGATCTATTCCCTTTTGCACCTTAGAACAAAAGAAGAGTAGGGGAATTACTCAAGGGGTCAAAAAGCATGCACTAATATTTCCTTAGGGAATGATTCCTTTTTTCCCTTGACCCGTGGTCCAATCTTTCTTGATATCCAAGAAGTACAGGAGAAGAGATCTCCCATATGTGATATAAAGAGGTTTTAAAACCCTTAGTTCTTTTTTAACATTTTTTATACTTGACAATAATAGGTCACTGTTTGGATTTGTCGACTAATTTTTTTTTAAGTGTAGCAGTCAATAAATGTGCATTCCCTGAGCATGTGCATTTATTATGCAGGACAGGTTGTTAAAGTCCTCCTACCATTAATTTATATTAATTACTTAATTACCAATCAATATCAGTAATCACCACTGGTAAGAATCTTGTAGTAATTCTATCTAATAAGTAAAGATAGGGGACTCGGCTTTATTGGAAATCCAATAAAGGAATTCCAAGTCCACTGATAAGTGGCAACATACAAAAAAGAAGTAATCTTTCCGCTTTCATTGCTCTTAAAGAATATTGGAAGGGGATTAAAGCAGTTCCGAAGTACTGATTTCAGCCATTTGAAAGAGAAGCAGATATAATTTCATTAATGATATTTTCCTCTGACTATGGCCTCTAGACTATCCAGATGGACTAGCTTTCCGTATATATCTCAGATTCTGAATATCTTCCATAGCCTGCAAGCTTTTCCCGGTGGCTACATTTTAATGGGCAATCCCTCTCCCTTTACAAATGCTTCTCTTGTAAATTCAAATAAAGGCAAGAGATGAAAAGTTTGTGTGCGTGTGAGCTCAGTGGTTACTGTTGTGGCTCCCCTGTCATCTCCTATTGTAACCATGGCTCTAAAGCTCACACCTCCCCGTCGGCCTGTTTTATGTTAGAATTCTAACTGGATTAAATGAAATGTGTTTCTATGCAAGGCTCCGGGGAGACTTGTGATTGGAAGAAAAAATAGTGCCGACTGAGGGATCAAAGTAAAATGTTCATTAGTGGGGGGTGCGCGCCGCTCCTTTTAACCCATTCAGTGCTCAAGGCATCAGCATCACGCTGGTCTGATGTCCGCTCAATTGCTGGCGGTGCTGGCTTGAAACAGACACCATCCTTTCATGCAGATGTAGATTAAAAATGCATATCTCGGCAGATTTCTACGCCCTCAGCCTTGGGAATAATTAGAAGGAAATTAAAAATTCCCCGTTCTTCAACCTTTCTCTGTGGGCACCAAAGCGTGTGCTTTGTAATTGATGGTAATGCATGAGCTATGGAGGATCATTACCATTTATTTAGATTTAATATTATGGCACAATAATGAAGCAGGGACCTTATATAGTGCATTCCCATCCTTGCTGTGTCAGTGGATTACAGCCCGTTGCTGATATTTTGACATAAGGCTGCTATACTGCTGACTCCATGCACAGGAACTGATGGACGATGAGTATCACTTGGGTCTATTTAGTCTACGTTCTTACTAAGTAATCACCAGTCCTGCCTAAGCTAATGGCCTCTATATTTTGCATCCCATGCTGCACCTATCACTTCATGAAAATGCCTGACAAGCTCTGTATAGTTCTTACCTTAAAGGGGTTGTCTTATCTCGTTGTTACTAAGGCCAGATGAGACACAGTCTCAACCACCAGACGGCCAGGAAACAATGGAGCGCACCAATGCTCACTCCCATGGTAGCTCAGCACGTTATGCTGTGAATAATTTCTTGCCTTTTGTGGGGAATAATAGCAAAAAAATGGAGGCAAAGAAAAATCCCAAGAAGTTTGGATTAGGCCACGTTTACACAGTCGGTATTTGTAAGGCAAAACTAGGAGTAAAACCTACATAGAAAACGGATAATCAAGTGATTTCCACTTCTTTTGTGTGTTTTACCCAATCCTGGCTTTGGTTTCCAAATACAGATGAATGATAGTGACCATGTGAAAGTGGCCTAAGTGCTCATTCACACTGGAAGGTCAGTGCGGAACGGAGGCACAGAACTCCACGGAAACACTACGGAGTACTTCCGTTGGGTTTCTGTCCGTGCCGCCACACCACAAAAAAATAGAACATGCTCTATTTTTTTGCGGTGTGGACGGACCACAGACCCATTCAAGTTGAATTGGTCTGGATATGTCGCGACAGCTGCACAGATGGTGCCCGTGCTTTGGAGACCACAAATTGCGTACCCCAATGCATGGAACGACCGAACAACAGCCATGTGAATGAGCCCTAAGGCAAAGAGACAATAATTCAAGCACACTGGTGTGCCAGGCTCTCTCCCTGATGTTCACATTGTGCACGGGCTAAAAACAAAGCTAGATCAGACTAGGCTTAGATTGCATTCTATGAGACGTTGAAGCCATGCTATTGCTAACTTTCCTGAAACGTTTGGACGTGTCAGAAAATGTGACACAGGGGCTTCATAAACAGAGATTAGTCCCAAAAAAAACACCCTTTTTTTTAAATGTACTTATGTCAGAAAAGTAGCAGAAATACATTGATAAATCTACCTGTGTATGCAAGTTACTGTAGTTCCTTTCACATCTACACCATTAAAGTGCTGATAAATTGGATCTTGGCAGCAGTGGCTGTAGGGGGCACTATTCATTTACATACCACTTATCTGAACAGAAGAGAATTTCACATATTTTGTGCATAAAGACTGACTGTATTAGGGTCATGGGCGTAGCTATAGAGGGTGCAAAGGTAGCAGTCGCTACCGGGCCCAGGAGCCAGAGGGGGCCCAAAGATCCTTGTGCCGCATAGGAAGACACACCAAGCACTGAGGGTAGGGGGGCCCAAGCTCAACTCTTGCACCGGGGCCCATGAGCTGTTAGCTACGCCCCTGATTAGGGTATGTCCACAGGTTCCGTATGTACTGTAGATTTTCTGAAGGTGAATTGTGTGCAGAAGTCCAAAGACTTTACAGTAACAGAAAGTGGACAAGATTTGATAAGATCTAAAGAAAAAAAACACGCATAGCATGACATGGTGAGAATTTAAAATCTATAGCATGTCCATTTGTGTTGTGGATTTCAATGCAATGCATAGGGTGAATTCTGCAGAAAACCCACTGCATTTCTGTGTTGAATTCCCATGCTATAACAGTGTCAGCTATAGTGTCCCATAACATCATCAGCCACAGTTTCCTATAGCAGTGTCAGCCATATTGCCTTATAACACTACAACAGCGTCAGCCATACTGCTTTATAACACTATAACAGTGTTAGCCATAACACTGTGTGCTATAACACTATCAGTCATACTGCCTTATAACACTATAACAGCGTCAGCCATACTGCTTTATAACACTATAACAGTGTTAGCCATACTGCTTTATAACACTATAAAAGTGTTAGTCATAACACTGTGTGCTATAACAGTATCAGTCATACTGCCTTATAACACTATAACAGCGTCAGCCATACTGCTTTATAACACTATAACAGTGTTAGCCATACTGCTTTATAACACTATAAGAGTGTTAGCCATAACACTGTGTGCTATAACAGTATCAGTCATACTGACTTATAACACTACAACATTGTCAGCCATACTGCTTTATAACACTATAACAGCGTCAGCCATACTGCTTTATAACACTATAACAGTGTTAGCCATAACACTGTGTGCTATAACAGTATCAGTCATACTGCCTTATAACACTATAACAGCGTCAGCCATTCTGCTTTATAACACTATAACAGTGTTAGCCATACTGCTTTATAACACTATAACAGTGTTAGCCATAACACTGTGTGCTATAACAGTATCAGTCATACTGCCTTATAACACTATAACAGCGTCAGCCATACTGCTTTATAACACTTTAACAGTGTTAGCCATACTGCTTTATAACACTATAAGAGTGTTAGCCATAACACTGTGTGCTATAACAGTATCAGTCATACTGCCTTATAACACTACAACAGCGTCAGCGATACTGCTTTATAACACTATAACAGTGTTAGCCATAACACTGTGTGCTATAACAGTATCAGTCATACTGACTTATAACACTACAACATTGTCAGCCATACTGCTTTATAACACTATAACAGCGTCAGCCATACTGCTTTATAACACTATAACAGTGTTAGCCATAACACTGTGTGCCATAACAGTATCAGTCATACTGCCTTATAACAGCATCAGCCATAGTGTCCTTTAAAAGTGTCAGCCATGCTGCCTTATAACAGTCACAGCCATAGTGTCCTATAACACTTTCAGCCATGTTGCCTTATAACAGCATCAGCCATAGTGTCCTTTAAAAGTGTCAGCCATACTGCCTTATAACTGTATTAGCCATAGTTTCCTAAAATAGTATCAGCCATACAGCCTTATAACACCGTGACAGTGTTAGCCATGGTGTCATATAACAGTGTTAGTCATACTGCCTTATAACAGTATCAGCCATAGTGTCCTATAACAGTATCAGCCCTTGAGTTCTATGACAGTATTGATCACAGAGTTCTATAATATTGTCAGCCATAGTGTTTTTTAACAGTATTAACCATTGTGTCCTGTAACAGTATCCGCCATACTGCCTTATAACAATATCAGCCATAGTGTTCTATAACAGTATCAGCCATAGTGTTCTATAACAGTATCAGCCATAGTGTTCTATAACAGTATCAGCCATAGTATTCTATAACAGTATCAGCGATAGTGTTCTATAACAGGGTCAGCCATAGTGTACTATAACAGTATAAACTATTGTGTCCTATAACAGTATACGCCATACTAACTGTAACAGTATCAGGCCCAATAAGCTCTATTATTTCCACTAAACATTATAATAAACTTCCCTCCTTCACATTTTACAGGAAATCACTTCTAAATTGCCTATTTAGCTTACTGCCAAGGCAAAAGCGTGTCATCCTGGGAATGTGGGAAAGAGCCAACACTCCAGGACTATCCGTGACTTTTGGGACAAATATCCCTATGAATTACTAGACTGAGAAATACATCATACAAAGACTAAAATAAATACCCAAAAAGCATTTTAATACCCAATATGATTAGGAATTCACAGATGAAGTCACAGCGCCAATAAACAATGGTATCCAAGAGGATTCCACGCTATATACTTCAGTAACTGGGCTCTTGCTCACAGACAGCTGCACAAGCTATGGTAATACAGCCTGCAGACACAAGGGATCAGGTACATTTCCATAGCCATTTCATCAATGATAGCGTACCAGATAAGATAACATCACTTATGCCAGTTTCTCATTAAGCACAGATTCCTGGATTGCATGCCATAGCTGCCAACTGACCCTGATTTTCAGGGACACTGAAGACTCTTTCTGCACTTGTAGCCTCGGCTTCACAATAAATGCAATAATTGATTGGATCTCAAGTGCTGCTCCAGCTCGCTCTTGGCTGATGTCCAGGGACAGTCATACGCTTTTACAGCTTTGTCCCTGGAAATTTTTTGCCTCCACAAACGTTCGTGATTTTAATATATACCATGTGTACAGCATCCTTTTTCAGCATCTGTTCTTCAACTGGCTCTTAACGTGCATGCAGAACCTTGTAAATTAAAGTCTGCTGAATAGGAATGATTAAAAAGGAACAGACGTATGTTTTGAATGTGTCCGGTAGTCGTGTTCTGCTGCTGAGGCTAGTATGAGTTCACTCTGCACCGTCTGCTACACTGCAGGAGAAAACGAGATACATCTCGCTCCATGCTTTTTTCTTCTGTACCTTCTGAGATCGATTCATGTTCCAGTTGGATCAACAATGGTGAATTAAAAGGAAGTGCTGGTCTGGTCTTGAAAAAAAAAAAAAAAAAACTGTATCACTCCCATTTTAAAGGAGTTTTCACAGGATAGGTGATAAGTGTCTGACTGGCACATGTGGCGCATGGAGAATGCTGCTGCATGTACTTTTTCAGATATTCCTGTGAATTCATAATAGTGATAGGCAGGGGAGGACTGGCCATAGACCCTACAGGGAAATTTCCTGGTAGGCCGATGCCCAGGAGGCCACCCTAGGCCTACTCATAGCTGCCACAAAAAGATCTGATGCTCTTAGCATTAATTCAATTCGGAGCATCAGGCACTTATGCAACTGGCCAGCAGCCGCAGGCGCCCTCTGAGTTCAACTGTATTGCCGTCCTGAGAATGATGATACATTTTAATACCATGCCGCAGGTGGCAGTATTTTGTGCTACACTGTGGTATTTGGTTTTGCTAAGGCAGTATTTTGTCTGCACTACAGTATTCCAAGCCCTGCAGACATCTGTTGTCCCTGCCTACTTGTGTTAGCCCTGCCTTCTGTCAGTTTGGACCCACCTACAACATGGGGCCACTTTTTAGGTTTTTTTCCAGGGCCACTTTAAGCTCCCAGTCTGCTCCTGGTGATAGGCAGGAGCGTAGCTATAGGGGCTGCAGAGGTAGCAGTCACTACCGGGCCCAGGAGGCTGAGGGGGCCTTCTGCTCATAAGAAGACAGACCTTTCTACTGCATAAGAAGACGGTATGATAGAAAGTGCATGCTGGTCAAGTTACACCTCTGGCTGGAGGAAGGGGTTAGGTCAATTATTTGCTATGGGGGGAGCGGTGCGTTTTCAATTTTTGCCTCAGGCAGCACAAAGGCAATGTGCTTCCCTGCCTCTGGCCACAAAGCACTGAGGGAAGGGGGGCCCAAGCTAAACTCTTGCACCAGGGCCCATGAACCTTTAGCTACAGCCCTGGTGATAGGAGTTAGTTACTACTGTATTTGCTCCACAGCCATGCCTTCTTCATACATGACCGTGCTGCTCCTCCATATTATCCTGTTCTGTGTTTGAGAGGTTATCTTTCTGTAAGTGTGGAAGTGTCTGGACGTTAGCTGCCTGGAAGTGTGGGAGCTGCAGCAGCTAATATTATCAGCTCTGAAATAATCCCTATATGACTTGCCAACGCCATTTCACATGGAAAAGATAGTACATTGAAACCATAGATGTTATCTGTCAGCTCCAAAACACCTCCTAACTAGAGTAAGAGGTGCAAATTGTAAGTGATGCCAAGTCCAATTATGTAATTTTTACCTTCATACTCACAAACCATCAGTAAAATGCATTTAGGGAACTCTTCTTTGAGTCATCTCCTTTATGTGTGGAAGCACAGAGAGTCCTCTCAATGTATTTTATTGCTGGTTTTGTTGGAGCACAGCGTCGAGTATGAAAATAAAAATTACAAAACCGGACTCGGCACCACTTACCTTAGTTTGGGTGGTGTTTCAGAGCTGACAGATTTTCTTTAATGATCCGGCCATAAAGGCGTTTAGGAATGATTATCACAATGTTTATGGGACTTAGGCTTTGTTCACATCTGTATTAGGGATTCTGTATTTCTGTTCTGTCGTAGGAACACAAAAAGATAATGCAAGCCAGAGATGGATGTGTCACATGATAGACACCAATTCACCCAATGGACCAGATTGACTATAATGGGGTTGGTCGGGTTAACATCATGGCATCTGTCATTTTCCTGGCATTTTTTGATGGGATGTCTGCAGCACTTTTTGTCCGGCCACCTCTCGGAATGTTTGCCGTTCTGCGGCGGCATCTCCAACCCGTTCCCACTATAGTTAATAGGGCCGGAGTGGACTACTGGCAACACAGCCTGCTGGACAATTCTAACGCTAATGTGAAAGAAGCCTAATAGAGCCTCCAATTCAGATGTGAACAAAGCTTAAAATGAACACTTGCTTATCATTTGGCAATTGGTTTTCTTTGTGTTCTTAAATTTTCCTTGCGATGTGTCAGTCAACACTATTTGGTACATTGTCCAACAACTGACTGACACTTTGGGCCAAATATTGGGAATGAATGTTCTTACAAATGATTGTTCCCAATAATCAGCTCAATAATCTGCCTGTGTTAAAGGACCGTCACACTAAACAGGAGCATTGGAACCTTGTTGCTTACAGTGGTATTATGGATACTACAAGTCATCCCCAATCCACTGGATAAGGGATAACTTAGATGTGGGGTTCCATCTGCTGGGTCACCCCACGGTCCTGAAAATGGAGGTCTTGTTCTACTAGTCTGGTGGAATGGAAGATCAAATAGGCACCCTACCACTTCATTTATTCTCAAAGGGACCGCCATATGGACTGGACTATCTCCAGCAGTCCCATAAAGAATGAATGGAGCGGCAGAGCGCATGGTCAACCTGCCGCTTCATCAGGAAGGTGGAACGGATTCCCTATTCTTGGGATCGGTGGGGGTTCCAGTGGTGGGACCCCAACCAATCATTTAGTTATCCCCTATCTTGTGGATAAGGGATAACTTGAAAACTGACCACAACCCATTGAAGGGCATATACTCATAAGAAAGATTTGTTGCAGAAATATCTGTGACTGTCCCATTCATCTGAATTGGGCTTGCAGAAAACCACGTGCTTGCTGCCGAAAAAGCCCTATTCAGATGAATGGAACTAATTTTCCGTTGCATACATTTCTGCAACAAATCTGACAGGTGTCAACATACTCTAAGAGGTGCCGCATAGTGCACACTGCTAGGGAGTGAACTATGACCACAGGTTTCCACATGCCTACAAACCAATGTAAGAGCGTGTATGCATGTATATTTACTAGTCTACGTGTATGAACATGGGTTCTGTACCACTGGTATGTAATCTGTATGCCAGGATGCCTAATCAAGAAATTTATTTCCGCTGGCATTTTGTGGATATCTCGCTGAATGTGCGTAAGGCTATAAGGGTAATGGAACACAAGGGTGCCAGTTAAAAGCAGGTTGCTTTTACGTGTCTTTCTTGCTCATTTTTTGCTCTCTCTCATTATGTTTTATATTCCCTATTCTCTCTATTTCCTGCCTCCTCCCTCATTCTGCTCACTACTGTGATGGTCATTACATGCCCTGCTGACTTTTCTCCTTAACTCTCCTTACTTGTCTATGCTGTCAGCACTTCCACTAGAAAAAAATAAGGAGCTAAGGGTCGCGCAGAGAATTGCATATCTCGTCCTCAGTCCTTCTCTCATCTTTTTAGCCCACATGCAACATAGGATTTCTAACAGCAAACAACAAATTACTGCACATCAGTGCTTACAAAAGGATTACCTGGAAACAGAGATGTTTAAGTGGATGGGTTTATTCAAAATTAGAACATGAAACAACTAAGAAATCTTATCTAATAAACATTTTTCTTCTTTTTTTGTTTTCACGCCATTTTGATCTCATGCACATGGGTCTGCAAAACATGGACATTGGCCGTGTGCACTCCGCATCGCTGTGTGGTCCCATTCACTTCAATAGGTCCGCAATCCGCAAGATGTGTCGAAAGATAGGACATGTCCTATCTTTTGCAGCTTAGAGACACAGACATGGAAGCCCACATGTGTATCTGTGGGATCCATGTCTGTGCCTCAGCACTGCAAAAGATAGGTGTCACGACCGCTATCCCAGCAGCGGTCATGTCGCACCAGATGGAGGGGAAGGGGGACCCTTATCTACGGATGGGAAATAGAACGGCCACCCCTGACAAACCCTAAGCTGGCACCTGTCTGCCCTGATACCCTAGACGGGGTGTGAACCCGTGCGGCGAGCAGGATGCCTAAACCCTGAGTCACCCTCAGAAGACTAGACTGGGGAAAGGCAGATGGGAGCACTAGTCACCATCACTCATGTCTAGGAGAACAACAGGGGAAGACAGGGGAAGACAGCAACAAACAAACAATCTCCAGCAGAGATAGACTTATCCAGTCACGAGCAGAGAAGATGATCCCAATAACGACAGTCCACGCCAGACAAGAGCTCCACAGCAATACCGTCAAACGATCTCCTTCAAAGGTCAGAATAGCACTGGAAGTAAGGACTATATCTGGCAATGACTGCAAGTGAAACTGAAACTAATATAGTAGCTGGGAGTGGCAGACAGCACTCACCTGAGAAGAATGCCTACAAACTCCCAGTCAGGACAAAAAGGTTCACAAGGCAAAACCCGGATGACATACCCTGAACCACGGAGCAAACTCACAAGCTATCGCGAGTAGCAAGTCGCTGCGACCTTCTCTTCCCAGACCTATCTGGATCAGTCACAGTCGTGACAATAGGACACACTTTCGCTGCATCTTACAGTTCGTGAACCCATTAAAGTCAATGGATCAACACCGCAATGCAGAGTGCTCACGCCCAATGCCCATGTTTTGCAGACCCATGGTTTGCAGTGTGCAACATGGGTACTGCGGCCCTACGGTCGTGTAAATGAGACCTTAGCCATGGGATGTTAGGAACGACATTAGAAAAAGTGGAATTCACCAACGGTATCAAGTCAAGAATAAGAGTTAGGAAATAACCACACGGAGCGGGCATGCGGTGCATGGGTGGTGGGCGCATGCCACGCAAATTGCGAATCCGAAAAACACAAATACCCGTCGAGTTCAAGCCGCCCTCCTGCAGAAATATTCTATACTTGTCCACAAAAAGGATAATAGTAGGACATGTTCTATCTTTTTTTGCAGGGCAGCAGAACAGACAAACAGATGTGGACAGCACATGGTGTGCTGTCTGCATGTTCCGGGACCCTTTTGAAATAAATGGGTCCACATCCGATCCACAAAATAGGCTGAGGGGCTAGGGGTTTTCCCATCATAGACAACGGAGGCATATCGCTAGGATTATGCCCCCATTGTCTGATAGGTGCGGATCCCATGAGAATAGAGTGGGGAAATGAATGGAGGGCGCACTGCGCATGCGCAGCTGCCCTCCATTCATTTCAATGGGGTCGCCGAAAATAGCCGTGCCGAACAAAAGGGGCAGACTAAGCAGTCGGGCACTTCGGACGTGGTGGCAGGTCACAGGGAGATGAACGCTTCCACTGTGGAAGCGTTCATCTCCATAGTCATCTGTATCACCGTCCTCAGGACAGCGATACAGATGGCTGTGCTGCGGGGTAGGGGAGGGAAGCGTCTCCCTTCCCTGTTCCTCAGAGGCCGGTGCAGGCGGCGCGATGACATCATCGCGCTGCCTGAGCCATACAGTGCGGGACCCAGGACGTATACCGGACTATCTGTCACTGGCAGATGGGGGGGGGGTGAGAGGCACTTGTTACTGGCACATGGGGGGAAGAGAGGCACTTGTTACTGGCACATGGGGGGGAGAGAGGCACTTGTTACTGGCATATGGGGGGAAGAGAGGCACTTGTTACTGGCACATGGAGGAGAGAGGCACTGGTTACTGGCATATGGGGGAGGCACTTGGCACTTGTTACTGGCACATAGGGGGAAGAGAGGCACTTGTTATTGGCATATGGGGGGGGAGAGAGGCAATTTCTACTGGCACATGGGGGGGAAAGGCACTTGTTACTGGCATATGGGGGGAGAGGCACTTGTTACTGGCACATGAGAGGGAAGAGGCACTTGTTACTGGCATATGTGGGGGAGAGGCACTTGTTACTAGCATATGGGGGGGAGAGGCACTTGTTACTAGCACATGGGGGGAGAGGCACTTGTTACTGACACATGGGGGGAAGAGAGGCACTTGTTACTGGCACATGGGGGAAGGCACTTGTTACTTTCACATGATTGGGGGGCATCTATGGGGGGCACTTGTTACTGGCACATTATTATGGGGCACTATGGGGGCTTCTACTGAGGCCACAAAGAAGGGGTATTTTATATGGGAGGTATGGGAGGCTCTGTGTGGTACTAGTATTATCAGGGGTATTATCTGTTTCTGCAGTATAGTATTGGGGAGCACAGTGGCACAGTATTGTGGATAGTAGGATGATTTGTCCAGAAGATGGGAGGATGATGGAAAACTAATAAACTAAGTTGTTTTTTTTGTCAAACTGCAGAGACGGAAAATGGAGGTCTGGTCTGAAGATCTGAAAGGTGAAGATGAGGACAGAAAACATCTACATCAAAGGAGACGTCACTGGATGTAAGAGGTATGGGGCGCTGTATTTGTGTAGTATATGGGTGTGGCTGGAGGTAGAACATGGGTGGGGCCTGGAAGGAGGCCCTTGATTTATTTTGGCCGGTGGCCCTGAGGGTTCTCAGTCCGCCACTGTCGGACAATACACTGGCCGCAGGGCAGGCCAGCACCTCCAAGGCGTAAAGAGCAAGTGCCCAATTTGGAGACCCAGAAGTTAAATGGGGCAGACCCATCAGTCAGTACATGTAGGCGTGTGCACACGTACTGTTCCACCATTTGCTGAAATGCTGCTTCCTGCTAAAACGTTCCATATAAGCTAGTTCTGCTGGTTGTTGTGGCATGCTGACAAAGCTTTTCCACATTTCGGCCATGCTAACCCTCCCTTCTGAGGTGCTGGCAGTGCCCCAGCTGTGTTGGCGACTTCTTCCTCCTCCTCTGCCTTCGCCTTGTGCTTCCACTGAGCCCCCGGTGTCAGGTGGGAATGCGTTTAGCAGCGTGTCTATCAGCGTGTGCTTGTATTAACGCATATTCGGATTACACTCCAGTGACTGAATTAAGGAAGGCACGTTGTCCTTGTAGCGGGGATCCAGGAGGGTGGCTACCCAGTAATCAGCACTGGTTAGAATGTGGGCAACTCGCGGTCATTGCGCAGGCACTGCAGCATGCAGTCGCTCATGTGTGCCTGGCTGCCCAGAGGCAACAACAAGCTGTCCTCTGTGGGAGGTGTATCGTCTGTGTTCTCTGTATCCCCCCAGCCACACTCCAGTGATGCCCATGAGCTGCTTTGGGTGCCACCCTGCTGTGAACATGGTTCCTCCTCATCATCATCCTCCTCCTCCTCATCCTCCAGAACGGTGCCGTGGCTGGACAATTGTGTACCTTGCCTCTGTTGGTGCAGGAACCCACCCTCCGGGCCAATAGTGAATGATTGTACGGATAACCGTGGAAATGATCCCTCTTCCTCCTCCTCTTCCTCCTGTTCGGTGAGAACACCGAAAGCCCGCACAGACGGACCGCACTTTCTTCAGCAGCTCTGACGTATCGGGGTCATTTTACAGGAACCTCTGCACCACCAAATTCTGCACATGCGCCAGAAAGGGATGTGCGTCAAACTGGCTAGGACCAGAGCTGCTACAAGATTTTGCCCATTATCGCACACCACCAGGCCGAGTTTGAGGCTCAGTGGCACCAACTACTCATCGGTTTGTTGTTCCATGCCTGTCGACAGCTTGTGCGCGGTGTGGGGTTTTTCCCCCAAACAGATGAGTTTCAAAACAGCCTACTGTTGTTTCCCCTGGCTGTGCTGAAGTTGGTGGTGAAGGTGTTACGCTGACCAGATGAGTTGGCGGAGGAAGCGGAGTAGGAGGAGGAGGCAACAAGAGGCAAAGAAAAACGTCCTGCAATCCTTGGTGGCGGAAGGACATGCGCCAAACTGCTATCCGCATTTACCCAGTGTGCAGTTAGGGAGATATAACGTCCCTGCCCGTGCTTACTGGTCCACGTATCGGTGGTTATGTGGACCTTGCCACAGATGGTGTTGCGCAGTGCACACCTAATTTTGTCCACTTGGTTGTGCAGGGCGGGGATGGCTCGCCTGGAAAAGTAGTGGTGGCTGGGAACCACGTACTGTGGGACAGCCACCACCATAAGTTTTTTAAAAGTCTCCATCTCCACCAGATGGAATGGCCAAGAATTTTGAAATGCTGGCATTCAGGGCCAGGGATCGCGGGTGGGTAGGGGGTACTTCCTCTTTCTCTCCAGTGTTTGGGAGATGGACAGCTGAACGCTTCCATGGGAGATTGTGGAGATGCTTGGTTACAGTAACAGACGTGGTGGCGTTGCTGCCACATCCTCTGTTTGCAGGGTGGTAGGTGAAGAGGGACCAGGAGGAGCCTGAGATCTTTAGTAGTTTTTGAGATGTTTACTCCACTGCAGCTTGTGCTTTGCATTTAGATGCCTGGTCATGCAGGTCGTTCTCAGGTTTAGAACATTTATGCCTCGCTTCAGACTCTGATTGCACAGCGTGCAAACCACTCGCGTTTTGTCGTCAGCACATTGTCTGAAGAACTGCCACACCAGGGAACTCCTTGGAGCTGGCTTTGGTGTGCTCAGTCACTGGGTGCGTTGGGCAGTAGCAGGCTAGGGTACAGCCACTCTGCTTTTGCACACTGCTCTCTCTTTTGCTGTGCGGTTGGTGCTGTGTGACCACCACCTCTTCCTCCGAACTGCACATGTCACTCGCATGACCTTGATTCCATGTGGGGTCTAGGACCTCATCATCCTACACATCATCTTCCACCCACTCCTCACCCCTGCACTCCTTGCCGGTCTGCACACTGCAGAAAGCAGCAGCCGTTGGCACCTGTGTTTCGTCATCATCAGAGACGTGCTGCGGTGGACCGCCCAAGTCCACATCCTGAAAAATAAGAGGTTGGGCATCAGTGCACTCAATCTCTTTCACTTCTAGAACAGGGCTATGTGGACGGCCCTTGGAAACTCTGCCAGCAGAGTCTTTAAAAATGCATAAGAGACTGCTGCATGACTTGGGGCTCAGACTGCTTGACTGATGGGCTGCAGGTGCCAATTCTGCGCTTTCAGCAGTGGACCATGTGGGAGACAATGTGAAGGAGCTGGAGGCATTGTCAGCCACCCAATTTACTACCGCCTCTACTTGTTCTGGCCTCACCATTTGTACACCAGTATTTGGGCCACAAAATAACGCTGAACGTTCTGTCGCCTATGTGCATCTGAGGAAGGGGTTTCATTTGGGCATATAGCTGGCACAGATCGACCACGTCCTCTCCCTGCAACAGGAGCTCCACCAATCCCAGCAGCACCACGACCAGGGCCACGTCTCTTATTTGATGCTCTACTCATTCTTTGAGGTCACCCACTGAACTAACAGACAGATTAACTATATTATTTTTCCTGTCACGTATGCAATGCTGGTGTTCTTAACGCAATAATTGGGTATATGACGCGCACCCATCTAACAGATGGATTAACTATATAAATTTCCCTGTCACATGTGCAGTGCAGGTGTAGTTCACACAATAAATGGGTATACAACGTGTACCTAACTATCAGACGGATTAACTATTTCAATTTCCCTGTCACGTATGCAGTGCAGGTGTACTTCACGTAATAAATGGGTATACAACGTGTACCTAACTATCAGACGGATTAACTATTTCAATTTCCCTGTCACGTATGCAGTGCAGGTGTACTTCACGTAATAAATGGGTATATGACGTGCACCTAACTAAACAGACGGGTTAACGGTATCAATTTCCCTGTCAAGTATGCAGTGCAGGTGTACTTCATGCAATAAATCGGTATATGACGTGCACCTATCTAACAGATGGATTAACTATATCAATTTCCCTGTCATGTATGCAGTGCAGGTGTACTTCATGCAATAAATCGGTATATGACGTGCACCTATCTAACAGATGGATTAACTATATCAATTTCCCTGTCACGTATGCAGCGCAGGTGTACTTCACGCAATAAATGAGTATATGACGTGCACCAAACTAACAGATGGATTAATTATATCAATTTCCCTCTCAAGTATGCAGTGCAGGTGTACTTCACACAATAAATGGGTATATGACATGCACCTAACTAACAGACGGATTCAGGGCCGTCTTTAATATTGATTGGACCCTGGGCGAGAATTTACATTGGCCCCCTGGATCCCGCCTTCCCACACCCTAACATGCAATCACTCCCTCCACCACTATATATAATATAGCTTACAGTAAATGACTGTAAATACTTACAGTTCTGAAGACTCCAGCGGCTCAGGATCAGTGCTCTGGGCAGCTGGGCTCAGGGCTGGAAGTGGGCACCGCTCTGCAGTTCAGGAAGGAGACCGGGGCTTGGCTCACCCTAGCATTACAGTGCACCCCAGCACCCCACAATATGCAGTATAGCACCCTATAGTATATAGCACCCCACAGTATGCAATATATAGTATAGTAACCCACAGTATGCAATACATAGTATAAAACCCCACAGTATGCAGTATAGCATCCTATAGCATACAGTATAGCACCCCACAGTATACAGTAGAGCAGTATAGCACCCCACAGTATACAGTAGAGCAGTATAGCACCCCACAGTATACAGCACCCCACAGTTTACAGTAGAGCAGTATAGCACCCCACAATATACAGCACCACACAGTATACAGTAGAGCAGTATATCACCACACAGTATACAGTAGAGCAATATAGCACTTCACAATATACAGCACCCCACAGTATACAGTAGAGCAGTATAGCACTCCACAATATACAGCACCCCACAGTACACAGTAGAGCAGTATAGCACCCAGTATACAGCACCCCACAGTATACAGTAGAGCAGTATAGCACCACACAGTATACAGCACCCCCAGTATATAATCTCATACAGCAGCCCCCCAGTATATAATCTCATACAGCAGCCCCCCAGTATATAATCTCATACAGCAGCCCCCAGTATACAATTTCACACAGCAGCCCCCTAGTATACATTCTCACACAGCAGCTCCCCAGTATACAATCTCATACAGCAGCCCCCCAGTATACAATCTCATACAGCAGCCCCCCAGTATACAATCTCACACAGCGCCCCCCCCAGTATACAATCTCATACAGCAGCCCCCCCAGTATATAATCCCACACAGCAGCCCCCCCAGTATATAATCCCACACAGCTGCCCCCCCAGTATATAATCTCATACAGCAGCCCCCCAGTATATGATACCACACAGCCTCCCCCAGCACACAATCCTCAGACTCTCCCCAGTAGTCACATCCACCTCTCCAGCGCTGACAGACTCTCTCCCCTCTACAGACACTGCTGAGAAGCCATCCCTGATCTTCCTACTCTGCAGACAGTCGGCCAGTGCCTGTGATAGCAGAGCACTGCTGACCCACGTGACCTACCCTTCTCCTGCAGGCTGCAGCAACACTGAGTCCTGGAAGAAAGAAAGGACCTTTGATTACTTCATAGCCATGTGACCAGTAATATCACTATGTTACTGGTCACATGGTGATGATGTCATGTAAGGTCCTTTCTCCCACAACTCTTATTCTCTCACCGATGGCTCTGGAGAGCCATCACGCAGGCATGACAGTACCCCCCTGTAGTTGACAGCCTGACACCCGGGGCGGACGGCCCCCTCCCCGGTGGCACGCCACTCGATGTAATTGAAATTGTGGGCAGTGGCCAGCGGGGCTCAAGAGACAGCTGCCTTGGGCCCCCCAGGAACAACTGGGCCTGGGGCAGCTGCCCCTTTTGCCCGCGTTAAAGACGGCCCTGGACGGATTAACTATATCAATTTCCCTGTCGCATATGCAGTGCAGGTGTATTTCACGCAATAAATGGGTATATGACGTGCATCTAACTAACAGACGGATTAACTATTATATTTGTGTGTCAGGGGTACAAAGTACAATGTTGCATTGCACCCACACAAAAAAATCGCTGTAGGTCACCCACAGAATTAACAGCCAGATTTATGATTAGCTTTCTGTGTCAGGGGTGCAAAGATGGTGTATTGCACCCACTAAAAATCACACTAACACTGTCCCTCACTTTAGCTGCCTGCTTTCTGTCCCTTCACTACTGAGAACTGATGGGTGGTGCTACACGTGATCTAGCTTTTATAGAGGCTGGGTCACATGATACATCGGCCAATCACAGCCATGCCATTAGTACGCATGGATGTGATGGCTTCTAAGGGCACACAGCTTAAAAGCTTGTTGATTGGCTGCCCTGCAGCCTTTCAACAAGCTTTATTAAATGCCCAAACACCGAACTCTAACCCAAACTGTTCCGGCAAAGTTCAGGTCCGGGAACCAAAAATCTTAAAGTTCGATACGGCCCCAAACTTTACAGTTCAGGTTCTCTAAACACTACCCAGTAACCTACATTTCCTGAAATTGTGTAAAATTGCATTTAAGGATGAGCGAATCGATTTTAGATGAAACATCCGAAGTCGATTTGCATAAAACTTTGTTCTAATACTGTACGGAGCAAGAGCTCCGTACAGTATTAGAATGTATTGGCTCCGATGAGCCTAAGTTATTAGTTTCGCAAAGTCTTGAGATAACTTCATAAATTAATTTGTACTGTAAAAAACATTTCCCGATTTATAATTCTCGGGTTCATTTTCAAGTGGTACCTTATGGTATGCACATGGCCAGTATCTGTATTTTGCGGATTGTTAAATACATCTGATCATGTGTAACCTTATATAGCACTGACATATTCTGTGGTACTTATTGGAAACCCACACAAACACAGAACATACAAACTCTACGCAAATGTAGTCTTTGGTTGGATTCCAACCTAAGACCCCAGTGCTACAAGGCACCAGTGCCAACCTCTGAGCCACCATGCGCCCTAATTATAAGCATTTATAGTACTAGTGTACTTATGATTCAAGTAACTACCTTTTAAAATGTATAATCAACAAACCAAGCATACAAAGTACTGTATATCAAATGACTTAGTCATTTGCAAAGCTCAATTAATATGCATTTTGTATGAATTTTCACAAAGATCAAAACTGAAATGTTAATGTTACGGATAATGAGTATTTATTCAACTAGAGTCATTGAAACAGTTAATGGTCAATTAGCAGTCTGTGCATGCTACTATCATAGTCAATATAGCAAATGGTCTGATACAACTTTAGGCTCAAAAATGGCTTTAATTCTTAATAGTTACTGAACACAAGCTTACTGGGCATGGCGAAAAAGCAGTTAGAAGATTATTTTTTCTGATGCCTCTTCATATGCAGTCCTGGAAAACTTTTCCTACTCCTGTCCCCAGTTTTCTCATCGTTGTGACCACCACAATGTCATAGACATAAGATGATAATATATAAAGTCATGGCTGTCATGTCCTTTATGCAGAGATTATCAGTTAACATCAGAAGAGACTAATGAGCAAAAGAAAAGCCTCCTGACAATTGGGACACTCCCTCTATAATCTAGAATGAGAGCTGCTCTTTAAGAGGGGCTCCTGCCCTGTTGGATATAGCCCTTCCTTATATAATTGTTCAGCCATTCATTTGAATGGGCTGTATTCATGCATATAGTACTGTGAAAATGTTTTAGGCAGGTGTTGCAAGTAAGAATGCTTTGAAAATTGAAATGTAGGGAGTGCTAAAAGTGATGATATAGCCCCCAAAGGGCCCTGATCTCAACATCATCAAGTCTATATGGGACTACATGAAGAGACAGAAGGATATGAGCAAGCCTACATCAACAGAAGATCTGTGGTTAATTTTCCAAGATGTTTGGAACAAACTCCCTGCTGAGTTCCTTTAAAAACTGTGTGCACATGTACTGTATCTAGAAGAACTGATGGTGTTCTGAAAGCAAAGGGTGATCACACCAAATATTGATATGGTTTCTCTTTTGTTCATTCACTTTGTATTTTGGTAATTGCTAAAAATAAACTATTAACACTTATACTGCATCTTTGAAAGCATTCTTTCTTTGCAGCTTTGTACTGTATATAATAACCTGAATAGTGGGCATGAATCTATACAATACTAGTAATGTGCAAAATCTACAGTAAAAAACACCTATAAAACAGCACAAACCAAAATAAAGTATAACAAAGACTATCTGTATTAAAACCATCAAAAAAAAGGCAGGTTATTGAAAAAGTTTAGAAAATAGGGGAATTGGTATCCACAAAAAAACTGCAGAACTTGCAGTTAATACATGTATAATAAATAGGCGATGATACAAAAGTGTTCAACGGTCATAATGTAAGACACCAAGACATATGGCACGAGCTGTAAGTCCAGCAGTAAGCAAATAAAAACAGTGCAAAATTGATAGCAGGGAGTATATAGTAATTAAAAAATACTTAGTAAATCACACCCATATAGAACACTAGCATCATCAAAGTATGTAACAGCAGTAAAATGGCTGTACTCCCAATGCTTTTCGCCAATGGTCTCTAAGAATAAAGGTAAATATTATTATAACTAATTTCTTATTCTGTGGCGAAAATATAGTGTGCTTTAACATATAGACCTAAACAACATGGGTAATTTTTAGTAGTATAAGTGTAACGCCTGTAAGTAGAGGCGGACATGGACAGTGAGCCCTGACCTAGAACCCAGCCCGCTTTCTCTACCTACTTGCAGTACAAGCCATAGATAGCAAGACCGCAACTGGTTGACAGATCCTATGCTACTTACGTGCAGATACAGACAAACACTGAGAGACAAAACAAAAAAAAAAAGGGTCATACGTAAATGGGTCAGAACCAGACAGGCTATGCAGTACCAAATAAGAGACAGCGAGTGGTCAGAAGACAAGCCAAGATCAGAACCTGATGGACAACGTAGTATCAAACGAGAGACAAAGAGTGGTCAGAAGACAAGCCGGGGTCAGAGGAACGAGTAATCCAATAAGCATAGGAACCAGGAACACAGCTAGTGAGTCAGAGGGTTTAAAAAGAGCACCGAGTTCCTGGATCAGAACCTGAAAGATCATAACTTAATGCTCCATTAGTAAGAAACACTAGCACATCGGCATAGAGCAGCTGATCAATCAGCCCACTGCTAAGCTCCTCCAGCAAATGCTTGCTGTAGGGAGAAACAGATTATTGCATCCTGTTGCTAAGGATGCTGTCAATTTACCAGGGGGTGTGTCCTAGTACCACATATCTCCCGATGCACCTGCGCTAAAGCTGGAGATCGCACTGCTGGAGCCAAGACAGGTGAGTTTGTGACATTACCTCCCCCCCTCCTCTTAAGAGGGGCAATGGGAGCCTCAACCTGGGGAGCAGGCTTTGAGGGACATTTGAGATGAAACCTTCTTATTAAATGAGAAGCATGAACAACCTGAGCCGGCACCCATGTTCTCTCCCCAGTAGCATATCCCTTCCAATGAATTAGATACTGCAGAGAGCCCTGAACTCTCAGAGAGCCAAGAATTTTCTCCACCTCATACTCAGCCTTGCCTAGAATTACCACTGAATCAAGAGGTTTAGGTGGAGGAATCACAGAAAGAATGTACTCCTTAAGCAGCAATTTTCGAAAAACGTCAGGTATCTTGAACAAGGATGGTAACTGAAGGTGAAAAGATACCAGGCTTAGAACAGACCTGATTTTATATGGTCCAATAAACTTGGGAGCAAGTTTACCAGATGGTACTTTGAGAAGCAAATTACAGAGCAATGAGATTCCAAAACATTAAGGCAAAGATTTGGAGGAACAAACTATTTACCAGAGGGAAGATTACTAGGAGTCAGATTCTAGCAACATCATATTTCAGTGGCAAGATCAGTTCTAAAGTCAGCAATGACAACACCAGGGTGAAGAATGTTACAAGGTTCAGCATCGAAAGAATCACAAGTCCCAAAACTACATGATAAGACATCCGCCTTCAAATTACCAGACCCAGGATGAAAAGTAACAATAAAGTTAAACCGGGTAAAGAACAAGGCCTATTGTGCTAGTCTAGGATTCAGATGTTTAGCAGTATCCAGATAAATCAAGTTCTTGTGATCTGTAAGCACAATGATTTGGTGCTGAGCCCCCTCTAAGAAGTGTCGCCACTCCTTAAAAGACCCATTTTATGGCCAACAGTTCCCAACTGCCAATATCATGGTTCCTCTTGGCGGAGGAAAATTTTCTGGAGAAAAATGCACATGGATGCAAATTAGTTAGGGAAGACAGCCGCTGAGATAATACAGCACTGACTCCGATCTAAGAAGCATCCACCTCAACAATAAAAGGTTTGGTAACATCCGTCTAAATGAGTACAGGTGCCTAAATGAAACTTTCTTTAAGTGTATCAAAGGTGGACAGAGCCCCAGGAGACCAATGGAGAGCATACACCCTCTTCCTGGTTTAGTTAGTCAAAGGTTTAACAATAACTGAAACATTTTTAATGAATTTCCTATAATAATTTGCAAACCCGAGGATTTATCGAAGGGGTTTGAGAGCGGTAGGCCTCGAAAAATCAACTACGCCTCGCACATTAGCAGGATCCATACAGACACTTTGCAAGCAAATTATGGTCCCTCAAATTTTAAAGGACTTTCCTCGCATGTATAACATGAGATGACCAATCTGGGGAAAAATCGTTAATTTCTAACGATAATTTGTTTTCCCTTAGTCCTAACAGCAGCACAGATGGGGTTAATTGCCCCCCGTGGACTGGTAGGACCAGCGGAATATTTAATGAGCTCAAGAACCAATAAAAATCTTTTGTGCCCCATAAAGAGAGGGACCACCCCTCATCCCATTGTGTTAATAACAAGAATATATATCAAGGGAGGGAAATTTGTGTGCTGCTGTTAGGACTAAGGGAAAACAAATTATCGTTAGAAATTAACAATTCCCTTACGTCCTACCAGCAGCACAGATGGGGACATAGCAAGAGGAACCCCTAGGGAGGGCCCTGATGCCTTGCAGTACTTAAAACTGCTCGTCCAAAAGCCGAGAAATCTGCCACCTTAGCATCTAACCTATAATGTGCTATAAAGGTAGACTCAGAGCTCCAGGAAGCTGCCCTACAGATCGTCTCTAAAGGAAGAAGGCTTCTCTCCGCAACCGAGGTGGCAACAGCCCTGGTAGAATGGGCTCTGACAAAATCTGGAGGGTCCAAGGATTGAGAAAGAAATGACTCCTTGATGGCTTCCTTAATCCAACGACTTATGGTCGTTTTAGATGCTTTACGGCCCTTGGACTTACCGGCAAACAGGATAAACAGGTTCTCATCTATCCTGAACTCCTTAGATCTATCCACATAGATCTGGAGGCATCTCGATATATCCAGAGGATGTTTCTCTGGGGAACTGGAGGAGGAAGAATACAAGAGAGGTAAAGATATGACCTGATTAATATTGTGGAAGGAAGGTACCTTAGGACGGAAGCTAGGTAGATACCTCAGCAGTACCCGATCCTGTAAGAAAATTGTATAGGGAGCCAGGGCCGAGAAGGCCTGCAGCTCCGAAACTCTTTTAGCAGACGTGATTGCTAACAAGAAAATAGCTTTCAAAGTCAAAAATTTAAAACTTACCTCCTCCAAGGGTTCAAAGGGGTGAGATGACAAACCCTCGAGAACTACTGATAAGTCCTATTGTGGAATGGGCTTCAGTACTGTAGGCTTTAACCTTTCTGCTCCTTTGAGAAAGCGTTTAATTAGCGGGTCCCGAGAATAAGGCCTGTTAAGGCAGGCCGATACTGCTGCCAACTGTACCTTCAGAGTGGCTGGAGCAAGTCCTTTGTCAAGACCTTCCTAGAGAAATTGTAGAATTCCATGTATAGGCGGATCTGCAGACGCCATACCTTTAGATGCACACCATAAAGAGAAGATTCTCATGATTCTGGTGTAGGCTTTGTTTGTGGATTCAGCCCTTGAATGCGATAAAGTTCTCAGGACTGCTTCTGAGAGCCCTTCTACTCTGAGAAGGGACTGGTCAACCTCCAGGCTGTCAGGTTGAATCTGTGCAGATCTGTGCAGAGATGTGTGCCCCACGACACCAGGGTCTGCTCTGGGGGGAGTCGCCAAAATTGTCCCTGACTCATCTGCATGAGTTGGGTAAACCAGGATCTCTTGGGCCAAAACGGTATGATGGCTATGACCGTTGCCTGATCCTGACGAATCTTCATCAATACCCTCGGTATCATGGAAAAACGAGGGAAGATGTATGCCAGCCTGAACCTCCACGGTATCGACAGAGCATCTATCGCCAGGGGTTTGTCCTCCCTGTAGAGGGAGCAGAACCTCGGGACTTTGGCGTTGAACCTTGTTGCCATGAGATCCACCTCTGGCAAACCCCATCTGAGAACTAACTGCTTGAAGATCTCCGGATGGAGAGCCCATTCCATGGTGGGTAGTCCTCGACTGAGGCGATCTGCTATCATATTGAGGGATCATCGAATGTGGACTGCAGATAGATGGGTAAGGTTCGACTCTGCCCACCGAAGAATCATTCCCATCTCGGCTAGGAGGGGAGGAGATCTTGTGCCTCCCTGCTTGTTTATGTACAATACTGCAGTCATGTTGTCTGACTGGACCCTCACTGCCCTGTGTTGGAGCTGAGGGGCAAAATACAGGAGGGCTAGCCAGATAGCTCGCATTTCTCGAAGATTGGAGGAAAAAAAACGCTCCAGAGGAGACCAAGTCCCGCTGACTTGGGACTCTAGCAGATGCGCGCCCCAGCCTACTTGGGATGCGTCTGTAGTCAATATCACCCAGGATGGCTGGGTGATAGACTTGCCCTCTGGTAGGTGAAACCACCACTGAGGGAGAGGCGAGTTTGCAGGGGCAAAATGTATAGGGAATCCAGCCCCGCCGGGGTTCCATCCCATTTGAACAGGACCTCCGATTGTAAGGGACGGAGGTGCCAAAGAGCCCACGGGACCGCATCCGCGGCCGCTGACATGAGCCCCACCATCCTCATCAACGTGCGGATCTTTACCCGCCGAGGAACAAACAGGAACCTGGCTAGGTCCTGGATCCGATCTCTCCTTTCGGACGTCAAATGAAGGGACATGGTCACCGAGTTGACGATGAAGCCTAGGAAAGTCTTGGAAGTGGAAGGATCCACGCTGGACTACTGCCAGTTGACGATCCATCCTAGGCGCATCAGGAAAGAGATGGCTAGTCGAAGATGGTGGATTAGAACTGGAACCGAGGAGGCTAGTAAAAGCCAGTCGTCCAGGTAAGGAATGATGGTTACCCCTTGGAGTCTCAAAGCTGCTACCACCGCCACTACCACCTTTGTGAAGGGGAGGGGTGCAGAGGAGATTCCGAAAGGGAGGGCTGTAAACTGAAAGTGTCTTACCTCCCCCGACAGTAGGACCGCAAT
The DNA here is from genome assembly GCA_033119425.1 of Bufotes viridis. Taxonomy (NCBI): domain Eukaryota; kingdom Metazoa; phylum Chordata; class Amphibia; order Anura; family Bufonidae; genus Bufotes; species Bufotes viridis. The sequence goes on from CM065591.1 coordinate 134,408,871, forward strand.
TCTCAGATATTTTCAAGAAATTGGGTGAATTGGTACATGCAAATAGGCGTCTTTGAGATCCAACGTAGCCATGACATCTCCAGGCTTTAGAATATGGGTGACTGACTTTATAGTTTCCATACGAAACTTTGTCTTCCTTACAAATCGATTGAAATATCTCAAATCGATAATCATCCGGAGATCTCCCGTCTTTTTGGGTACCAGAAAAACTGGTGAATAAATCCCTAAACCCCGCTCCCCTGCCGGAACTTCCTCCAGGGCCCCTTTGGATATATAATCTCGGATGTACGTCTCCAGAATGACTTGTCTGTCCGACTGGAGACGTTGGGTCCTGACAAACTTCACTGGAGGAGAAGAAGTTAGGTCTATGAGATAGCCCTGAGAGATGATGTTGACGACCCACGGATCTGGAATCTCTTGACTCCAAATGTCCCTGAAGTGGGAAAGCCGTCCTCCCACTGGGATATGAGGGTCGGGTACGGGGAACTCCAGGGGAGAGATGGCAGGGGTAGCGGGGGTCAACCGAGAGCCTCGGAGAGGCCCATAGTCAGGAGGGTCTTGCCTCCTTGGTACCTTTGCGAGGACGCTTCGCAAACTTGCGTTGTGCCCCCAAGATCTTCCAGGTCTGGACTGTTGGCCCGCTCTACTGGAATGCTCCTGCCGGCCTCTACCCCAAAAGGGCTGTTGAGGAAGGGATTTCCCTTTTTTATCAGAAAGACCTTCCATAATTTTATCTAATTCTGCGCCGAAAAGGCGGCCGGGTTCAAAGGGGAGCGCACAGAGATTAAACTTGGACGCGTTGTCCGCGACCCAAGGTTTAAGCCATAAAGGCCTCCTTGATGCCGAGACTAGAGCCATGGTTTTGGCTGCTAGTTTTAGCTGGATTTCAGTGTCGCACAGAAAATCAATCGCCAGGTTAGCGGATTTGAAGGACGCCAAGATGTCATCTCTTGAGACGCTCTGATCCACGTCCGTTTGGATCTGATTGAGCCTAGCGTGGAGGAAGGATGAAACTTCTGAGGCTGCTATAGACGTAGATGCTGAAGCCGCGGCCGCCGCGTAACTTCGCCTCAAGGTGCCCTCTGTCCTCCTATCCAGGGGGTCTAGCAGACTCGACCCATCGTCCGCAGGTACCAGAGTGCGCTTCGACAACTTGGCTATGGCCATGTCTACCTTAGGTATGGAACCCCACGATTCCGCTAAGGTTTTTGCCATGGGGAACATGGTCTTAAATTTCCTGGTTAAGACCGGCCCCTTCTCAGGCATTTTCCATTCGGTCTGCATTACCGAAACAAGGGTCTCATCCGCCTTAAAGACACGCTGTGCCCGACCGGCGGGATCGGCAGACTCCCCCATGTCAACATCATGGTCCCCCGACCTGATGGACTTAAGAAGCTTCTGAGTCTTCTCAGGCGGGAAGAGACAAGAAGCAGGATCCTCGTCATCCGAAGAGGAATCCACGGATATAGCGGCGGGTCTCTCCGGTGCCGCAATCTCCATAGGCATCTGGCCTCTACCAGTGGGCACAGAAGACGCAGGTAATCTTTCATCCAGAAGGTTGACCACGCCTCTAATGGATTCATCCACATATGTCTTTGCCCATTGGTATATTTCTTGCATCGTCGGTTCCGATGCAGCCTGGGACCTCCTACAATTTTCACAGCGGGAGTACGGACAAGTATCCTCCAGGGGAGTTTTGCACTCGAAGCACACTAGGTGCTTCCTTTTAGTAGCGGACTCACCTGGCGCCGCGCGGCCCAGTGACGTCATCACCCTGCGCCACGCAGCCCTGAGATGCCGGAAACGGGCAGCGAGGAACGTCCGCTGCCAGTTCAGCGCGCGCACCCGCCACAACGAGACCCCGCCTCCACCAGGGGAGAAGAAGACTTCTACCCCGCAGGTACACGGAAGGGGATGTGGGGGTGGGAGGAGGGAGACCGTAAAAAGCCCGGTCTCCCAAAAATCCCAATAGGGAAAAATAACCCTAAGGAGGGAGAAAATATAAATAAAAAGAAAACAGTTTCCCAGAGAGGGAAACATCCGCCTAGTCCACAGTCCGGAAGGACATAAAAAAACACAATGGGATGAGGGGTGGTCCCTCTCTTTATGGGGCACAAAAGATTTTTATTGGTTCTTGAGCTCATTAAATATTCCGCTGGTCCTACCAGTCCACGGGGGGCAATTAACCCCATCTGTGCTGCTGGTAGGACGTAAGGGAAACAAAATATTATCAAGATATACAACAAGAAATTGACCCAGGTAATCTTGGAAAATATCATTAACAAAGCTATTCAAATTGCCCTTCGGGCATTGACATTTATCAATAATAGCGTAATTTGCGCTAAAAATACTAACATTACAAATTGATAGTTGTGATTTGTTTCACCTCATATACCAAGTGGCGCACGCCACTTTTAAAATGTGACTTTTTAAAATATAATTATCCGCCTATTTCTCTCTATTTGCGACAGTTTAACACCAATGGCACAAAAACTTTTTTAAACTAAAATGCGCCATTTCAGCCATCCCCCCGCCTGACCACACTTGAGACTTTTGAAGCATATTTGCAACATTTCCACTGGTAAATTGTGAATTTTGTTTCAGACTCGGGACGTTTTTGTTATTGTTCTGTTTTTGTTGAAAGTCAATTTACTGACAAAACCCTGCCTAGCTCATTTATATTAGAAAAAATAAATGTGTCCTGTTTTAATACTTACCTATCACTTGTTCCCACGACGAGTTGACTAAAAGTCACATCTTTATTCCACAAATGCAACTTTTTACTCATAACACCACCACATAAGCTGGCTTAATTGTCCTCAAAACTGAAGCCATTTCTGCAGATAAGAGGATGATAAATGAGGCATAATATGTGCCAATTTTAGCACTGCCCACTTTGACATTTATAATTAATTTCTGGCATGATGCATTCTTTATGGTGAGAAGTCTGGAGCAAACAGTTGATATATTTGTGCAAAACAAAACACCATTCTTTTTGGTGCATTTTGCGCCATAATTCTGATGCAACATGCTTAGTAAATGTCCCCCACTGTCTTCCATTCTTCACCCTCCCATATTCTGATAACATTTTCGGCTCCTCTGAGGTCAATTTTAGTGAACCACTGGGCCCTAACAATTTGATTAAACAGATCAGGATTAAGAGCATAGGGGTACTGGTTTCAAACCGTGATTTTTTTTTAAGTTCTCTGTAATCAATACATGGGCGCAATCCAACGTGTTTTTTATTCACAAAAAAGAAACCAGCGCTAATGGAAGATACAGATGGTCTAATATGCCCTTTTTTAGGCTAAACTGAATGTAATTATTCATAGCCTGTCTTTCAGGCCTGGAAAGATTAAAATTGGGCCCTTGGAGATATATACAGTACATATATATATATATATATATATATATATACTGTATATAGTGAAATATAAATTGAAATTTGTATGCATTAATTAACATAGCCAATGTGTTATTTTGTGGGCACCCCATCAGAACACAACACATATACCTCAGTTATTTGAAGGCAATAGCATCAACATTAAAGGATTAACGGGTCTCAATGGATTATCACATTCTCACATTAGAATAATTGCTATAAGTGTGACACATACGAATAAATAATACTTTTTTACTCTGAACACTCTCATGTCTCTTGCTATGTGATGCCAATTAATGGCAGCATTTCAATTTACACCCTTAACCACTGTGAA